>CM062353.1:9172356-9547356 GCA_031216105.1 Dalbergia cultrata | reverse complement strand
GGTCAACCGTTAGGCTGAGCTGGTTAGAGCGTGTGGCTGTTAACCACAAGGTCGGAGGTTCCAGACCAAAAACAAAAGGTCGGAGGTTCAAGCCCTCTTTCTTCCGAATTGTTATTTTAACACGACAAAGGTTTGTTGGGTACTTAAGAAAACAAAATAATTGCGGCCTGCCCCAAAATTTCTTAAGCTGGTTGTTTTGGTTTTTCATAGCTCATGGGTAGCCCCACTTTGCGTCGGCCCATTACAATTTTAAGGCGAAGGCTTACGTAAAGATCACTTTTTTCTTGTCAGCACCTGCACATCTGATTCTGATGTGGTCTTTTTGGTAAGGAAAAGAAAATACAACGACACAATTAAGATTAGTTGGTTAGATCAACAAAAATAATGTTATTCATCTCCATTCCAATGTTAAGCCACCTGAAACAATCCAAGCCCGAAACAACACCAATCTTAGCCACATTATCCACTACCCAATTAACAGTTCTAAGGACCAAACCAAAATGAACACACCAGTTGCACAAAGTCAACGTACGAATATGTAAGAGCAAGCCAAGGTCCAAGTGATGAGGAGAAATCTGATAAGTGGACACAACCAAAAAAGCCTCCAAACAATCCATATCAACATATACAATACGATATCCAAGCATCCAAGCTAGGGAAAGACCATGCCAGATAGCTTCAAGCCCCACGTGAAGAATTTGCATCTCATCAACGGATCCCTAGCAAGAAGCCAACCACCCTCCATGAGAGTCTCAAATAATGCAGCAAAAACCAGCTAATTCCTGATCCCATAACACGCTACCATCAACATTCAACTTAACCGCACCATGGGGAGGAGGATGCCAAACCAACCTATCAACACAGTTGACTGGCCAAACTGATGTGGTCTAATAACAAATTAATGTGTAGAAGTGATAAAATTGTTGATATAGAGCATTTTAAGTGATGTGCGTGAAACATTATCTTGTTGCCCTGACATTGAACTACGTTGGGCTGCAGTAGAATAATTTATCTCTTATTATATATATATATATACAATTTGATGCCTAAAGCAACCACCTTTTCGTATTCATTTCATTAAAAGTTCGTTTGGATGTCAATATTCTGATAAAATATTTTTTATATATAAAAAATATTTGTTTGTGTTTTTGTATATTTGGGTAAAATTCTTAAGTAAAAGCAGAATTACTAAAAATATATGAAAATAATTTTTTTAGGCTAAAATTTTCATTGTCTAGAAAAGAAGATCTTTTAATATTATATCCAAATATAAATTGATCAAAATAACTTATATTTTAAAAGATTAATGCTAAATATTCATTTTAGTCCCTCAAAATTAAAGCTTTAAATAAATATTTATGACAAATATCTTAAATAAATAAAAATAAAATAATTATTTAGCAGGGTGATGCGACTTATGTACTGTATAATTCAAGCCAATCTGATGTAATTTATGCACTGCATATCCAAAATGAGGACTTATGTATCAATATTAAAACGTATTAGGTTGGTATGACTTATGTATAAACAAAATGAAGACAAATTTCAAGTTTCCAGTAACTAGACAAATTTAAAGTTAGTCATTTTTTTCATTTTAAATTTGCCAAAGATCCGATAAAAGAATTTGACCAAAAAATAAAGGAATGTGCTTAGCATGACCCAAAAAAAAACAATGTGCTTAGGGCCGCTCAAAATAAATGTGCTCGGGACAAGAACCAAAATAATTTGCGTATAAACTCAAATTTCTTTTTGGACAAAAAAGAAAGAAAGAAATTTCTTTAGACCATATGTGTGTGTGTGTGTCTTTTTCGCCAAAAATAGAAAACATAAATTCCTTTGAGAAAAAATAAAAAATGTCTGCCAATTTGCTTATGCAGTTGAGACCTAAAGCAAGATGGTCATGGCCAATGTGTCATAGAAATTGTACCAAGGTGACCACAAAAAAAAAAGAGATTAGACTACGCTGACAAAAAAAGAAAAGAAAAGAAAATAAGAAATTGTACCAGGGTGACCACAAAAAAAAAAAAGAGATTAGACTACGCTGACAAAAAAAGAAAAGAAAAGAAAATAAGAAATTGTACCAGGGTGACCACCAAAAAAATAAATAAATTGTATTAGATTGATCGAGAAAGAAAAATATTGTAATAGGGTTCAAATGGGCATGAATCTGGCCCAAATGATTTATTGTTGAAGTTGTAGTCCTTTTTTCCCTTAATTTTTGTATGCCAGAGCCAGTCTTAAGAAAGGGATGATCGATAAAAAAAAAGTCAACAACTCCATCTAAAACAAAAATAACTTGCAGAGAGGCACACCAAAGACTGGACATATGGCATTTATGTGACATGGTTTTTGGCTAAACTCATTTGCCATTTCCTCAAACAACATAAATAGGGATTTTCCTTTCAGCTTTTTCGAGAGTGATCATGATGGTATAAAAAACTGGATAGCATTGTCTTGAGAGTCCTTCAGTAGTGTTTGGGCTTTTAAAAATGGTTTTGACAATTTCATCATCAGATCTACTGAAAGTTGCATCAATAGAAACAACAGGGCTATTGTTTTGTTTGAAATTTTCATAATTACTTATCCACTCAAGTAGCATAAGCATTAACAAATCTTTTCTTGAAATCTGTTTTGGAATTTGAATGATTGAGGAAACATCTTCTTATGCAGTGCCAGCAACTACCATAATGGCATTATTCTAAAATCTTTTTTCAATAGGCAGATCAAAGCAGTGATCTTGAAGCCTGCATATAAGTTCATGCATAAGACATGCAGAAAGAGCCAATTCATCTTGAGGTGTTCCAACAAGCTTAACATAAAGTGGGAAGAGTAGGATCTTGCAGATGAACAATTTGGGAACATGGTGAAAACAACACTTCAAGGATTAAAGTGTTGTCAAAATAGTTCCAATAATAGCATGTTCATAATTTTTTAAAGTAGAGTCTGTCAGATTGTCTCTAGTTATGACTGGAAGACCTTTTCTACCATGGAGTGACAGTACTAGCATTATGGCTCCAAAATAAAGGCTAAAGTATCCTTCTATTTTCCATAACTTGATCAAAGTAGCATTAATTTTCAAGTCAACATACGGTTTTCCACTGGTAGCATAAAGAGCACACTAGTCGAGTTTTGTGGTTTGGATATATTCCTTGACTTGGGGTCGAGGAGTAGATATGAACTTTTTAATGGACCACTTGAAACTTCCTTTATTTCTCCTGAAAATATTGTAAGGGCTCAAAAGTGGTGGAACCACACTTTCATCTAGGCATCTTTTGGCACATAGAAGTATTCTATAAGATTTTCTAATTTAGATGAAATGGTCTTTGTATAGAATTCTAGGACAAAAATTTTTGAAGACAAAGTTTAAAAAGGTTGGAGTGCAAGGTTGGTTTGAGTAGATGAAGAGTTTTCTGTATGTAAATCTGATTCTTCCTTATTTTTTCTCCCATATATAACATGCTCCTTTTTTTTTTTTTTGAAAAAGAGGAGAATAATTCAAATAATTCAGCAGTGCATTTAGTGTCTGTGCATATATATATATATATATATATATATATATATATATATATATATATATATATATATATATATATATATGTCTAATTTTAACAAATTTAAAATAAAGTCACAATATATAGAAAGAGTAAATCATAAGTTGGTCCCCAATAAAAATAGCATAAACAAATTGGTCTCCTAAATAAAATAAATCTTATGATCCCTTTCAATTAAAAAATACTTGTGTTTTTATTAGCAAATAATTTGAATTATTTCATAAATTCTTGATGATCAATTCGTACTATAAATCTTTCAAAAATACTAACAAGGGACTATCTTGCTCTATATTTTTAACTGTGAATGATCATGAAATTTTTTTCTTCTTGAAGGACTAATTTGTTGGATACTATTTTTATCAAGATCAAATTAAAGGTTTATTTTAAAAGAAAGTACACATTCCACAATCAAACAAAAGAAACATATATGTGTAAAACATATTGTCAACCATAGTATTCAAGCATAACTAAAAGGTTTATAACAACTAATTAACCTAAAATATTTTAATTATATTTTCTAATTTAAATATATGGAAACAAATAATAATCATATAAAACAAGAGAGATAGAAAAAAAATGAAATAATGGGTGGTGAAATCGGGTCATTGAAATATTGAATTTATATAATTTCTTCTATTATAATATAAGTATAAAAAAATGTTGAGAGGCGACCAAGTGTGTATATGCATGTAATATTTACCAAAAACTTAAAATGCATATAATAAATTATTTCTTTCTTTTGTGAGAAGAAATCTATTCCTTTCCCTGTTTCTTCAATGTTTTTTTTTTTTTTATCTTTCCTTCAATGCTCATAGGGTATTAGTACCATTCTTTTTTTTTTTTAATGGCTATGATTGAATTTTTATTTTTTTATATTTTAATAAATCAAATTGATGGAATATAAATGACACAATCTTAACTACAAATAATTATAAAGTATCAATACTCTTGAATTTTATAAGGATGTCGAAGAAATCCCCAATTTCTTCTTCTTCTTCTTTTTTCAAGAAAAAACAATCATAAGTTCATCATAATTTTATTAATGTTGTCTATTATTTTGTAGAACAAAAATGCCAAGGTCTAATGGGTGATAATAATCTATTAATATTTAAACATTTTTTAGCACACTAATAAGGCCGCAAGTTTCAACAACTTTATGAACCACATGCTTTAGTTCCAAGTTAGGATCACATGATACGCAAAACGAGACTCAAAATAGACTAAATGTTATGATGTAACACAAAACACTTTCCATAATTGCTTTTTTGAATTTATATATACTTCAAGAAAATTTAATATGAATCAACAATTTTCAAAAGTTGAAATTTTATTTTATTTTTGACAATTCAAGTGATAATATCAACAAATTGCATGGGGAAATTGTGGATGATTTAAAGGTTATGTTGGATAAGAACAATGTATTGGCAAAGTCTTTTCGCATGGTTAGAGACACAATCAACAATGGTAATCATTCAAATGTTCATCTCAAACTTATTGGAAGAAGGGGTAAAAATGGAAGAAAATATAATCTTCCATTGATTTCTAAAGTTGCAGCATTAGTTGTTGAAGACGTTGACATCTCAGGGGGAGATAGAGATATTATTGTTAAAATACAGACTAGAAATCTTCCAAGGATTACATAATTAAATCCATCATATTTAGGGCTATAATATCCATTGTTATTTCCTTATGGGGAAGATAGATATAGAGAACATATACCATTGAACAAGGAAAATGATATCACTTTTCAAGGACGACAAGATGTTACTATGAAAGATTTTTTTGCTTATAGAACACAAGAAAGACTTGCAGATGGATCTTCTCTTATGTACTCAACAAGATTATTTCAACAATTCTTAGTTGATGGAAACAAAATCATTGAGTCTTCAAGATTCAGATGGATTCATCTACTTCAAAAACATTTGAGAGTAGAAATGTATAAAGGAATAATTGAAACTGTCTTGAATGGTGAAGCCAATAAGTGCATTGTACTACCATCGTCATTTATAGGAGGTGCTAGATATGATTCAGAAATATCAAGATACAATGACTATATGCAGATTCATAGGATTCCCTGATCTTTTTGTAACCTTCACTTGCAATCCAAATTGGCTTGAAATTTAAAGATTTGTTTACTATAGAAATTCAAAAGTTAAAGATAGACTAAATATAGTTTATAAACTTTTCAAACTAAACTAGACCAAATGATAACGGATACTCGAGGAAATCACAATTTTGACAAGCCATACCTTTAGGGGAAGGGGTTTGAACCCCTCTAATGAAGGTTTTTGAAGAAATTCAGGAATGTGCACGGTTCAACCCAAACCGATTCGCTTGTCACTTCGTCAGTCCATAGGGGCAACAATTGCTACCCTAACCACGAGGCCCTCATTCTCCTACCGCACTACCCTATAGCGAGTAGGCGTGAGGCGGGTACAAGTTTACCCCATAGCAAGTAGGCACAAGTCTAACCCTAATAGTAATAACTTATCACTATCATTATATCAAACTACATCTTTACTCATGATTTCACATTGCAACACCATACACCACAATCATCTTCTTTCATTTCAATCTTTCCTCAAGTCTTCACCCTTATAATAATCTTATTTTGTATTATTGAGGATTTTCTCGTTGTTTTCTTGATACTAATGATTACTACTATAGAGTTTAAATATTGAAATTGTTTGTATTTTATATGATTGTGTTTCATATATTTGATTTCTTATTTGTTATTTTCTTAAAACTAGTCATTTTATATGTTTATTAGATTTTACAATAATTTTAAAGACTTTTTTGAAAATAAGCAGGGTGAAGTGGGTACCCACAGGGCAGGTACAAGTCTAAATTTTCAAAACTTGCAAGTAAAAGTAGGTGGATTGAGACTAGTGTTAATAAGATGTATGGTGGGGTCAGGTTGAGGTAAAACCCACCCCAACCTGCCCCATTGCCATCCTTACCAGTTTGCCCTAGGTTTGACTGGCATTGAGTGGTTCAGTTGCAGAATCAATTAAACCATGGAACTGAACTGGACCTATGACTATTCACAGGTTTTAGGTCCAAACCAGCTGATCCGGTTCGATTTTGAAAACTATGCTTCCTAATGCAAGCAGTGGAAAATTTCATGATGCATGGTCAATTTTGTAATGCTAGAAATGATTTTTCTTGCATGGAAAATGGGAGATGTATGCACAAGTTTCCGAAAAAATTCATAGAATCTATAACATGGGTAGGTAGATAGACGAAGAGATGATGGCAAAAATTAAAAGGTCGGGTATATTGTTGGATAATCGGTATGTGGTTTCACTCATATTAATATTATGTGGCACAATCAACCAAAGATCTATAAAATATCTCTTCAAATACATCAACAAAGGACACGATCGTCTATAAAAAAATCTCTTCAAATACATCAGCAAAGGACACGATCTTGTAACTGCATCATTTTACAGTAGTGCTTCAAAAGAAGAGAAAGAAGAAACAATGGACAAGATCAGTAAGTATTATGATTGCAGGTATATTTCTCCTTGTAAATCAACATAGAGATTATTCGTGTTTGATATTCATTATGGGGATCCAGTAGTAGAATTCATAAATACATATCTATTTATTTCAATTATCCGAACAACTACTCCGGTTAGTATCTAGTATGTAGTTGATATAAATGTTAATCAGCTTAGTCTGCTAGCTCATTAGGTACCAATTTTTGGTGCTAATAATATTATTAAGCATGCCAATGGCCATAATTAAGACACACAAGACAATACGTAACTTTTTTATTAGAAAAAACTAAATAACCATTGTTGGTTAAAAGAAAAAATGATAGGACTGACGAAAAGAAGGGAAAATTCCTAATATAATAAGACTATTGCATTTGCACATACAAATGGTTTATTCCTTTATGCATATGCTCAAACATATAGTTACGATTAATTAGTTGATAGCGACATCGTCCGTTGTAGAATATGGAATTCTCATGACACGGTTTAAGGACATGTCGTTAGCCAATTACAAGCGATTTTTAATAATGTAATGTTGTCCTTTTAACTTAAGAAAACTGAAACCACACGTGGAACCATAATATTTTACAAGATTTTTTTTTGTAGAAATAAAATAAAAAAGCCTTAAAATATGTCCTATTAAAAAAAATTTTAAATGTAACCTGTTTTTACTACATATAAGTTGTATCAACGTGAATCGAATTAAAATTTACACACAAGGGTGGTACAACTTATGCACGCATTGTTAGACACGTACAATACATAAGTCATATAAGAGTGGCACGACTTATGTGTAGTTCTATTTATACATAAGTTTCACTATTCTAGATTGACTTATGTGTTATTTTGCCTATAAAAAATATTTCACCTCATTTGGGTCTCACATTCCATTCAATAGTGAATAAAAGTGTGTCAGTTTAATGTCTCATAAATTATGAGTAAAATAACATTACTCATAACTGAATATCACAGTACACTTATGTCAAAACAAAATAACTATATTCGAGTCTGATTGGTTTAGATTTTGATAAAAAAAATTTAAAATTATTGAAGTTAAAAGAATTAACTTATGTCAAAACAAGATAACTTAATTATTGGAATTTTGAAATTCTGCCATAAGGATATAGTAAAGAGTGAGGGAGTTAATGGGCCTAACTTATAGCTATAACACTATCTCCCACTCTTTACCACATCTTGCCATAATTCTACAAAGGATAGATAGATGCTACAGTCTACGGAGACAGAAAACAAGTAAATTTTTGGATGCTAAGCTATTGAATGACTTGGTAATTTGGTTAAGGCTAGGGGTATGGAAGGGGAGGGAGAGAGAATAGAGAGGGCAAGGTGTAATGAATAAGAAATTAGAGAGACAGGGGATAAGAGAATAGAAAGAAATATTTAGGTCGGAAGAGAATATAAAAAAGGAGAATATTGTATTTCACATTTCACACATTGATTTACAACTTCTATTTATACTATTGTCTATCAAAATATACTTGATGGAGAAGCATGTAAACAAATAAAATGTTTTTCGTGTAAAAGCATATTTTCCATGAGTGACAATGGAGAAGCATGTAAACCAATATAAGCATCTATCTATATATAAAGGTTGGATAGTTAACTCACTAAATGACATTTGTCACACAATGTTGAAGAATTTTCCCACCAAATTTTGGTTATCTAATTTACCAAGTGTCAAGCTTTGATTATCATTGCACATACTGAATGGCACAACCAAGTTCACATGTGCAAATTTGATATAACTAAGTTAATCTATGTTTGGACTTTGGATATAGTATTAAAAGATTTTCATTTATTTGTAAACATATTTTGTTTTTTCATATTATAGGAAAAATATTTTATTTTAATACACTGACTATGTATAAATTTTTAACATAATGATCTAATCATATAATGACATATCAGTAAATATGGTTAACTTTCACCTATAATACTTGAAAAATCATGCAAAAAGAGAAATTTGATTACACAATAATGTAAATTTTTTTTTTGCACTGCTTGTGCATTAAAATCAAACTCTATAAAAAAAACTCTCTTTAGAAGATAAAAAACTATAACTTCTAAAAGATGATTTTTTTTCAAATGACCTTTTTAAATAAGCTCTTTTAAATAAAGTAAAATTTATTTATTTATTTTATATTTTGATGTAAAATTAATTTATGTTTGAGTGTAATATTAAAAGATGTTCATTTATTTTCAAATAATTTTTATATTATAAAAAATATTTAATTTTAATATACTAGTAGTGTAAATTTTTTTTACATAATTATCCAATCACGAGTTTTATTGTATTATTTGAAAAGTTATACCAAATGAAAATATACTATTGTGTTTGATAGTTAACACTCATTCAATATTAAATTCTTCTCCAAAAATTGCATTCTCTTAGGTACTATTGTGTTTGATAAATGTCATCTTTTGATTTAGACAAGTAATAAATATATTAATATATTTTACTTTAAACTTTTTATTTTATTTAATATAATTTATTAATTATTTTTCTTTATCCAATAAGAAAAATGGAAAGAGAAGAAAGAATGAGAAGTGGTAATTTTCCTTTTTTTTATTTTTAATACATTTTTACTAAAACCTTTCCAATATCTCACTCAAGTGAATTATGGAGATTTTTTATGTTTATATTGTAGAGTATTTAAATTATTTTTACCCTATAAGAGGTTAATTATTTATGTACTAACATAGAAATCAAAATAAAAAAAATAAGTAATTTAAATATAATTGTAATAAACAAAGTTATTGTATCAAATATTCTACAAAATTATTTTATAATATTTTAGCTTTTTGTAATAGCTAAAACTTTGCATGAAATACTAAAATTAAACTTATACAAAAATTATGTATATGAGAAAAAGGTCAATATTTTTCTTCTACTAAGAGGTGGATGTTTAGTTCCTTTGAAATAATTTGTAAGTATATATATATTTTGTCACGACCCACCTAGAGAACGTGACCGGCACGTGAGGACGGTCCTCACTTCCAAGCCTCTCAGAACGCTGACGACTAATACGCATAAATAACCCAAATTTGTTTAAAATATGTTAAGTTCAACTAAAACTTGATAATATGGAATTATTTCTAAACATAAATTCCGAACATAAATCATAAAATCCATATTCTAGGCCAAAACCGTATATACAGAACAATTAACATAAAATTAAAAATAATATCATGCATGTCCGGGATCCCGCTTACACAATTTATTGGAGCACTTAGGTGACATAATTGACAATAGCTCCACTTCAAAGCCGAAGCTCACCAAGGAAGTCAGAAGACTATCATGAGGATCGTGGTACAATCAACTCAGAATCAGATCTCAGAGGGAAAGGAAAAGAGAGGTGAGTTCATCAAAACTCAAAGCGAGCCTCCACTCACAATCCACATGGGACAATAACAAAATACATAACATATACATGCAATTGATGTGAAATATATTACATATATAATTACATATAAATTAACTGAATCTATAGCAACAATTAGTAGGGAAACATGAATTATTCTCAGACATAATTATCGAGTTCAATAGCTAAATCTGAGCCAATGGTTATTCTCGACGGGTACCTAACTAGGTCCCATAAATGGACACCTCACTAGGTTCCTTATTGTGGGTGAGCTAGTCCCTCTAGTGGACCACTTGGTACCAAGGTTAACGATCAATTCCGCAGTCGTTAACTCATTGACCGTTTCTCACTAATTATTGGCTAAAAAAATAATAAGAATAATTTCATACAAAACCTGAGATTTAAAATATTTTCTAACTAATAAATAAATCTAAATAATTCATACAGCAAGCATGGTCCCTCGAGTTTTCCAAAATAATTAGTTCTCATGATAATATTTCTAAAATCACATAATTCATAACAACATGTTCTCTTGATATAAATTATTCTAAAATTTCATAAATAATTCATATAATTTGAAAATATATTAATAATGACCAAAAGTATGGTCATGAGCTTAAACCCACTACCTTTGATAGAGTGTGCTTTCTACTAACAACTTGATTTGGAAAATTTGGAATGGTACAAGTAACCAAACTTGTCGATTAAAGGAGGAGGAGGCCACAACGCCTTAAGAGATGATTAGTTGGTTCATGAAGTTCGGCCACAGGATTATGAGCTTAACAAGAGATGAATCTTACCAAAAGGGGTTTGGCTTAGAGGAGATTTGGTTTAGAGAAATTTTGGTTTAGAGGAGTTGGAAGCAAAACTTAGCAAAATGAAACTAAACATTTCTTACACACACACACACACTCCTACACACATATATTTATACACAAATATAATAATCATAAATAATATTGGTGCTATATGTCTATACTTACTAATAATAATAAATAATATTAATGCATACTACACTTAGTAATTATAATGTTAAATAATATTTGTGCTATTTACACTTTAATAATAATAATACTAATGCTAGCTACACTTAGTAATATTAATTATAATTAATGTTAGTACCATATATCTAGATTTAATAATAATAATAACTAATATTAATGCTAGCTACACTTAATAATTATAATGTTAAATAATATTAATGTTAGGTGCACTAAATAATAATAATGTTAATGCTAGCTACACTTAGCAATATTAATTATAATTAATATAAATGCTAGGTACACTTAATAATAATAATGCTAATGCTAGATACACTTAGTAATATTAATTATAATTAATATAGTGGCATATATCTAGACTTAATAATAATAATAATTAATATTAATACTAACTACACTTAGTAATTATAATATTAAATAATATTTATGTTAGGTTCACTAATAATAATAATACTAATGGTAGCTACACTTAGTAATAATAATTATAATTAATATTAGTGTCATATATCTAGACTTTAATAATAATAATTAATATTAATGCTAACTACACTTAGTAATTTTAATTCATATTCTAACTATAATGCATTAACACTACTAACTATAATGCATATGTATGCTCATAGTTTACTATTAACTATAATAATAATAATAATAATTATTATTATTATTATTTCTTTATTTGGGATATCACATACTACTCCTTAAAAGAGATTTGGTCCCCAAATCTAAACAATGTACCTTGAGGTGGGAAGAGATGGGGATATTTGGTTTTCATAGCTTCTTCCGCAATTTTCCAAGTTGTCGCTATGAATGGTTCCTCTAGATAACTTTTATCTTGAGGCTATCTCCTTTGAGCGAAGCTTCTTAATTTGTCTATCCACGATGGCAACTGGTTACTCTTCATATGACAAGCTCTCATCAATTTGGACTGTTTGTGGAGTGATCACATGAGATTGGTCAGGCATATATTTCTGAGCATACTAACATGAAATACGGGTGTATGGTCGATAAATCGGGAGGCAAGTACAACCTATAAGCTACCGCCCAACTCTTTCTAAGATTTCAAATGGACCAATAAAACGAGGGCTTAACTTTCCTTGCTTACAGAATCTCACTACTCTTTCATAGGGGATACTTTAAACACGTTGTCTCCAATCGCAAATTCCAAGGTTACGCCGACTATCAAGACAAGATACGATACTGGATTGATCTTGCTAAGAGACGTTTCCCTAATTAATGAACCTTCTAAGGTCTCCCCGAACTAGATCCGGCCTAAGGACTTAACTTCCCAAGCTCAAACCATCCGATGGGAGACCGCAACGCCTCCCATATAAGGCTTCGAATGGTGCCATCCGGATACTGATCGAGCAACTATTATTGTATGAGAACTCGATCAAGGGTAGGTGATCACACCGCTTCCTTTGAAATCTAGTATGCAGGCTTTGAGCATATCTTCTAAGATTTGTATCGCCCTTTCCGGTGACCATCCGCTTGAGGGTGAAAGTGGGTCAAATCCACATCGCAGTGCTGGCGGCCTCATGAAATGCCCTCGAATCGTGAAGTAACCGATCCTCTATTTGGATATGATAGATACCGGGACACCGTGGAGTCTAACTATCTCATTGATGTACAATTGAGCATACTGTCGCACTAAAGGTAGTCTTCTGCAAAAGTGTGCCGATTTGGTCATCCCGTGCCTACTATTACCCATATCGAAGTCGAATCCCTTTGGTGGTTCGAGGTAATCCAATTCACAGAAGTCCATGGTTATCCTCTCCACTTCCATTCCTGGAATGTCTATCTGCAATGGTGCAACCTGGCTGCCTCTCGTGCTCACCTTTGACTTGGCTGACACACTGCACACCTAGCTACAAAGTCACCGATATCTCTCTTCATACCATCCCACCGTAATAATCGCTGATCCCCGACATACATCTTAGTTGATCCTGGGTGCACCGAGTGCTGCACTATGAGCTTCTTCCATTACTTTTCTCCCCTCAACTCACCCTTTGGCACGCATAACGATTTCCAAGGTGCAATACACCTCGGTATCAACTGAGAACTCTGTATTCTCACCTTTACGAACTTCCTCACCTAACTTAGCTAACTTCAAATCCTCACCTTGTTGTGCCTTGATCTGCTCACCAAGGTTGACTGAGCCTTGATGTGAGCTAGAAAAGCCCCTGATTCACTAAGGCCAAACTGAACTCCTTCAGCTTCTATCTTGTGGATATCTTTTACTAACGCTTGTCTTACTAGCGTTATGTGGGCTAACCGCCATTGACCGACTTCATAAAGCATCCGCCACTACATTCGCTTTCCCTGGGTGGCATTTAGATCGCATGTCATAATCTTTTAATAACTCAAGCCATCTACTGTTGTCTCGTGTTCAAATCCTTCGTTGAAAGATATACTTCAAGCTCTTGTGGTCCTGAAAATCTCACAAGTTTCTCCATGTAATGTCTCCAAATCTTCAAAGCAAAAATCATCACTTGCCATCTCCAAATCATGGGTAGGATAATTTGCTCATGCTTTTGGTTGCGCGAGGGCGATGTTATAACTCTGGCCATGCCGCATCAAGACACAAATGCAAGTCCAATTCTAGAAGCATCACAAAAATCTTTGAAAACCTCCTGAACTCAAGGTAGCAAGAATCGGGTGCCGGTCAAGCATGTTTTTCAGCCTTTGGAAACTTTCTTCACACTCTTACGTCCCATCTAAACTTGACATTCTTCTGTCGCCGGTCATGGTCTTTGCAATCCTCGAGAATCTGAATGAATCGCTGTAATATCCGCCAAACCCAAGAAACTACGAACTTCAAACTCGCTGTAGGTCTAGGCCATTGCCGTGCTTCCACCTTCTTTGGATCTACTAGAATGCCATCCTTCGACACAACGTGTCCAAGGAGTGCCACCTGTTCTAGCCAGAACTCACACTTGGAAAACTTGGCATACAACGGTTTTCCTCAAGGTCTGTAGAAACCATTCTCAGGTGTTGCTCGTGTTCCTCTTTACTTTGGAATACACTAAGATGTCATCAATGAAGACAATCACAAAGTGATCCAAAAACGGTTTAAACACCCTATTCATTAAATCCATGAAGGTCACAAGCATTGGTTAACCCAAAGGACATCACTAAGAACTCAGAGTGTCCATAGCGCAGTCTGAAGCCGCCTTAGGTATATCTCCATCCTTAATCTTCACCGATGGTAACAGATCAAGATCGATCTTGGAGAAACATGTTGCCCCTTGAAGCCGGTCAAAAAGATCATCTATGCGGGTAAAGGGTATCGATTCTTAATCGTCACCTTGTTTAGTCTGCCTATAATCTATACACATCCTCATCGAACCATCTTTCTTCTTAACGAATAACACTGGAGCACCCCATGGAGAGGTACTTGGTCGTATAAACCCTTTGTCCAACAACTCCTGTAGCTGCTCCTTCAATTCTTTTTAACTCCGCTAGAGCCATGCGATATGGGGCATAGAGATGGTCAGTCTAACTTCTAGTTCAAGCTCTATCCCAAACTCTATTTCTCTCCGGTGGCATACTGTAAATCATCCGAAACACGTCCAGGAAACTCATTGGCCACCGGAATTGTAGCCAAACTTGGTGTCTCGCCTCTACATCCCCTGATCATAAAGCCTAAAATCCCATAACCACCTCTATCCATCAACCGTAGCGCATTCATAGTGATATTAAGCTCGGCATTAAGCATCTTGTGCCAAGAAACTCTCTGGCTCATCACCCGGGACCTCGAATCTCACTACTCTTCTATAACAATCTATCAAGGCATGACATGGGGATAACCAATCTCACTAGAATAACGTCAAAGTCGACATGTCTAACACTTTCAAATCGCTAGCGCCCATGTCACCAACTTTGACTTTGCATGATCTATACACTTTGTTTGAATAAGGATGGGTTTCCCAGAAGGCACTAACTAAAACAGCTCATCAAGATCCTCAGGGGATCTTCCAAACCGTACAGCAAAGAACGGGGACACATAAGAGTGGTAGACTCAATCAAATAATGTCACAAAGATCAAAGGAACATACTTGCCATACTGCTACCACTTCATTTGAAGCCTCAAGATCTCCGACGGGTTATAGCGAATAAGACGGGGTTGTCCTCCACTACCTTGGCTTCTACCGCTACTCCTCTTCCACTGGTCCTCGGCCAACAGGGCCCCTACCGCTCCACGACTGCCGATGCGATGACGCCGCCCTCGGACTGCTGATTGCGATTGAATTGATGGAGGGTTAGTTGACCTGACTAGGAGCTCTTTGAAACATCGAGCATTCTCGCGAGCTTATGACCGGTGACCACATCTATAACATCGTAGAGCCAAATAAACATTGACCTCGATGTCTCTTTTTCGCAAGCTCCGACATACCGGATATGATCGCCATGAACCCCGCCCATCAGGCTTGATCGCCCTCTACTAAAAGAGTGTGCTACAATCAAGGTGGGATGGGCTCGAAGGTGGCCCTACCTGACCGACTTAGTTGTTGTCCCTGCTGATAGTGGCCCGTGCTCGAACCTACTCCACTCAAGAAAGTGGCATGAACCCTGGCCTACTTATTGGCTTCTGACATAGCGATGGATTACGCTAAACCATTCTCGAGACCAATCGCAATGTCTACCACCCTGAGCATAGTCCTTGGTCCACATGAGGCCGCAAGCCGTGAGGAATAGATCTCTTGGCAGGCCCGAATGAAACGCTCTCACCCTAGTCAGACTGGGCTTATTATGCTAGAGCTGTGCGGATAAGTGAAACGCGTTCATCATACTCAGAATCGCCATACTGAGTTAAACGGAGTTTCAAAACTCCTCAATCATCTGTTGGCGGCTTCTTCGATATGAATCTTCGCATGAAGGATTCCTTGAATTCGTTCCTCAAGAGGGAGAGCTAGCCATACCCTTGTCGAACTCTTGATACCATGGCCCGTCATTGGCCTCCAAGCCTAAAGCCACCAACTCCACCGCTCTTTCCGAAGAGCAATGGATGACACCGACTATCTTCTCGACCGCCAAGGAATTCCCTGGGATCCTCACGTCGCCCATTGAAAGTAGGTGGGTCCATCCTCTTGAATCGCTCTAAAGCCGAGTCATCTCAGATCTCTAATCGGAGGTGGTCGTGCATAGTCGCCCGGCCATCACATCTCGTTAAGTTTGCTACCATCCTGCTCAAAAGCTCTAAGACGAGCATTGTCACGATGCATTGCTCCTACGATTTACGGTGAAGACGTTGAAAGGGAGGGCATATAACAAGACTATGAGTGCCAAGAAAG
Organism: Dalbergia cultrata; assembly: GCA_031216105.1. Lineage (NCBI taxonomy): Eukaryota > Viridiplantae > Streptophyta > Magnoliopsida > Fabales > Fabaceae > Dalbergia > Dalbergia cultrata. The sequence goes on along the minus strand of CM062353.1, from coordinate 9,530,630 downwards.
ACAAGCTCTTATAAAACCTAAACAAGACTCCGACCATTTCCTAAAGGCCTCAAATAGCACCACATCATTGCAAATGGGCGCGCCTCCATTTACTTAGATGTCATGATATTTGTGGTCACTTGCTCTATTAATATGTAGGGACACTCATTGCTCGATACCACTTTGTCACGACTACCTAGAGAACGCGTGGACTAAGACGTGAGGATTGGTCCCCACCGGAAGCCTCTGGTAACGCAGACTGACTAATATGCATAAATAACCCAAATTTGTTTAAAAATATGTTAAGTTCAACTAAAACTTGATAATATGGAATTATTTCTAAAACATAAATTCGAACATAACTGCATAAAATCCATATTCTAGGCCAAAGCCGGACAATAGAACAATTAACAGAAATTCTGGAAATAATATCATGCATGTCTGGGGATCCTGCCTACACAATTTATTGGAGCACTACTAGGTCAATAATTGACAATAAGCTCCACTTCAAAGCGAAGCTCACCAAGGAAGTCAGAGCACTACTGCGGAGGATTCTGCAGGTACAATCAACTCAGAATCAGATCTGTAGGGGAAAGGAAAAGAGAGGGTGAGTTCATCAAAACTCAAAGAGCTAGCCTCCACTCACAACCCACATGGGACAATAACAAAATACATTACATATACATGCAATTGATATGAAATATATTACATATATTATTACATATAAATTAATCAATCTATAGCAACAATTAGTAGGGAAACATGAATTATTCTCAGACATAATTATCTGAATAATAGCTGCAACTGAGCCAATGGCTATTCGATGGAGTACTAACTAGGTCCCATAAATGGACACCTCACTAGGTTCCTTATTGTGGGTGAGCTAGTCCCTCTAGTGGACCACTTGGTACCATGTTAACGATCAATTACAATTGCTAACTCACGATCCTGCTTTCACTAATTATTGGCTAAAAAAAATAATAGTAATAATTTCATACAAAACTGAGATTTAAAATATTTTCTAACTAATACATAAATCTAAATAATTCATACAGCAAGCATGGTCCCATGAGTTTTCCAAAATAATTAGTTCTCATGATAATATTTCTAAAATCGACATAATTCATAACAACATGTTCTCTTGATATAAATTATTCTAAAATTTCATAAATAATTCATATAATTTGAAAATATATTAATAATGACCAAAAGTATGGTCATGAGCTTAAACCCACTCACCTTTGATAGTCGAGGTGTTTCTACTAACAACTTGATTTTGGAAAATTGGAATGGTACAAGTAACCAAACTTGTCGATTAAAGGAGGAGCCACAACGCGTCTTAAGAGATGATTAGTTAGGTCCACGGGAAGTTCGGCCCACGAGGATTATAAGCTTAACAAGAGATGAATTCGCCAAAAAGGGTTTGGCTTAGAGGAGATTTGTTTAGAGAAATTTTGGTTTAGAGGAGTTGGAAGCAAAACTTAGCAAATGAAACTAAACATTTCTTACACACACACACACTCCTACACACACATATATTTATACACAAATATAATAATCATAAATAATATTGGTGCTATATATGTCTATACTTACTAATAATAATAAATAATATTAATGCCTACTACACTTAGTAATTATAATGTTAAATAATATTTGTGCTATTTACACTTTAATAATAATAATACTAATGCTAGCTACACTTAGTAATATTAATTATAATTAATGTTAGTACCATATATCTAGATTTAATAATAATAATAACTAATATTAATGCTAGCTACACTTAATAATTATAATGTTAAATAATATTAATGTTAGGTGCACTAAATAATAATAATGTTAATGCTAGCTACACTTAGCAATATTAATTATAATTAATATAAAATGCTAGGTACACTTAATAATAATAATGCTAATGCTAGATACACTTAGTAATATTAATTATAATTAATATTAGTGGCATATATCTAGACTTAATAATAATAATAATTAATATTAATGCTAACTGCACTTAGTAATTATAATATTAAATAATATTTATGTTAGGTTCACTTAATAATAATAATACTAATGGTAGCTACACTTAGTAATAATAATTATAATTAATATTAGTGTCATATATCTAGACTTAATAATAATAATTAATATTAATGCTAACTACACTTAGTAATTTTAATTCATATTCTAACTATAATGCATTAACACTACTAACTATAATGCATATGTATGCTCATAGTTTACTATTAACTATAATAATAATAATAATTATTATTATTATTATTATTATTATTTCTTTATTTGGGATATCACATATTTAGAGCTAACTATATGATACTTACTATAATACTATGTAGAAGTGGTGATGAAAATTAAACTTTTTTGACAAATTTTCACTAAAATCATTGACATATCTCTCATTAAAGTTTATTATACTTATAAATTCATATTTTTTATTTTTAAAATTTTTATTTTATTTAATGTGGATTTGAAGTCACATTTCCTTACTCAAGGAAAAAAAAAAAGAAAAAGTGAAGATAAGGATGATTAATTTTTTAAAATTTATGAAAACTAATACGAATATTCACTCGAATGAATACAAGTATACTTATGGGTCTATTTTATTTAATATAAATTTTCAATAATTTCTTTATTCAAGAAGAAGAGAGAACAATAAGTGAATGAGATAATGAATTTTTTTTTAATCAATTTGTCATAAATACCTATTACTCATAAAATCTATTTTAATGATATATTTTTATCATTTTTTATGAAGGCATTTTGATAATATTATATATTTTATTAATTTTTATTGAAAACCTAATATATAATCTTTTATATATATATATATATTGATACACAATTCTAGAGAAATTATTGGTTTGATTTTGGAGAGGTCTATTTTTAGGCATGGTCATATATGTTGCAACTTCTAAAGTAATCAATTAAAAAGGATAGAAAATTTTCATATGTGATGGTGATTTGAAGAATACTAATGAAACTGATCATGTTATATATAAGGAAGTATTTATAAATATATGTTGAATCACAAGTTGATTAATGACTTTTATATAATTTATGGATAATTTATTTTATTATTTACTTCTTTATCACATGTATATAATTTAAAATTACATATCTTCTTAATTTAATTGTCCACAATTGTGCACGTAATGATCCAGTATAAAATACATGTGCTTAGGACTGCTCAAAATAAATGTGCTTAGGACAAAAATCAAAAGAATGTGCTTATAAACATAAATTTATTTTCTGACAAATAAAAGGTCTTTTTCGACAAAAATAAAAAAATTATTTCCTTTGACCAAAAATTCAAAAAAAATGTCCACCAATTTGCTTATGCAGTTAAGACCCAAGGTAAGATGGTCATATCCAATGTGTCATAGGGATTGTACTAGGTTGACAAAAAATAAAAATAAAAATAAAGAAGAAGAAACTGTACTTGGTTGACCACAAAAAAGAAGAAATTGCACTAGCGTTCAAATGGGCATGAATTTGGTCCAAGTGATTAGCTATTAGGGTATATTTGGTTCTGGAGTAAAAATAGAGATAAATTTTTTTTAGACAAATTATTTATATGAAATTATACATGATGCTAATTTAGATAATTTTTATCTTTATTTTTGCTCTCTAACGAAACACACCTTTAAAGTGAGAAATTGTAGTCCTTTTTTCCCCCTATGCTTTTGTATGCCAGAAACAATGTTAAGAAAGGGATGATCGATAACAAACTCAATAACTCCATCTAAAACGAAAATAACTTGCAGAGATACAGAACAAAGAAGGGGGATATGCCATTTATGTGACATGATTTTTAGCTAAACTCATTTGGGCAGTTGAACCTTTAGATGGGGACATAAGGATTTGGGATAAATGGTTTTTGCATTTGTTAGCAAAGAATATAAAGAAAAAAAATCTAAATGAACTCGTATAGGGAAGTGAGATAATTAAGACCCACCATAAAGTTAACAGTACAAGTAAGAAAATTAACAGAATATATGGATATCTCCGTTAACTGCTCAAACAACAATGTGATGAAGGAACTAAATTATCTCCATTTGTGAAATCCAATAGACCACAATATGTCATTCCAAATGTGAAAGACTGAGTTATCCCCACGTAGTCTATATAAAAAGAATGTTTAATTAATCCATCAATCCCTATAGTTTGACCGAATTTTCAATTAGGTCCCTACATTTTAAAAGTTTTCAATTGGGTCTCTACATTAGATAAAATTTTTCAATCAAGTCCTTATTGTTAATCACTGTTACAAAAAAATAGAATATTCTAAGCATATTCCATCTCATTCTACCACATCCATATTCTTTCCTCACCACCGTTCTACCCCAGCCATCAACACCATCATCCCCTAACTACCATCATCATCATCACCTAAACCAAACACAACAAACCAGTCTCAGCCAAAACCAAACAAAATGAAACCAAAAATTGATATATTCTAAACCAAATCACAATCCAAATCAGAACCCCTTCCCCTCTTCTCCCCCAACCATGACCTAGCCCTCAATCTCACAACCAAACCAAAACCCCCCAAAATAAACAAACAAGCAAATGGAGTTGCAGCCCTCAATCTCACATTCCTCACTCCACCCTCATGGTTCTGGTTTCTGTTGCAGTAGGTGGAGTTGCAGTCGCGATGAAGAAAATGGAGGAGACATTCCTCCCCACCACCGCCATGCCTTGTCACTATGGATGGAGTTTCTGGGCTTCTTGATGGCGCGAGGCTAATGGCAGACGGCAGAGGCTGGCACAGTGCATAGGTGAAAGGAGGAAGGAAAGTAGTTCACGACGGTGTGGGGCTAAGGAGGCGGCTGTCCGTCTCTCGGCTGAGGTGGCGATGCTAGCAGTGAAGTTGGGCAGAAACGACTGCAGCTATGGACAACACCGCAGTGGTGGCAGCGATGAAGCCCCGCTTTCTCTACTATTTCTGCTTAAATTTTCCTTTTTTATTTTTTTGTAAAAAAATGAAATTTATATTGGTTCTAATTTGGATTGTGATATGGTATAGAATATGTCAATTTTTGGTTACATTTTAATTTTGTTTTGACTAAGACTGGTTTGTTGTGTTTGGTTTAGCTGATGATGATGGTGGTAGTCAGGGGATGATGGTGTTGATGGCTGGCATAGAAGGGTGGTGGGGAGAGAAGATGGACGGGGTAGAAGGAGATGGAATATGCTTGGAACACTCCATTTTTGGGTAACGGTTGCTAATGGTAAGGACTTGATTGAAAAATTTTATCCAATTTAGGGGTCTAATTGAAAACTTTTAAAATGTAGGGATCCAATTGAAAATTCGATTAAACTATAAGAAATGACGAATTAATTAAACCTAAAAAGAAAAATGGAACTTGATATCCCAACAATGGAAATCGAATGGGCCTCATCATATTTCCTGCCAAATCTTCTTAGACGGAGCCCAGGTTCATGTAGTCTTCGATTTGGGCCTTTAATTTGCTATCTGACCTTTCCTTTTCTTTTTTTTAATAGTTAACTCGACAATCCAAACACACAAGGTGAGTGGAGCAGACCAAACAAAACACTTCGCCAAGCAACCGGCTGTGAAACTTTGAGGCCTACAGAACATTAGAGAAAGAAAAGCCACCCAAAACACAACACCTAGTGTTACCAATTCCTTATAGACACCCGTAATATCTTACCCACTAGTCGAAAATCAAGTTTACGACTCATGCAACTTCGTGAAGGGAAATTTTCGTATGGCACTTCACAAATTGAAAAATAGATGTCCAGTTAAAAATAAAATAGAATATATACACTCTTTATGGCAGGATTATTGTGCTATAACAGCCATGCAAGAAAAAAAGGAAAAGGAAAAGGGAATTATGATGGTGGGGCTGGGGAATCAGAGAGGAAGAAGTGGGTGTGAGCTGGAATAGTCAGGCGGTGTGCAGGAGGGTTTGTTTCTTTCTAAGAGCGTTAGTGCCGTTACTCCTCACATACATCATCATCATCATCATGTAGTTTCCTTTTTAGCATAGTGTAGCATATCAAACTAGGTTTTGGGGTAATGGGTTTTGGGTGAGGGAGTGATTTAAGTTTTTGGGAATGGAAGTAGACTGGGAAAGCAAGTGTGTGCTGACCATGGCAGCGTCCTGCATTTGCCGACAAGACAGTGCTGCCGTGCTGGGATGGGATGGGAATCCAACCTCAGACAGCCCAAGTCAATCATAACCCTTACTAAGGTTATAACGTTTGACTGGGTTGGGGCTTCGTTGTCCCCTTCTTTTTTTGTTTCTCCTGACCAAGAAAATCCCAAACAATGGGTCAATTATTAGGCTGAGCTAGCTAGTGTACAATAACTTTCCTTGATGTCAGTAGATGAGCTGGAATTTCTGAGCTAGTTAGAGCGCAGGTTCAAGCCTCCTTCTAGCGAATTGTTCGTTTCGGTTTTGGTCGTGAGCCACTTGTAATTTTGTTCACAAGAAAAGGTTCAATGGGTACTTGGCAAAGAACATTCAAGTTAGGCTTACCCAAAAATAGTTTTTCCATAGGCAATTGGGTAGGGTAAGTTTATGTCGGCCCATTATAATTGTAACGTCTTTTGTTGTACTAAAATGTGCTTAGTCGACCAACAACAGGATCTGACACAACTAAGTTCTCAGGACAAAACCCCAGATGATTGTGCTCACAAACATATGTTTATTCAGGCCCAAAAAACAAACATATCCTTTGACGAAAAATTAAAAAGTCCACCAATTTGCTTGTGCAGTTGCGACTTGCGACCCAAGACAAGATGGTCATGGCCCCCGACCAAAAGATGGTCATGGCCAATGCGTTGTGGAGATTATAGTAGCGTTCGTCCGGTCCTCCCCGCCTCCCTTCCTACGAAATTCCTCCTCCCTTGTCCAAAAATGAAAAAGGGTTCGTGACATCATTTGGTATTTGAGGGATTTTTGTTTCAGAATGAAATTCATATTCAATAATTTAATTAAGGATCGATTTGAGGTCTATTTTGATAGATGTCATATAATATCATCTTACAATGTAATACATTATCATATAAGGTGATAAATTAAATATGTCTATAAGTTGATTTTGAATTCTCTTTATGAAAGAAAAAATAGAGTGAGAAGAAGAAAGTGACAAAGTTAATTTATTGATATTTATATTTAAAGAGTTAAATTTTATATATCGAAATATAAAATAATTTTATATTTTCATACAATATGAATACAAAAAACTATCATAATAGTAAGGGTGGAGCTAGACCCATCTTTTAGGGGATGAGAGTACTAAAAGATTTTATATATATGCAGAGAGTAATAATATATAATTTTAATATTTAAATGTTTAATAGAATGTCACAGCATATAGAAAGAGTAAACTATAAGTTGGTTCTCGACTAAAAATAGCGCTAAACAAATTGGTCCCCTAAATAAAATAAATTTTATGAACCCTTACAATTTAAAATGCTTATTTTTTATTAGTAATAATTTGAATTATTTCATAAATTCTTGACAATCAATTCATGCTATAAATCTTTTAAAAATACTAACAAGAAAATAGCTTGGCCTATTTTTTTAATTGTGAATGATCAAGAAATATTTTTTTTCCTTAAAGGACCAATTTTTCAGACACTATTTTTATCAAGGGTCAAATTAAAAGTTTATTTTAAAAGAATGTACACATTTCACAATCAAAACTCAAGAAACATATATGTGCTAAACATATTGTCAACTATAGTATATTCAAACATAATTAAAAGGTTTATAAGCACTAACCTCTTGTATTTTAATTAAATTTTCTAATTTAGATAGAAACAAATAATAAGAAAATCAAACAAGAGAGATGGAAAAATAGTGGCCGAAGAAATTGGGTGATAAAAATATTGAATTTATATAATTTTTTCTATTTTTGTTATAATATAAGTATAAATTATTTTTGAGAGGGGACCAAGTGTGTATATGCATATACTATTTACAAAAAAATGAAAATGCGTATAATAAATTATTTCTTTCTTTCGGGAGAAGAAATCTATTCCTTTATCCTTTTCTATTTTCTCGTCTTTTCAATGTTTTTTTTTTTTGTTCCTTAAGTATTCATTGAGTATTAGTACCCTTTTTTTCATGGTTGTAATTGAATCTTTGTTTTTTTATATTTTAATAAATTAAATTAGTGAAATGTGTGGGGTCCAGCTGTTGGGTCCCACAATTGAAAATTTGAAGCCATAACGTGGAGAAAAGAAATTTTTCCACACATGAACAGTAAATCACTATTCATGCGTGAAAACTTCGGTACCGAGGAGAGTTTTTTCAACAAGTGAACAGTGAAATTTCTGTGCACTTGTGTTAGGTACCGTGAAATGCAAATCGCGTTCATGCGCAGTGAGCCTCTATGAATAGAGGCATTCGAAGCAGCAAAGACACAACAACGAGCAGCAAAAATAAAGAGCTGCGAGTGAGAGAGAGAGTGTTATTCTCTGAGAGTGAGAGAGAAAAATAGAGAGTGTGAGTAAATCCCTTAAAGTGTAGGGTGTGGGTATATACACCGGGAATATTTTTGGGTATTATCTCTATTGCTCCTTGATACTGCAAAATTGTAGTATTTGAATAGGAGGGTTCTCACTGGGATACACTATATTTACCTCTTGGGTTGGAGAGTGTGGAAAGGATATTTTGTAATTATCCTGAATATAGTGGAATATTTTTCAGAGTTTGTCCCATGGTTTTTCCTCCGGTATTTGGGGGTTTCCACGTTAAAAATTCGGTGTGCAAATTTTTTGATACTGGTGTGAATAGTACTATTCGTGAATAGTAAAGAGCAGGCCCATGTGAATAGTGACCAGTGGGCCCCACTGTAGAAACAATTACTATCCATCCTGATTCATATTTTCGCTGCGCTGCGCCAATTGGTAGATTTAATTCTATCAAATTTAGTTTTGGTACTCATTGCCACACAATGACATCATTTAATTACACTGTGAATCAGTCTCTGGGCCCAACAAAATGTACATGATACAATACCAATCATAAATAACTACAAGACAGCAATATCCTTGAATTTTATAAGGGTATTGAAGACACTCCCAATTTTTTCTTTTTCTTTTTTCTTTAAGAAAAAACAATCATAAGTTCATCGTGATTTTATTAACGTTGTCTGCAATTTTGTAGAACAAAAATGCAAAGGTATAACGGGTGATTATAATTGATATAAATGTCAATTAGCTTGGTCTGCTAGCTCATTAGGTACCAATTTTCGGTACTAATAATATTATTAAGTGTGCCAATGGCCAACATTAAGATAAACAAGGCAACACGTAACTTCTTTATTAGAGAAACCCAAAAAACCATTGTCGGTTAAAAGAAAAGAAAAAAAGAAGAAGAAAAAGATAGGACTGACGAAAAGAAGGGATAATTCTTGATAACATAATTAGATTGTTGCATTTGCACATACAAAAGGTTTATTACTTTATGCACATGGTGAAACATATAGCTACGATTGATTAGTTTGATAGCGACATCGTCCGTTATATAATATGGAATTCGCATGACACGGTTCAAGAACCTGTTGTTAGCCGATTACAAGGGAAGTTTGATAATGTAATGCTGCCCCTTTAACTTTTGAAAACTGAAACCAGATGTCGAACCATAATATTACAAACCATGTTATCCTAACAGATAACAATAAAATATCCTTGTAAAGATGCTTCTAAAAGTAGTGGTCCTAGACGTAGATGTTTGCCAAAACTAGCAATGCATGGTTCACAGTCAACAATATACTGTAGTCATTGATCTTTAATTTAGCCAAGTTGACTGATACGAAGAAAGGAGCTTTTTCCTCTCTGACCCAGTGATCCTTTTTCACTGCCCCTTCTTCACTCTTTGCTTAAAAGATGTTAAGAGTTTTGTTTCCTTTCTTCAACCAAATTCAAACATTTTAGAATTTAGAGTTGAATACTGAGTGTTCAAAAGGAAAAAAAGAAAGCTTATAATGGGAATTATTTATTCTATGCTGTCAACGCTTTCCCTTCTTTTCTATGTTGCATAATAATGAAAGCATTTTTTTTTTCTCTCAATAAAGCAAATTCAATAATGAGGAATTCTGAAGGATTCATCAAAGTGTTATATGTAACCCTGATAAGAGCTGTTACCTTTAATTCCTCTTTGCATTGTCATGTCTCAACTTTCAACATCATTTAAAAGGAAGACATAAGGACTCATGAGCCATGAGTCATGACTCAACACAACCACTCAAAGCTTCCGGAGATATATATCTCCAAACCAATATAGCTGCAATTGTACATTATAAAGTTATTTCAACGGCTGGCAATTGTTTAGATTTGAGACCGGGGACCAAAGAATGGTCATCATGTTGTGTTTATCAGATGCATGTGCCGCATGATCCCCTAAACTTTTTATTTGAACTTACCATGTGGCCCTTGGCAAACACGTGGCACTGTCCTATTGGCTGGGAGGTTAAGGGCCCTACAAAAACTGCACTGCAAGTGTCTATGTCCAACTGAAAGCTGAGGAGTGCAATCCCTGCATTTTGCATTGCACTTTCCATGGCCCCGGTTACCCCTTATTTAACATGCTGGTTGAGGCGGTGTCTTGTTTGTTTGTCTTTAACTCTGTGCCTCTACAATACCTTTTGAACTCAAAAAATCCAGTTACTTCCAGACAGGCCATGAACATTTCTGTCTTATATTGGTCCCATTCTCTTAATTATTATTAACACTTGGCAGCATTTAAGTTGGACCATAGTTCTGTACATTGCCCCCAGCAAGTCATGTAATTGTGTTCTCTATTTATCTATCTATCAATTCAGTGGTTTTGTCATCTGTGTTTTGATACTTGGCCAATAACACAAAAAAAGGAACGAAAATGACTCTGGCCTATTCGTTTTACATCTTAGGGAAAATGTAGAAATTTATCCTCTCCATACACTTTCACAGAAAGTAACATTTTTCTCACTTCTAACAAATAACAAGTAAAAATTAGTTGGCATTGAATAATAAGTTCAGAAGCGGCTACTTACAACAACAAGTAGTTTCACATATTTAGGTCAATACCAGTAATTTACACAAGAAATTAAAACACAAAAAAAAAAGAGTGATAGTCGAAAACAGCTTCTTCCACCTCCAAAATTCTGTGGTCTCATCTTCCATGCACGTGAAGTAAACCCAAGCTACCTTGACATGTCATAATCTTGAGGGTAAGCGAGTTGCTGTTCCATCTGCCAGCTCAACCTCAAAGCATCACCTTCATGACAGGGAACGTATTCCTGTGAATTATTAAAAACACAAGAACATTCAATTTTTTTCCTTTCATATTAGTACATAATAATTGCATAATTATGCAGTTACAAAATGCAATCCAAATGCATACAGTTTTAGTGAGGACGATATTACTTACCTCCAGTTTCTTCACTAACTCTTTTGCTGTTGGTGCTGACACAATTATGTGGCGGGCATTTGGACTAATAAACCCCTCTTCCACAGCTTTGTCAATAAATGACAGCAAGGAATTAAAGTATCCATCAACATTTACTAACCCCACCTATAATTTTGGAATGTCAAGCCACATTAGGATGAAAGCACCAGTCAAATAGACACACATGGACATGAATTAATTAATAATATAGGTTCCCCTCTAAATGGGATAAGTCAATTACCGGCTTATCATGAATCCCAAGTTGAGCCCAGGTTATTACTTCAAGAAGCTCCTCTAGCGTCCCATAACCGCCTGCATGATGTGAATTGCATTAATTTCTTCATGAGTTGAACACACAAACACTTGATAAAAACATCCATGATTGAGGTGATAAGAAAAAGAAAGTCAAATTAATTGAATAGTTTCGCTAATACTGGCTCGCACCCTGCTACTAGAAGAGAGAAATCTAAACATAATTGAAGATGTTTTTAGTATTAACTGATCTAAAGTTAGGTGCATTAAATATTTTTTAACTACTATCAGCTTAATGTTCAAATGCAATTATGGATCTGTTAGTGTCAAGGGATAACCTCCTTCTTGGGGAATCCACATTCCAAGATTGAATGAATGACAAGTTTTGTCTTTTGCATGCCTCTTTTTTCTCTCTCACTAATTTTCAGAGCTCAATACAATTACTGAGGATGATAACAACTAGCAGTACAAAACAAAGGCCTTTGAAAAAAGGGTAAAGCATTATTCCATGTCAGGTGCAGGTGCTACTTGGAAACGTTATCTCGTGAAAGCTCTATTGCTAGACCTTCCCCTCACTATCAAATGAAGCAAGTTTAGTACAATCACGTCACGGTTCAAGGCAAAAGAAATGGTATTCAACCTGAACCAGAAAGAAAACCACAGTTGCTCAGAGCCGCAGAAGCTCTAAAATTTTCAGACTAACATGTTAAGGGGGCTAAGGTAAGGTCAATATCATTATCAGCTCTACCCTTTGGAAGGGTTGCCTGACCTCGAATCATAGCATTGGGATGTGTGAAGTAAAGTTACTAGCTTTGTGCTCTCTCAGGAGTTTCCGTCTCATCACACAATTGGTTTAGGAGCACGCAAAGATGACTTGAGATTCTTCTCAAAATTACGAAATTTGTTATATGCCCCACTTGTGTGTCCTCGAAGCCTGACAATGTTTGCTAAGTGGAGGACTAGTCAACACTATCCATTTACGTGTGTGACTTCCAAATCATACACACAAAAATACTCAATAGTTAATACAGTGTCAAGCAAGGTCCATGATTAGGCGTGTTAAAACATTTTAATAAGCTTTGGCCAAAAAGGCTTAGCAAAGAAAAATACCAAAGCTTCTGTCAGCAAGAGAGATATTTCATATTTGGGGTACCAATCCCGGGATTCTAGTTAAAAAGTTTAGGAAACTTTTGTAGACAAAACCATTCTGTTTTAAAAGCATAGGAGCATATTTTTGTTTAATTATTCTTTTAAGAATCAAACACTGAGATATGGTCATTGCTGCACGCTATTATTGTAACTAGAAAGCTTAAAGCACCCCATGGTTTTAGACAATTCTAATTTTTGTAAGTATGCCTCTGATTCTAATGCAACCAAAAGTCCAAAACATTTGCAGGCTAACCAGGTAAGGCAATAAAAGCATCTGAATGCTTTGCCATCTCTGCTTTCCTTTGGTGCATATCTGCTACAGCCTTAACTTCTCCTACCGTTTCACCAGTTATCTGCAAAAGGGTATGAACACATGGGGGATTGAACAAAGCAATTAGATTACACTGAGAGTTTTGCATGAACGGTAACATTATGCATTTATCCTAGCTGTGCATTATAGACAGTAAATTATAACCAAACAGAATGAAAGTTGATAATAACAACAATAATAATACTAATAATAAAGTGCAATAGGAAAAACTCTAGCTTAGTACAGTACTTGTGCCAGATATTCTAGTGGTATATTCGTGGACAAGACAACAGAGCATTGACAAAAAGAAAACAAACTTTAACGTCATTAAACTCTAAAATACCAAGCTTTGAAATTGATTAGAAGTTTATGAACCCCGAGGGGAATGAAGCCTTAAATGAAAAAGAATAGCGTATTATACAATTGCTAGTAACTGTAAAGGAAAAAACTCTTTAGAAACAAATGAAGTATCAAACACAATTGCTAGTAACACTTCAATTATTACGAGAAGGGTATAAAATAAAAAATGAAAAAAAGAAGTTCGAGGTTTTTCTTGTGGGTGAAGCAGACATACCTCTCGAGGCATGAGCGTCTTGGGAATAACTCTGCAAGAGACAGTAACATGACAAATATCAGTGTGAAATTTTGAAAGTGACCAACAAAAGGCACTGTGGTTACTCATTGACTCTCATTTCTTGTTCTTCCCTTTTACCCAACATTGTCTTAGTTTGGGGGAAAAAAAGAGAAAGGGAAATGAAAAGCGAAAAACAGAAAAGAGGCTAAAAGAATGTTTACTTACCCAATGACATGCCGACCGCCATCATGAACTGCTTGTGAAACCAAACCCATTAGACCAATGCTTCCTCCTCCATACACCAGATCGATGTTCCTTGAGACCTTCAGAGACCATTAACAATAACAATATGATGACCAATTCAGCATAGAAAGACTAAATAAATAAAAGCAAACAATGGTTGGTGGCTATGATCATAGTGTATGATATGATGTCAATGAAATAAAATAAAAGAAAGTAATATGAATAATGACCCATCTGGAAAACGATCTCATGAGAGTACAATTTTTTTAACTGTTTTAAATGCAATTATGCAAGGACTGTGAAGCAAAAGGAAAATAAAGAAAGGAACAAAAAAAACAAAAACTGATCATTATTCCTGAACGCTCACTCAGCAGATGGCACTTGTGAGTCCGTACAACTGTTCTGTTCAGAGCAACAGAGCTAAAAATGCTCTCAAGAGAAAGAAACAAAAAATGGAGACTTCAAGCTCAGAGAGCTGACCAAAAAGAAAAGAGAAAAGAAAAAAGAAAAAAGGCACTGAGAACCGAAAGGTATCCAAACGCATGCGAGAAAAACTATGCAATTTTTCACACTTGCAGAATGTCTTTTGGGCTTGCTGCTCTTGCTTAGCTTATGAAGAAGACCATGAACATGAACAAGTTGCAAACAAGTTAATGAACTCAGTGGCCTTATTACCCAACTGAAAAAACTCACAAAATGGAAGGAGAATATTCAAGACATGCGCCATATCATGAAGTTGTTTCGTACTGGTAAGGAAAAACAACAGATAGTGAAAAATAAGCAAGACCAAGTAAGAACAAAAGGGTGGTGTGGAATGAAGAAAACATAAGGAAAGAAAAGCACGGTGCATGAAATAAAAGGGAAAGCATGAATAGTATAGTATAGTATTACTATTACCAATTCGTTGCCAAGCTGAATGGCAGCATCTTGGTAGCTACTCTTCTTGCCGGGGCTACTCCCACAGAACACACAAATCGTCTTGAACTTTGAATGCGTCATCTCACCGCGTGTCTCCATTTTGTACTTTAATTTGTTCTAACTTATAATTAAGCTAGCTAGTTTGTTAGTTAATTAGTTAATCAGACTCACTCACTCTGCTTCGAATGATTCTCAAACAGAAGAATCTGAACCTCCCTCCAAATACAAGGCAAAGCACAAAACTAGTAGAAACTACAAATACTAGACCACACTACACTACACTACACTACACTCTATAGTGTATAGTGTGTTGAATGAGTATGAATGTTGTTATGCTTGCTTCGGTGCTACTCTTTCTCCCAAGTCTCACGCCTTTATATAGTCCCCATTGCATTGGTCTTCGCACGTGACTGCCTTATAGCACGCGTGGATTACTATTCTTGCGGTCCAGACCTAATGCCCCTGACCCCTACCCTCCAAATCAAACGCAGTTTAAAATATTAAGAATAAAGGAAATTGTGAATTATGCGTGCCGCCTTAATTAATTACACTAGTTGATTCCCGTTCGAGAATGTATTAAATAAATGGAAAATAGACAAAACATAGATAAGGAAAGCAGTAAGAGACAGCTTTGTTAGAATTTTGCTACATTGAAATCAGAAGATAGAAAATTGTTTTGGATTTTATTAGAATTCGAAGTAAATTAGGACTATTATATTTATATATGTAATACTACTCCTGCTCAAATTATTTGACCTTTTAGGGAAAAAATTGGTTCATAATATTTTTCAATTTTAATTTTTCAATAAATGATCTATGATTAAATTTCTAATTTTATTTTTTACATTTTATGGTTGATTAAAAGATGTAGTATGACATTATTACATTGAGGTAATTAAATGTTGAAAACTGAGTAAAAGTATTTTGGTAATTCTGATGCATTGATTTGTTCTATAATTCTGATGCATCTTACTAAAATGAAAAATAAAATAGATCGGATGGAGAGTTATATTAAAAGTGAGATTGAACCTGGCCTTAAATCAAATTAAAAAAACTAACTTAAAAAATATATATATCCAAATCATTATAAGGAATATTTCTAATATAAAGTATAAACCCATTCGATTATCGTATCCATCTGACATGAGAGTCAGAAGAATTTTCTTTGTGGCAAGATGCTTGGGTTTTCTCTTTATTGGAAGTAATGATGTATAATTATCACAAGAAGTTATTAGTAGTTTTTATGAATAAAATAAGATAGAATATACCAAAAAATGAGATAGAATAAATTGATGATGTTTATTTTGTTTATTCGAGAATGGGATTATACTGTAATCTATTTTATTCAAATTTTACAATTAAAGTACAATGAAAGATTCTTAGCTTATATGTATATAAAAAAAAATTACAATGACAGCATATGAATGAAATATAATGTCATAGAACTGAATAATTTTTTGTTCTTATATTTGTTTGTTCAGGATTAACTAAGCAATACCTATGTGTTTCCATGTACGTTTCCCATGCATTGCATGTGCATTTATTGTGAGGAACATAGCATATGACATTCACTTCAAGCAAAATACTTAGAGAGTTGTTAATTTAAAAAAAATACTTAGGGTGCTAAAAAAAAGTAGTTTTACTACATACGCCAAGCACAACACCTAGAAAATAGATTTAGTTTATTGTTTCCTTAGTTTTTTCAGTTTTGTTTTTTTCCTCTAATATATATTTGTGGAAACAAAAATATGCTAACAATGTTTAAAATCCATCTAATTTTAAAACCCTAGCTAGTAACTTCATTATTATTAAGACTAGACAGTATCGTCCAGATAAAAAAAAATTAGAAAAAAATATTAATGAAAAATTAAAATATTTTTGTTTTAGAAAGAAAAAATGGTTGTCAATAGATAGATAGAGTAGTCCAAAAATTGATAGTGCAACTATTTTAGTAAATGTTGAAGGAAAATAAAAATAAAAAATATTAAATTTGGAGCATTAAATTGAGACTTTTGGTATTTAGAATATGAAAAGTCATAATCTTAATTTTATATATAGATATATATCAATTGGTAATATTGTGCTTTTGTTAATTAGGGAAGAAAATTGCTAGCCTAACTAACAAAGTCATACTCATAATTAACAGTGAAAATAAATTAATAATATTGCATTTCAACTTACAATTTTTTTTTTCACTCAACATGGAGGAAGAGCTGGACGTATAGGCAATTGAATTTTCGACCCAAACCACCACTTCAACTTTAATCTTATGAGAAGTGTTACTTAAGCTATGGTTAATTTTTATCTCTAAGAAAATTTTAACTCTTGTTCGGGTAAAAACAATGCCCTAAATGGAATTATTATTATTATTATTATTATTTTATACCAAATTAAAGTCTACTCATTTTTACATAAAGTACAGGCATAAAACAAATAATAATATTAGTCTTTATTGCAAATGTATTCTTTTGCTGTCCGGCTAACACCTACTCGATAGCAGAAAAATTTTATGGGTTCATGAGTCAATGAATTCCACCACATGAAAATTTGATCATTGGTGTGGGTGTGAGTCTTGAGACGTGTGATGTGAAGCAGTAGTAGAATACCTAGTCATCCATCCCCAGTCATGAGTCATATAGCAGTGCCAATTATGTGCGCAACACAGCCATTTTGCTTGTCCTCCCCAGCCCTTCCACTTGTTCTGTTTTGTATTGGTCCTTAGCCAAAAGTGTCCAAGAAATCATTCAACAGCCTTTATCTAGAAGAGGAGGGATTGCATCAACTAAGAAAGTGATTCATCCATACATCTTTTCAACTAACCAAAATAACCATGCTTAAACTAATTATGAGAACACTCCCTCTTCCTCACCACCATAAAACAAAAAGACCCAAAAATATATATTAAACTAAAAAGAAAACATGATTTTTCCATGGAAAAGAAAAAGCATGGTGGGGAACTCACTGTCTTTGCTTTACACCTACAATGCTACAATATAATGAAAGAATGGCATATGGATCTTACCCATATGCCTTTGATTAGGTTCACCTCCTAAAATGGAAGGGAGCTCACCGCCAAAAGCAGGGTGGAAATAATTGAAATAAGAAATTAGATTGATAGTACTAAAAGAAAATGTGACCATGCATGCTACAATTAATTAATTCTCATGAATGGGCACTTCTGACAAATTTACTTGTTTTGTTTATGTGTTGCAAATTTTTGTTTATACTGAACAAGTTATGGGTAATAGCTGAAGATATTTCAGATGATGCTCCAGTCATATAGAGCATTGCGCATTGATGATTGAAAAGAAAAACATTAGTGGGTAGTGTGTTATATCAACTTGTGCCCTCATCCACCTTCCCTTGCTAGACACACTTGTTGTGAGCATGGGAAACACTTTGTTT
Organism: Dalbergia cultrata; assembly: GCA_031216105.1. Taxonomy (NCBI): domain Eukaryota; kingdom Viridiplantae; phylum Streptophyta; class Magnoliopsida; order Fabales; family Fabaceae; genus Dalbergia; species Dalbergia cultrata. The sequence continues at coordinate 9,512,371 of CM062353.1, read as the reverse complement.
TCATTTCACACGCCCCTCTCCACTCCCCATATCCTCTCTCCCTCAATACTTCAAGCATCTTGTCCCAAACCCCATTCTTTGTCCCTCCCACTTATTGCATGCTCTCTTCTCTTCTTCTCAGGCATATAAATAGTTCTTCAATGACTCGCCCATGATGACTATTTTTTGTGGAGGAAAGCCTTTTTTTTAGGGGGCAGAGGAGATTGACGCTAGTTATCCTATTAAGGTTAGAAAACAATTCAAGACTTATTAAGCACTTAAAAAATTATAAAATTATTCCTCAATAGGATTCGACTATCAAACTTGCACTCTTATAAAATACGAGTTAATTTCTTATCAGCTGCGTCGTTATTTATACCCCAACTTTCTAATATTTTAAAATGGTGATATCATTGATGTGCCCATTATGGCATGTCACGCAAAATTTCTAATCAATTACATTGATGATCGAGTATTGCTATTAATTGATTGATTGCTGACATTTTGTTTATTACTATTTTGCCAGGATTGCTGGAACTGAACCCATGCCTTTTGAGTTAATGGTTATTATATTAGTTCAAGTGCTCCAATCCCAAAATAGCCTTTCTGGCTGTTCTTGTTTAGCTTTATTAACACAACTGTTTGTCTACTTCTTCCACTCTCCCATGTTTAGAGATTACAAACTCATAATCACTCGTTCTTAATGGGGGATTACAATTATGAATAAAAATTCATGTGAACCTCCCGCATGCTTGCACGCGCGTTTAAAGCATGTTTTTGTGTGCTAGTGAGTGTACTTGTTGTCTTACTGTCTTAATATAGTAATATGATTAACCTAATTAAAACTAAAAATGAGGAAAACTGATTCAGTCAAACTGGACTCAATTCAATTATGGTAATATAGACAGAAGACAGGAATTCAAAGTGTATACTTGGGGTTTTCCGAAAACCTTCCTCAGTCTTCCCGAGTTTTAAGGTTTTGGTCGCTGGTATTGAACGATGTAACATATGGTAGTATGCTAATAACATTAACGAGAAACGGTTCTATGTGCTGCAGCTAGAAGTCAAAAACTCGCATTTCAATATGCTATAGCAAGAGCCAAGAGACGAGTTTCAGTACATAAATGTATAAAAAGAAATTTCAGATTAAAGTTAGAATATAGTTACAACTGCCTAAACTGGCAGGACAGGACTATATTACACGAAATTGTTTACCATATAACTGTACGTCTGAGGAGAAATTCTTAATTACATGCTTCATTCAATATGAAACTTAACACAGAAAGTTATGTGAATTACTTTAGTTGGGATACTAAAGTTATATACTTATTTTGTATCAAGAAGTTTACACACATAGTCAAGTGTTAAATGTAAGTGTGTGTATAATTATGGTGAAATAAAATTAGAATGGTCAAAAGATGTGTCATTTTGATTTGTTCATTGATAGATAAAGAAAAATTTCATATACTTAATTTGATATCTCTATGTAGTTATGTGAGGTTCTCTAATTAACTTGCCATATAATGTAGCTGAAGTACAATGAACTACTACTGGTTTAGACACCCCAAAAAAAGAAAAATTTTAAGGCATGTATTGTTAATTTATTTTAAAAGGTTCATGCATGATTCTTAATTTAACCCTTTAATGTAAAAATCCTTTTAAAAAAAAAACATCATAGGTATTCTCCTATGAGAGATAATTTCATTCAAGTCGAGTAAGACTTACATAAGCCACTAAAGTTCTCTTTTAATGAATTTTAATGTAGTTGTATACCTAAAGCTATTAAGATCTTCAGTTAAGTTAAGATAGCTATCCCGCTAATTAAACTATGCACTTATTGGTTTTATGAAACAAATAAATAAATAAAACATAAATAATCTCTGGTCACAATTTTCACCATGCGGTAAATTTTAAAAATAATGGGTAACAAGAGATCATTAAGGCCATGGTTTTAGAGGAATTATCTAGTGCTTTGAGAACAAAACAAAATATCTACTTTGTGTTATTCATTTATTGAAATATTATTTATTGCATTAAAAATGTTGGGAAGTGAAATACAATAATAACTCGTAAAACTAATGTGTCAATTAATGAATATGATAAAACAAATATCTTGCTTTCTCTTAGAGCACCTACAAATTTTTCCACGGTTTTAATTTCATTTACAGAATTACAGTTAAAATCCAATTAAGGCAAAGTCGGGAGGAAAGGATATTATAAGTCCCAAAAGCAGAGCTGTATTTGGAAACCAATTTAAGTATATATACATAATGCGGAGACTTCAGTCTGATCAGTAGACCCTCTGTAGGCCAAGCCAAAACAATAATAGCATTAGCAGCAATGTAACACTGCAAAGTGTCTTGCAAAATTGGTATCACGAAATCGTGCCCAACATAAATAGCCAGAGAACAGCAAATAGTACAAAGGGGAACAGCACAGGTACATGAATTTGTGAAGCTTAGTTTATACAGGCTGTGTATGCATGAATGCCAAACGTGTGTGATGAAATTATGAAATTTTCTGAAGCGAGAGAGAGAGAGAGACTAAATAGCAAGGGCAGGTATGCTGTCATGCACCACCATTCAGTCCTGCCAACCCCGACCTTATTTCTTTCTTTATTACATTACATTCGCTTTCCAATGTATGAAATGAATGAATTTGCTTATCTGTTTGTCATCAAGTCCCCATAATTTTGTGGCTTCTCTCTGCTGCAGACAGAGTATGGTTGAAATAAATTATACAAGGGCCAACGTTATTGTCTTTACTAGCTAGTACGAGTAGTAAGGAAGATTCACTGATGAATTCTAAAATTTAATGGAATAACATTGAATTAGTTTGGATAATTGAATCATTTTAACTTACAACTGATTTATATTAATTAATTGTGATTACTTCTACTTTTGAGTTCGCACTTATTTAACCTAAACCATTTTAAATATCTCGGGAATCAAACTAATGCCATTTTCGACTGCTGTGAGGATGAAAGCTTAGAGTCAATATTCACTTATAATCATGAAATTATAACTGTGAGTCACTTCAATTTCTAAAATTAAGAAATTAATATTTTAGTCATTGAAATTACTTAAGGTAAGTCAAGTTTGTCCTGAATTAATGTAATATATACACATAATTCATACTATTTAATGTTCAGACCTTCATAACCAACAATCGACTACCTATGTCAAGATGGTAATATCACATAAAGGGAGTAAATCTAGGACAGATCCCCTCCATAAAATCTAGGAAATATCCCCTTCATAACTATGGATTTCATCTATATTTGTCACTCACACAATTAAAGAAGGCTCTTCACAAAATCCCCTTATCTAGGAAAGTTAAGGAAAGATTTGCTACAAAATTGTCCAGCTATATTTACCGATCTATAAGCATTGCCTTAGGTATGTTCAAGTGTGTTTTACACCTTTTCCTCCCAAAATTTTGAGTAATGTATACTTTAAACTGTAAAACAAATGCAACCTTATCCTTTAAACTCTCTTGAATGTGTATATGCCTGCATGGTTTTTGTTAAAAATGAATATAAACTTAGCGTGAGAACTAAAATTCACAAATAAGAAAGTTTGTGGATCGTATAATCTGTAAATAGAGGATCAAAATAAAGGTTTTTTGCCCCCCAAATTACGGTTAAAAGATCGCACTTACATATCTTCTTCCAGTAAAATTTCAAGTTTATATCATGCCACAAGCCACCTGTATAATTCAAAATCGAATTCTGCTGTACATGAAAATGAATATGGTGTGTGGCCACCATTTGATCAAAACAGTGATGGATCCTACAACTTTAAACAATGGGGGCAAAAATAATTCATAGACATAATAAAAAGTTTAACATTATTTTTATCTTCATAAGGTGGCATTAGTAATAAAACAATGAACGTAAATTATATATCTATTTATATATCTCTAAAAAAATTTAGAGTTTTAGTGGGGCACAAGCCCTCAATAGTATGGATCCGCCTTGGAACAAAATGTTGGTGCACAATGACCCTTCAAAATAACCAAGTATCCACCCTTCCAACCACCATGAGAAGCGAGATATTAGGTGCTCTTCCTCCCCCAGCCCTTCAATCTCACAGGACTCGGCCTCTTCAACATGTTCAATTCTCCGACGACGTTGCCTGCCTCCCCTTTTTCTTGGACACTTGACAATGGGTTTCTCCACAAGAAGAAATAGTGCCCGTTAATGTTTATGCATTCTTGTCATAAAATTCAATGGTATATTATTTGTTTTGTAAAATTTAAAGTTTTATTATTTTATATTATATTTTATGGAATAAAAAAACTTAACATTAAATGTAACCGAAATAAAATGCAGTGAGGAGATTTTTTTTCCCGATATATTGGCAAAAGGGAGGAGATATTGACTTGAATTTAACTGGGATGCATTGATATTATAAAAAAGATTTTACATAATTATACAATTATTTTTTGCCACATAAGCTATGATAGTTGATTTTTATATTCATTATTTAAAAAGTCATCCAAATAAAATCTTTTATTTGAATAATGGTGTAAACTTTTTTTATACTGTCAATGTATTAAAATTAAACTCTATTGAATTTGTTCCAAAGAATTCATAAAACTAATTAGTAGTAAGAGTAAGATATATGTATAATACTATTGTACTATTCTTACAATATAATTGCAATTAAGCCTACATTTTAGTAGTAGGCTTTGCATATCTCAATAAAATAAGGGAAGTTGTGAGATCAGCTTTCGTCCTCACTCCTATCCTCTGCTATCTTAGTTGAAAAAAAAAATCTTGCAACATATCATTACTCTACTAATTACATTCCTTTTTTACTTTGGGGGGGAAGTTGGGAGAGAGTATATATATTTTTTAGAGCTGTCGAGTTCTTATTTAAAAATTAGAAACTTATAAATAAAGTGAATTGCCACTAAGAATCTAGAAATCTATTTACTTTAATATTTTTTTCAGTAGGAATTTCTTACTACTTCCATTATGGATTTAGAAAAACTTAGTTAGTTATTAAAATTTAACTTATTACAACTTTTTTTTATAGTAAGATGCACAAATTTAAGAAATCTCAATATTATTACATATTTAATTAATTTTTATCAAATTTTGAATATATATTACACACACACACACATATATATATGAGATAGATAATAGTAATATTTTATTTTAAAATTTTAAATAAATTAATTTTGTAAATATTTGAAAATTAATTTATATATTTTTATGTATGAAATTGCAAGTTGTGAAACCAACTTGTAGGTAACTTTTTGTTGTAAGCCATTAGAGTTGATTTAACATGATGAATTTTGAGGAATACGTGGAACGTGTTACATTTAAATATTTTTTCGATCACAGTAATTTCAAAAAAGAAAAAAGAAAACTTACCGGTAACCACACTAATATAAATAACATGGTTAGTTCATTATGAGTTCGAGTAATTCTATCAGGAGAAATTGCGTAATTTTGTAAAGATAGCAATGATGATAATCATGAGCGTTGAATGAGACAGGGGCACCAGCACCAGGTAAGTTAATGCTCCATCAGATTCAGATGCACTCATTCACTCATGTCTGTCACATTGTGGGGCTTTGGCCATCACAAAATTTTGTCCAGCAACGCGCTTACACGCATAATCACTTCTTAGCCTTGAACTGACACTTGGCCCCCCCCGGTGGTTGCTTGTGGCTCTCAAAATCTTTTTAGGCAAGACACAAACAGATAGAAAGCTTCCCCAAAATGCAATTACATGTATTTTTGTCTTGGTCGCCTCTTCCCTCCAACCAGATGCGACGTTTCCTGGTTCCACCCTACTCATCATGCCTATTGAACATTTCCAGTTCCATATACCCTAATTTAGCTAAATTAAAGAGCCTGATTTTTATATATTGATAATTTAATATTTTATCTTTTTATATTATTAATCAATTAAATTATTTTTCATGAGACTTAATACTTTTATTAGTATGTCAATATACGATTGGATAATAAAATTGTAAAATATTTTATATTATTAGTGCATAGAAATTAAACACTCAAATAAAATAATCCATACATTTCCAATATCTTGTCATTTTAATGTTGGTTAATAAATTTTTTTCTGAAAAATTTTTGATTCAAGTCATTGATTTTTCAAATCAAACTATTTATAAAACTATTTAGTTTTAATCAATGTCATTATACCGTATATATTAAATGCCAAATTGATTGACGAAAGAATTATATTATCTAGTCTTATATGACATTCAATAATCATATATACAGGGATTAAAAGTAAATAATTTTAAAAATTTTGGACTAAAACCAAATTAAAAAAAAAAGAGAGAAACTCCAGGTACTTAAACCAAAATTTACTAATTTTTCAAGTTCTAAAAGCATATCTTCAACTCTTTTGAAATTTATACATATATTGAGATGATCAAATAATATACCTCAATATAAGCTAATTTTATTATTATATTAAAATTTCAAATTTATTTGTATTTTTTACTCATTTCGTTAACAAACATAATTAATGTAAAGAAAAAAATGATTAATTATGTAACCTTTAACATTTAAAATTTAAAAATAATTTAAAATATGAAAAAGCTCAAAAATTTGTAAAACAAAGAGAGTATTGTCTTACATATATAAGCATATAATATCTATCTATTTTAGTTTTTTATATATATATAAAGAAAACGTATTTTGATACTTAAATTAATATACAGCCTTTCAATCCTTTCAGTCTACATATATACATTTGTACCAAAAAAAAAATATGTCTATATATGTACATGTCAAAAATAAAATAAAAATTGCGTTCTTAATTATTATTTAATTTACTTTCTCTCTTTCAAATACTACCAATTAGTCCCCATGATCGTCTTTTTTTCTCCCTCATTGTATTTTTCTTTACCTTTTTGTTTTATGGTCTCGTAAAGATGGAACTGAGGTGAGGGAAAGGCCCCTCCTCGATCGGCCCTGTCCAAAAATAAAACAAACATTGAGGCTTAAATTTCTATGTTAAGCTTACTAACAAAAATGATGGCTCTTGTTTAATTTGGTCATTTGGTGCTTTTTGACCTTGTTCCTAACCAATAAGCATGGGTGCTAAGTTTCAAACTTCAAAGTGACGTAAAAATAGCCGAGGGGAAGTGATGCTGGATATGGGTCATGCATGTTTTCCCAAAAGTTTATTTTGCTTCTCACTCTCACTTTTTGGAGCGTAATTGCTGAAAGTTGTCCGTGATTATGTGGAAAAGGGCCTAATGGGTTTCATGTGGCAGAATGAGTGAATGATAGACTGGGTAGTTAAGGTTATAAATCAAGCTTTCTTTTGTCTACTACTCTGCTTCATCGACCAAAAGGACAATTTAATTAGCTTTTTAGTTTATACCTCTTTTTTTATTCTGAGTCTCCCGCCACTGGATTTTAGATATCATAACTACTATATTCTTTCACTTTGGGAGCTTTTTGATAACTTTTGCTATATCTGCATGCGTAATTTGAAGCCAAAAGCACGCATTAACTCTTATAATTAAGCAAACACAATGTAACCGTTCGAGCGTTGAATTTATGACCACGTACTTAAGCCAACTTTTACTGTTATTAAATATAAGGTCGGCATTCACTAATAATTAGATCCAAAAATAAATTTATGTGAAGAAAATTACATAAATGCATATATAATAATCTTAGGGTAGAAGAGATAAGCTGATGGTATAATATCTCCTATCTAATGTTTTGAATTGCAATTATAGCTGTGATTAACACAGTATTTGCGCGTCAGAGTTATCTTCTATGTGCATACTTAATAAGTAGATATAGGGGAATTATAATACGTTATGCATTGATAGTGAAGATATTACTTTGATCAATGAAAATTATGTGGGTTAGAATGGTAAGTGACAATAAGATTATTTGTTGGGAATTCATGTTTAAATAAGCGAGGGCTTCAAGCACATGACCTTGGAACTAACAAAAATACATAATATTTAATTTTTATTTTATTTTGCAAGCACCCAGTTCTCCATTAGTCAACATGAAATACCTCTATTACATATATGTCGATGAACATATAAAGAAATAACTATGTATAAATATCACTTTGGTCCAATTATCCAAATAATACAATGTTAGTATGGTAAGTAAGAAAATATTGTTATTTCAATATTTAAAAATTGAGTGCTTCAATGGAATACTCATTTTATTACGATTGAATTGGGACACCTATGATTACTATTAATTAGATGTGATGGATGAATAAGTTGAATAACACCACCATCACATCTAAGCAAATTTTAGGTGTATGTTAAATTAAAATAAAATTTTTGTCAATAATAATGTAATGTAATATAATATAATATATGTAACTACTAAAACTATCATCTGGCTACTACGATTGTCATCTGAAACCTGTCTCACCCATGTTGTAGACATTCTTAATTACTTTGTTAACACAACCAAAGATTACGCGTTATTTGTTGGAAGTGCATATTGAGGGACAGCACTAAAGCTTCGTTTGCCAAAGGAAATAATAGTGAGGAAGGAAATACAGTGGAAAGAAATGAAGAGAAAGACAGTTAAGGTGATTTTTATTTTCCATACATATGTTTGGAATAAAGGAAAATGAGAAGGAATGTCATAGAAGAATGATTAATTTGTTTTGTTTGTTTGGATAGTAAAAGGAAAGAAAGAATAATGATATTAAATAACTTTTTTATCCTTTTATTATAAAAAAAAATAAAAGGTTAATCTTTATAGAACTATCTAAAAAATTATTAGAAACTTAAAATTAGATACAATTTTTTCATAAATTTATCTGTCAAAATAATATAAATAAATATAATAAAAATTAACCTTATACATATTTATACGAAAGCATTCAAGTTAATATCTTTATTTTATATTTAATCATGTTATTAACTAATATCAAATAGAAAATTTAACTATTTTTTAATATAACAAGTTTAGATTAATATGAAGCTAATAAATAAGAAAATATTAACAAAAAAATTATTCAAATTATGAGCGTAAATATTTTTGGAATATGTAAATATCACCTCATTCTTTCACACTTTTCTACCCACACTAGGGAGGAAAAATTTGAATAGGTCCCTTATGCCTTTTGGCATTGTTCAGTCTTTCATCTCCCAGTCTCCTTTGCATCAATCGATAAAAGATCACTTTCTTCCTCCCACTTTTCTTCTTTTCCCAATCCTTCCTCTCTATTTCCTTTCAAATAAGGACACTATAATAAAGTGATACTAAATAAGCTCTTTCTTGCACGTTAAGGAAGAAACACTGGGTTTTACTTTTATGGAAACTTCAACTTTGGACTTAACATTAGAATATGATATATTCTCAACTTTGGACTTATATATATATATTTATTGTTGGATTTGTCTCGGCCTTCCCCTAAATGCTTGACGACAGGATTAATGTATAAAGTAACGTCTAGTTTCCTTGAATGTAATGAGAAAAATAAGTCACGGGAACGAATGGTTTTGGTTTTACACTTGCTTTATCCTTAAACTGCTGCGACAATTTGAAACACGTACATTGTTGCCGAAAGTTTATGGAAATTGAGGGGGGGAAAAAGGTCAATTCTATATAGTATCTTTGGGTACGATCCTGAAATATAACCGAGGTCGTTTTCTGTCCCTCATGGATGGTTTAATGTTCAATTTACGAGCACCACGCTTGGCCAGCATCAATGTATGTCACTCACTCAATGGTTTCTTGCTGTGAATTCCACCCCGATTAATTTGCTGCACCACCACTATATTTCCTCCGAAATTTTGGATCTGCGTTTTGTCACGTTGTGAAATATCAATTCGCACGCGTACAATACATAAGAAGATCTCTACCGTAATTGAGGCTACTAAGTTAGTTAGCAGGGTATATAAGTTAGAGATTAACCCACCATGATAATTGAAGGTTCTAGCCTCTGATTATAATATTTAACGCTTCTCAAACAAGGGGAAACTTTTTTCTTTTTTACACTAAATTGAATATACATACGTAGTAAAGACATTTTTAATTACTTCTTCGTAGTTTCATAATACGTATAAGATATCACGCTCAGGGTATTAGAAAAAGAGAGAGCACTGAGATCAAGAGGGTTTTTGTTAATGTGAAAAACTGAATTTGCACTTTTATTGATTTGTTGTAAGGATACAGTGTGAACTTAATTATATATAAGAGGATTAGTCCTAGCTCAAGTCTGTTGCAATAGTTAAAACTAATTCTAACCAATCTTATCTATACCCCTAACTGTAACTGAAAACTAATACTCTAATTGATCCAACTAATGCACATTACCCCTATCACCCCCCCCCCCCCCAAACTCAAGGGGTGTAGCGCAGGCAATATCTTGAGTTTGCTCTTAAACTTAGAAAACAGTGGAGGTGAAAGAGACTTAGTAAGAGTGTTCACAATTTGATCTTAAACAAGCACTTGAGAGACAAACACTTTCTTTTGAACCACTTTGTCTCGAACAAAGTATAAGTCAGTCTCAAAGTCCTTTGTTCTGTTATGTAAAATTGGATTTGCAGCCAACTAGACAGCGCTGATATTATCACAAAAAATGGTTGGAGGACTTGTGATTGGTACATGAAGTTCATGCATCATGGTTTGAATCCAAGTGAGTTCTACAATAGTAGCTGCTAGGCTCCGAAATTCAGCCTCATTGCTGGACCTTGAAACCACGGCCTACTTTTTACTTGACCAGGAAATGAGGTTACTTCCCAAATAGACATAGATACCTGATGTAGATTTCTTGTCATCAACATCACATCCTTAGTCTGAATCACCAAAGGCCTTTAATTTGAACTCCTTGATGGGTCAAAATAGTAGCCCATAATCACATATTCTAGCTAAATACCTCATAATTCATTTGATAGATTTCTACTGCTTATCAGAAGGACTGTGCATAAATTGGCTTACCTTGTTCACAGCAAAAGAGATACCTGGCCTAATAATTTTGGCATACTATAGTCCCCCTCACTACAGTCCTATACAATGAAGGATCATGGAATGGAGAGCCTCCATGAGCTGATAGTTTCAAAGTAATGGTCGTTGGAGTTGTCATGGGCTTAGCACTAGCCATCCCAACTTTGGAAAAGAGGTCTTTCACATACTTAGTCTGAGAGAAGCGTATTGCTCTTGATTTTAGGTGTTGAACCTGAATGTAAGGGAAAAAAGTTCATTTCCCCTAGATCTTTGAGGGCAAAAGTGTTGTTCAGTTGAGTGATTAGTTTAGATATTTTTGTCGGATTTGATCCAATGATTAAAATATCATCAACATACGCTAAGATATAAGTGACTGAGGTAGATGTAAATCTAATGAACAAGGAGGTTGTTTGAGTTTGGAAAAACAAGCTCCTAGAGCTTGTTTGAGCCCACATAGAGCTTTGGTGAGCTTGCAAATTTGTGAAGTTGGTTGTTATTCAAACCCTTCAGGTTGAATCATGAATACATCTTCTTGCAAATATTTATCCAGGAAAGCATTATTGAAGTCAAATTGCCGAATTTTCCAGCCTTTAGAGAGTGCAATGGAGAGTACTAACCTTACAGTTGATGGTTTAACAATAGGGATGGAATTTCAGTGAAATCCGAGCCTTCCCTTTGATGAAAGCCCTTAGCCACTAGCCTAGTTTTGTATTTTTATATTGAACCATCAAGATTTCTTTTGACTCTAAATACCCATTTGCAACCAATCGATTTAATATTGGATAGAGGAGGGACCAAAGTCCAAGTTTGATTTGTTTTGCAGGGCTTAAAACTCCTCTTTCATTACTTGAAACCAGTAAGGGGAACTTAAGGCTTGAGCTACTATTTCGAGTTTAGTCTGAGTAGGATCCAAATTGCTATTAAGAACAATTGTTAGGTATGACTTAGGCCTAGTGATACCACCCTTAGCTCTTGTTTGCATCTTATGATCATTTACTGGATATAATCTATTTGTACCAGTGTCTGAGATAAATAGTTGTTGTGCAAAACCAGCATTAGCAGCACCAGGCTGAATTTCTGTAACAGTATCATCACAAGAGGGAACAATAGCAATAGTAATTTCAATAGTGAAAACTAGTTTTGCAATAGGCAAACTAGAATTAGAATTGGTAGTATTACTAATAATATTGGCAGTATGAATATGCATGGGAATGCTTTGTGGGATAAGTGCAATCCTAAGCATAGATGATTTAGTCTTGGATGCAAACTAAGTTTCAATCTTATTTTAGACCTGATATGCAAACTTGTATTCAACCTGTCACGATATGATTTGGGAATGTGACTGGCACATGAAGAATTTCATCCCTATGTAAGCCTCATGGATAATGTATCTCTCTAAATGTATAATTTATCTTAATAGCATACTCAAAATATGATTTTTCCTCTAAATGATTAACATTTTCTGTAACTAAAACATAATATTCGAATTCATAAAAACTAAAGTATTTAACATATATAACTCTGAAAAAGTCCTGATCAACTCTTCGAATCATGAGAGCATAAAATGTCCCCTCACTAGATCTTAATCTTAAATCTGAAAATCAATTTAACACTTAACAACTGGTTCATAAATACCCACTTGACTTGTTACATAAATCTTAAACCATAATTACATTTCAAAATCATGCTTAGATTCTGGAAACTTATAGAAAGGTATACAAATCCTAAAAATAACTACAATATCTCAAAATAGGATGCATGGTTCAAATCCTATCTACAAAACTAATGGAGCACTATAACTCTAACATGAGCATAAGCTAAGTCTTATTTCAAGATAAAGCTCACTACTAGGAATAGCTACATCCACTAAACTGGAGGTGCAACAATTTCTATAGATGTAGTTGTGAAGAAGAAGAGAGAGGGTTGAGTCATCAGACTAAATAGTGGATTCTTACCCACAACCCACTTGGGATGTCCAAAGGTTATACAATAATACAATATATATGTAGTAAGCATAAGTGACTTGATATTTACATACATAACTATATAGGAAAGCATCTTTGAGTTCATAGATTCATAAATAAACATCTCTAAATTCATAATCTGCCATGAAATCATTTTAACTGGTGGTGCAGTAGAGCCTCGAGAAACAGTATTTGCGGAACGTAATAATAATAATAGTTGTCTCTAAATTTTTTGGATGGTCTCTAGCGAACCATGTCCTTGGCGAATAAGTTGTGGTCACCTAACTAGGTCCCATTCTCTGTATATGCTAGGGAAGAGATTGCCTTCTAGTGGACAACTTAGTGCGAAGGCTAATGATCTCTCACAGTTGTTAACTCATTGTCTGTTTCCCTACATCTATTGTCTAAACTATTTTGACAAAATCCATTTAGAATTGAAAAATCTTAAAACTCTTAGTACTTTGAGAGCTCTAAATTTATATAACTCTAACAATCTGACTTTAAGATAACCATGGTTGTGAAATCATGTGTCCAAGGGATCACCAGCTTGTAAGCATTTTTTATTTCAAGCTCACGAAGTATGTATCTGTAGTTTCTATGAATCAAACTGAGATTACATACTTCTTTATGCCATAAAACTGAAGTTCTAAATTCATATCTCAAGCTAGCATATTTTCATAACTTGATAACTCTAATATCATACTAATTTAAAATAATAGGGCTCATAATCATAAAACTTTGAAATCATAATAACATCTCTATTCTTGATGCTAAGTCATACTCTTGTTCATATTTTTCCAATATATATCTTAAATAAATATTCTAAAACATGGTTTGAAATCTCAAATCTTGAAAACACAGTGTGATGTTATAAATTCATGAAAGTGTATTTGACAAATTGGCACACTTGCAAAAATACATATTTCCCAAATAAATATTTTCTTGAGTATATAGGACATTCTCATAGCATACAAAATAACAATCATAGTCCCATGATTTTCTGAAACATAATTCTTTCATGCTATATCATAAATCATAGTTTTTGCCAATTCAACAAAATGTGTAAAAATCATATTGTCATGTCAAATTTCATGTTTTGACAGTCGTAATGCACAATCATACTCATAATAATGAAACTAGGGCTATGAGTCCAAATCTACTCACCGTTTGGTGCCAGGAGTGTGTGGATGCTACCAACTTGACCTTGGAAGTTTGGAATGACATCAATAATTGTCATAGCATAACATAGACACATGAATATCCCCTAACTACTCTAGGGCAACTCGGAAATAACTTTAACAACATTAGGGGAGCACCCCCACTTGACAATAATGAAAGACATAGATAACTCATATCCAAGAACATAGAAGGAATAAGAAAAGGAGAGCATAAACCATAAAAAATATCTTACCTTAAGACTTGGAGGAGGTAGATTTGATGGAGGATGAGAGAGAGGAGAGAAGGAAAAGAGTTTTGGGGGTTAGGGTTTGGAAAAATAGGGAAAATCTGAGCATGAGAATATTTATAGGGATGTGAGTCACTTAAACGAAATTATGTCATTTCAATACTATTCATGCATTGGAGGCACCACTATAGCAGTCGATGACTGCTATAGCGGTTAGGGGCTATCAAAATCCCTTTCTAGCCAACACACAACCGCTATAGTAGTCCAGTTGGCAAAACCCCCAGAAGTACCCTGCCCATGCAGATGACAATAAAGTTTTTCATGCATCTAGGGTCTTTCATGCATTGAGGGCCTTCTCGGTAACACAGGTAGGTCCCAGGGAACCCTAAAGTCATACTAGACTTATCTTAGGGCACGTGTATCTGATATATTACACAACCATTCTGTTGGCAAAGGCACTTTCCATTGAGGCCAGAAGCCATGCTGCTACATGGTTGTCTTGCAATTCTCACTCTATTTATGCTTGTGTTTTTGTGCCTGAATCTTCATCTTCTTGAGTAGCCAACCTTCGAGGAATCTTCTCTTTGTCCAAGTGATCTTTTAGCTTGTTAGTTTTGATGAACATCACTTGATACCTCCATGTGACATAATTGTCTTCATTTAGCATGTGGCCAATGGATTAGATAAAGTTTTCGGTGCAATCAATGAAAGCCATTACTGGTGCGAAAGATTAATGAGCTCAGGTTCCAAGGATTGAGAGCTCTGATACCATATAAGGTATCAGGCTCAGGGTATTAGAAAAAGAGAGAACACTAAGATTGAGAGAGTTTATGTGAATGTGAAAAATTGAATTTGCACTTTTATTGATTTGTTGTAAGGGTACAATATGAACTTATACACAAGAGGATTAGTCCTATGAAGTCTGTTGTAATAGCTAAAAGTAATTCTAACCAATCTTATCCACACAACTAACTGTAATTGAAAACTAATGGTCTAACTTATCCGTTTAATGCACACTACCCCTCTCAATATGTACACACAAATTTGCTACTAAAAACTTGCAGAAAATTAAGTTAATGTTGATAAGGACCATATACAAGCACAGGCATTGTTAATAGCTCAAATGAAAAGCACTCTAGAGGGTATGAAGATGAGGGTGATAATGTGCCATAAGGTACTGTCACGAATCCCAAAAGTTTCCTGAAAAATATTTAGACAAAGATAAGGGATACGAAAGTTGTTTGGCAAAGGGTGCTTGGCATCTTCTACAGCGGAGGAAAGGGAAGGGGTCGTATTTTAGGGTGGAAGAACACGACAAAATGCTGCTACATGTGCATTGAGTGTTTTGACTTTCTGGTCCACATAGCATCATGCCCCCATCTCTCTCTCTTCTGCATCTATGCCATAGATGATGATACATGTGTACACAATGTGCACAAATTATTATATCAAATATTTCATGTATTATTAGATAAAATATTAATCCTACGAATTAAATTCACACTTCATTGTCTAATAAGATGTGAATTGGGATATTATCCAATACAATTTACCTTCATTTAAGATAACTATGGTTAAACATCGTTCCCTAAGCCGGATCATTCTCCATTCATTGGGGACATGACACGTGTCAACTCAATAGGGCACACCTACGTACACTGCAACACGCCCTATCCCCCTATTCTCTGGCACTCTAAGCTCATCAATTACTGCTACAATCATGACTCATGATTTCTTATTTCTTGCATGGAAATTCAGATCAACAGCAGAATGCCGTATGTATCTTGATTCATTCCCAGCTTGCATGGAAATAAAGATTATACGGTTTCAATTTAATTTTATGTGGATGATTTAATCTCATATCTTTAGGTCGTAAAGTATTTACGCAGTGTTTTGTTAGTACTTAGTAACAAAATTTCAAGGTAAAAAAGAGGTGATTTGTTAACATTTTATAAAAGTTCTGCAAGGTGGTAGATTAGTTGTTTAGAAACTCGTGAGCATTAATTAACCTTCTGATAACGCTGTTAAAACTATTCTTTGTTATATTCGTCTTGTTTATGATTTTGGGCCTCTTAGGTGATGATCTTTTGATGTTGTAGGCGTGACGTGATATGTCTGCCTACTGTCTAGTGCTTGTAACTAGAGAGAACCTTTATATTTTTTATTTGGCAATAGTACAGCTTTTTACCGTCCTGCGATTGTTTCATTTACGTGTCATGCGTGTTCACAGCTTGATTCGGCTCCTCAATTCAGCCCGTGCCGATACATATTAAATTATGCTCGGGTCTTAAAATTAGACTCACTATACTTTTCAAGTTGGATTCAATTCATATTTTATATTGATTTAACTGGACATAAAATTAAATAATTTATTAAGAGATATTATTTTTTTATGATCATTGAAAAAAAAAATTATAGTTTAATTAATATATTTTACATAATTTGATTTTTTTTTTATATCTATATGGCTGTTTTAAAATATTTATTGTAAAATATTTCTTAAATTTTACTTCTTATTTGTAAAATTTAATAATTTTATTATGTATAGTATCCATATTCTCACATATTGTTTGAACATCAAATCAATCTAATTATTTGTCAGGTCATTATCGTATCAGGTTCAGATTTCAAAAATTGAGTCGAACTAAAAATCGAGCCAGGATCATCTTTGGTTCAGTCCGGTCAAACTCATCATTTATACACCCTTAATTTATATATATGCTTTCTAGCACAGTTATTATAAGTGAAAAAAGATTTACTCCAGTTTCAAGGGTGTGGTTGGTTGGGTTAAAAATGAAGATACAATTTCTACATAGATGAATTCCATATTTACACTTATACATGAAGCTCATTTATAGAAATTTTATCTTCAGTTTTATTCATCACTCAAATATACCCTAACTGCTGTTAAGATTACCGTCACATTTTTGGGGTGATAATATAATTTGTGACTCTTCTCATTATTCATCATTCATGACCCAAAGCCTGATTTCAAGGAGTTTGACCTATGCGATTGAACTGAGGATTAAGAACTTAATCGGGATTGCATTGTTTTTTGGAGCCTCATTAGTCAATTTTGCCAGCTTATTATTAAATTTTTCATGATATTATACGACGAGAAACAATAGGCTTTTTCTAGCAGATTTTGGTGTCGACAAAAGGCGTAGCATTACATGAAATGATAAAGTTTGATTTGCCGTCTGAGACATCACCAGGACAGAAATGCATGCATTCTAAAGTTTCTTTCCTTAAATATTGGCACGTTAGCTAGAAACTCTTGTTTACTTGAAGATATACATGCAAAGCTTACAAGGGCAACTGGTTGATTTGGTTCCGAAAACTCTAACTTCTGCCCTACTTCGGAAAAAGAGTAAACATTTAATGCTTCAATAGCTTCCCTTTTGTATGATATGGACCACCTTTTTTTTTCAATTTTTTTAATATTACTGCATTTGTTTTGGGGCCCCTTTTGTTATGCAAACTTCGCTGTTTCTAACAGAATTACACAAGACAGTTAAAAGGTTCTTTAAATTCTGTAAAGTTCGGGAAGGGGGCACCTTTTCTATTCCTATTCAAGAAATGAACAACTTTTTCAAAGAAAAAAAATGATCATACATATATATATATATGAAAAGTATTCACAGATGGATTTACTTTATTTATTTATTTTTTCTGTTTAATTTCATATTCCAGATATGAAATCACCAATTCCTGAACCGGCTCTCTGGTCAAACAAAGTACTCCAAAGCAAAAAACAATGATATGTAATCAAGTGGATAGCATGTGCTCTTGATTGCTTTCTTAACATAACATTTGAAAAATTCAGAATATCCCTTGCACACCAACATTTTAGGATCGGGGACTATGTCCCACCTCAACTCAAATTTAATAAGTGTTTCCATGCATGTGCTAGCCTTTTATTTATTTATTGTAAAAATTATGGGAAATTTGTAAGTCAAGACCTATTTGGTTTAGTTTACCTTCTCAAAGATTTGAACCCGCGCGCTATATCGTGTCCTACAGCATGAGAGATGACATAAATTCATTTGTACATGGCATTCGAAGTTTCCATGATTGTTTTGAAAAGTTGGCATGAGAACCACATAATAGTCCTAGTCTCGTTATATAAGCCTTAAAAAGAAGAAAGTTTATTAAAAAAAAAAAGAAAGTGCTTAACTAAGCTGAGCCCAAAACCATAATGTAAGTATGTGCTGTCCAAATAACTAATTTGCTCCTCAAATATTCAAAAAACCTGCAGGGCCAAGTGATAAAAAGAGAGAGAAAAAAATGAATGAAACCCCGACTTTAGGTGCATCGAATCTGCCGATGCTTTCTTTCTTCTTTTTTTTAAAGTTAATGAATCTGCCATATCCTTTTAATCTGAGCCACACATACACAAAAATTATGTAAAGAAAATTATAGTATATATGTTGATGAAGAGCGATCATTCCGGAAGAAAAGAGAAAAGCAAAGGTGGCATTTGAACATGGAATGCAGTTGATTTGGCTTCCTTAAAGACTATTTGTCACCTATTTTTGAGACAACGTGATACTTAAACTGACTTTCTCAGCACCGCAAAGCTGCTTCCCGGAACTTTCTTTATCTCTTTTTTTTTCTCAAGTTTTTTTTTTTCATGTAATTAACGTATCGACGATTTTGATATATGTTTGTTAATAATAAATTCTCTATATTTTTTAACCTAAAATTAATTGGCAATTCGAGTAGTACGATATTGGGTTGGTAATAAGGAGGCCAACGACGAGAAGAGGGTATAATTAATCCTATGTTTGCATTGATCCATTTGTATAAGTTCTACTATTTTATTAATTACCGTCTTGAATGTATGTATGCTTTTTAAAGGCCACCCTTCAAGCACTGTGATGTCAAAGCTTAGCCGCTACTTGTCCATGCTAGACATGATAGTCAATGAATAACTATGCTGCATCGATTAACGGAATGAAATTGAAAACTTAACTCTGCTTTGCCATTTGGTCGTTTTGGTTTGGTAATTTTCTCCATGGCTTAGCATGCAAGCCAGATTTTCCAGGGTATATGATTTGGGGGTGTAGCTACCATCTAGGATGTACCCTCTAATCATTACATTTGATCTATTTATTCAAAAACTTATGACTGCAGCAACTTTAATGTGCACAAATCTGCATGATCTATACGCATAGGAAATTGGAATTACCTTTTTTTTTAATAATTAGTACTCCCCCCCGCCTCCCCCTCCTCTCCCCAGAATAATTGTAAAAAATAAGCAATACATATATTATAAAAAATTAGAAGGTATCTTGATAAATATAAAAAATTATATAAGTTGATAAAACTGTTTTTCTATAGTCATTATTATTTATTTTGATAAATGTATTATTACTTAATTAACACATTTGTAATGAGTGTATAGGTGAAAAAAATTAATACTACCTAGATATACTTCCTCTCTTATAAAATATTTGTCAAATTTGGACAAACATGAATATTAGGAAAGGTGATAAATAATATATTAATAAAGTATTTTTATGCAAAATAATGATGTATAGAATAATATATCCTAATGACCATTAATTGTAGAGCACATCAAATGGTTGAAAATAAAAGGTTATATTAATAGTCATTAATTATTTAGGAGTACTATTAAAATTAAAAAAATCCACCCTTATTAAAATATGAAATTGACAAATATTATAAAAGGGAGGGAGTATTATAAATGGATGGATATTTTTAATTATAAAAATGTCAAAAATAATGGTTACTGTGAAATGAGGAGAGTAACTTTAAATTGAATAGCTATAAATTAATAATAGTAATTACATATTAATTAAGCAATGAGCGGAATAACTGGAAAGTTATATAAAAGGTCGGAAGAGAAAAAAACAATGGAGAAAGACATAGACGGTTAAATAAGAATTAAATGTAAAAGAATGGTTTTCTTTGGGGGTGGAAAATGGGTTTATCATATCTTTTGTAAAAGGCAACTTTAATTTAGTTGGTTGAAGAATCTTTCGTTGAACTTTTGCTAATGTTGGTCAAAAGAATATGCTGATGATTTGCATACCGTGGTGATTCCGTTCATGATGGTTGCCCCTAAATTTCCTTTCTCAACTACTGTTCGGACCCGCAGTAGCCATTTCTACAATTTCCACCATTTTGAGATCCGCCAGCTACAATTAGATGTGATCCAACCCGCGTACGTGAAGCTGAATATAATGAAGCGTATATGATCCAAGTAATCCAAGATAAGACACATTTTTAGGTTTGGAGCAAACTCTCAACATAACAATTTCTTTGAATATTTAATACAGAGAGAAAATGATAATAATTCACAAAGCTAAGATGTTATGACAAAAAAAAAAGGCAAAGGTAAAACGTCCAATGGTGAATGGAATAAAATAAGACCTTTTTCTTATTTTAAGGGTACTCAATAATTTATTGAAGAATGGAATAATAATAATAATAATTTATTCTGCTAAGTTTCTTTTTTTTTTAACCAAGTTGTGATAATTAGGTGAAATTGTTTACCCCTTTGTGTTTGGTCAGATGTTTCTCCTTTCTCTGCGGTAAAAATAATTTTTTTTGTTTGAAAAAGCTTGTTCATATTTGTTTGTTCTAAATAATATATTCATTTAGGTTTTGTTTGTGAGATGAGATTAAGAGGGGAAGGGAAGGAAGGGGAAGACTTTAAGGAGTTAAATTGTATTTGTGAATTTTTTTTAATTAAGAAAGGAGGTATTTAAAAGATTTTTAAAACTGTTCTAAATCCTCCATTCACCCCTATTTTTAGTTCCCTTAAAATGGGGTTTTTTATTATACATGAATTGAAAATACCATCTTAGCCTTGTTAATTTTTGTCAATTTTTAAAAAAATCAGCCCATTTCCTGAAGATGACATGGACACTTTCCTCCTCCACTTTTCCGCCACAACTACCACATCTCCACCGTAGCCCCCAATGCTCTCTTCGTAGTAGCACCCCTCCGTCATCGTCACGCTCCACTCCATACTCAACTTGCTCGGTGCATAGCACTCTGTCACCATCGAACCTTCATCTGCACTCCTCCCCCGAGATTCGACCTCCGATATTCACGCTGCCGCCACAAGCTCAGCCACGGTGAGCCGCATCGATCCGTCGCTGCCATAGCCTGCATCGTTCCCTCCTTCCACCATGCCTTTCATCTTTGATTGGGCATTCCTTTTTGAAACACTTCCTTGGTTTTCCTCTCTGAAACAACATTTATAAGGTCCTTCCTGTGATTGTGGTGGGGGAGTTGGTGGTTCACTGGTTTAGGTGGGTCTGAGATGTTACTTGATTTGTTTTCCAGTTCTTCTTACTTTCTAAAATGTTTTCTTCTTACTATTTTCTACACTGTTTTTGATTCACGGCAATAGATGACGAGGCACGTAGATTGCATGGCGGCATTGGCGGAGGAGAAGCTCTCCATCTCAAATAGGTCAAAGGTCGAGTTGCTGGCCACATCATTGCCGCCACCGCAGATTCTATTGGCAGTCAACAACCTCAAAGGAGGTTGGCTTCACGGCATCATGGTCGGGCGGCTAGAAAACTTCCAAGGAGTCACGTGGTGGTTGGTTCTCCCTCCGCTCCCTGACGTGACACTGTTTAGGGTTTAGAATTGGTAAAGTTTAACTAATTATTATTTTTTAAAATAGTTAATTATTTAAGAATAAATAGTTAAATATATTTTATTTTACTTTTTTTATAAGTAGGAATATGTATTTTTAATTAAAATTATTAATTCTATAAAAACAAAATAATTAAATATTATAAGAAGGGATAAAATTGTAAAAATAAACCATAAATTCCCCAATTCCCTTCCTTCTTTATATCTTGCACTGTCAAGCAAATGGAGGATCCATCCTATAAATTCCTTCATTCCCTCATCTTTTCTTCCCCTTGAATATCTCTCATTTCCTTTCTCTCCAAACTCCCAACCAAAGCCTTAAAATACATTTATGAATTTGAATTTTTGAGGAAAATGGAGGAAATGGGAGGACTTATACTGTAAAGTTATATTACAAATTCTCCACTCCTCTTCTTTCCTGTTCAAAAAATAAACTAACTTTTGTATTTTAGTTCAAAAAACTAAAGGTTTGGTTTCTTTAGTATAACCCAGTCATTGTAGCAGCGGCAAGAAATCAATAAAAGCCACTGACAGGAATGACCCAGAACCGATTGGGCCAACAAACATGTGATAGAAGTCCAGAAGGCAAAAAATGGAGAAAATGCAGAAAACAAGAACTTTGCCACAGGTTCTTTCACGAGGCCAAAAACAAACGTCTTGTTTGCTAAAATGGAGAAAACAAACTCAGAATATAAAGCCTATTCAGTTGGATTTTCTTTTTGGTAGTAGTTGGATTTTCACTCAATCCCGAAGGGTTTGATTATTGGGCTAGGGTTCGATTGAGGCCCGTGGAGAAGGTTCTATTGGACCTGGACCCATATACACAATTACGAAGAGAGATTGGCATTGCAGGGGGACCAAAAAAAGGAAGAGAGTATGGTTGTGTCCTATGAAGAACAAATTCACGGGACGCGACGGGACATAGACACGAGAGTTATACCAAAATTAAAAAATCATAAGACAAAGACATGGCATATGTCTAATTAAAAATTTAAAAAAAATGATAAATTATTCAAAAAAATTATTTATATAAGTTTTACTTATACTTTATTTTTTTATGAACTCAAAAAATTATGTATTATTTTATTTTTATAGCATTATTTATATTATATTTTTCTATGTTAGAATAAAAAAAATAAATTTTAAATAATATATATATAATTTAGTGTGTCATACAAGATCTAATATAGATGTGTACATACTTCATACGCCACTGGCTTTGCCATTGGCAAAAGAAGGATATGGTACCTTTGGCTACTAGAAGAATTGAGTAGTTCTATTCATATGGATAATTGAAACCTCAAGGCCTCGCTTTCCATTAGTACCTTTTATCCTCTTTTTCCATATTATTAACATTATCTTCTTTAATTTGTTTTTTCACATTTTTCACTATAGCATGTAGTACGTATATAAGTTTAAGGCCGTATTAGAGAGGAATAGAGACATATTTTGAGCATAACTAGCACTCCATGCCTCGAGTTTATTCTCAGGTTTATCTCTAATATGATACAAATTCATCCCTATTCTGTGTTAAAGTTGTATAGAACTAGTTCTTCGGTATAATATTAGCTAGCCTTAGTTTATGTTTCATCAAGTTTTGCTGTACCCATTCCTCTATTATTATAAATAGATTATTATCTTTGATTATTAATCAATAAAAAATTATTGATAAAAATTGTTTACTTCTCTTTTAATTTACTATTGTTCAGGGAACCTACCATGCCTAGAAGTTTAGAGATGTAACGGATGTAATTCTTCTGTAAATACAAGAGTAATGATAGTATAATTTTGAGTTCATGATAAATTTTATACATGACAATATATCAATTATTTAAAATATAATTTAAAATTATAAATATATATATATTATAAAAATACTGATAGAGACCATATCAAGTATACAATTCACCCTAAACTTAAGTTTATTATAATATTTTTTATAAGTGCAATTACAGTTAGAGAATAAATTAAAAAGATTGGGTGGGATTCACTGTGCACATGTGGGTCTCACGTCCTGCTTTTCTATTCTCTCTCTTTTTAGTTTTTTTTTTTTTTTGGTTGTGTATTTTCTTTCTTTCAAACTGCACCTACAATCCGACAGCTACAGGAGATCTCTTAGCTCATCATATCCAAACATCATATCAAAACACCGGGACTTAACCGCAACAAAATCCGAGAGGCAACATAGTGTCACTTAAAAGTTACCTTCAACGACTATGATTAGGCTTATATTTAGTTTGAAAAGTAAACATGAAAATAAATTTTTTATAAATAATATTTATGTGTATTTTTACGTATATAGAGTTTATTGATAAAAATTTACATAACAGTTTTATTTCGTAATCAAACATGCCATGTGTTAGCAATTCACCATACAGGTAATCCTCTCTATTGTTATGATTATCATTAGGATTTGTGTTCTTTGGCCAGATCAAGAGCGAATCTCTGTATGCGGCAAGCAATATCAACGGTGGCTATGACAATGAAGTATTCATCCGATGAGTTCACTAAGTCATAATTAATATCAATTTGTGAGAAGACCAAAAAAAAAAAAAATTCAGCTTCATGAGGAAAGAGAAAATAAAATGCCTGGCCACAACAGAGAATATTTATGTAATGGACATATGATTTGTCAAAGACTATATATTATAACAGCAACAGCAGAATGCTAATTGTTAAATACGGAGCTCAATTATTGTACCTGTTTAATTAAATTCTTTAAAAAAGGTTTCTTCTCTCAAGGAGGGTAGATTCCTGCCAATATAATTATTACTAGGTGTCTAGGGCTAGGATAAAACAATCTTGTCTCTCTAGCGCCCTCTTTTCTTCGTATTACAACAAACAGGGTTTCAAACTTTCAATGATTACGTTGACTTTGGGCGATGCTACTGGCCTTGTGAAAAAAAGTAGCAAATACATACATGTTAGTAATTTTTGGGGAAGATATATTCTCAAGGAAGAAAAAAGGAAAACAGATAACAAAGCTTATACACAAGTCTATCTTCACACAATTTTTAAGGAAGTCCAATTTTAAGAGCCCCTTAATCTTCACGTATATAATCTGACGGCAGTGATTTTTTCTGCTCATGTGCCTGTACATAAAATAAAATGAGTATTTTTTTTTTCAAGGAAGATCAAATTTTCATACCAGATGCTAACGAAAGCAATCTTACCATCTTTTTCACATTTGTGATTTTCGAATATCACTACAAACATCCAATCACATTTAAACACATAATTCTGTCACTTCTTAATTTGTACAAAATAACTCTTACCAAATAGCACTCCCCAAATTAAATAAAATTATACAAAGAGATCAATTATTTTCGGCCTTGATTTTTTTTCATTTAAAAATATATATATATAGTGCAAGCGATCAGTCCAGATGAAGAGCAAAGAGAAATTTTCACAGGTGTGCCACAAGCTCAAGCTTATAAGATTTTGAAATTTTTAACCAACATTTTTTTTCTTGTGCTGTTTAACCAACATTTTCATTATATACATATGTGTGTGTGTGTGTGTGTGTGTGTGAGAGAGAGAGAGAGAGAGAGAGAGAGAGATAATGATATATGCATTTGAAGTGTTACAAGAAGTAAATAAAAAAAAATTAAGTATTATAAGATTCAAAATACTAATTAATAATAATTTAAGTTATTCATATTTTATTATAAAATATAAAATTGTAAGATTAACTATATATACTAATATAATTTGTTAGTTTAAATTTAATACAAAATGATAATAATTATAATGTAGGTAAATTACTATTCAAGAAATATACATGTTTAGTATCACCAATGTAACGTATGTATTTGACACCATTCGCATGAGATATTTATTTGTTAAAAAATTACTATGTGGCTGATTCTTTCCCTCCAACTTTTTCGAAAACGTTGATACAACATATATGCATTACAAATTTGCAATTGGTTATTGAAAAGATTACCAAAAAAAAATTATAGAAAATATATTCGGGTAATCAAGCTGGCCTAACCCAAAGCAGATTGGCACAAATAGAGCCAGTTGAAATGGCCTATATATTTTTTAGCTACTATTTTTTTCCTAGCTCAATCCATACTTTTTTGGATTATTCGAGGCGGCTAATTGGGCTTGGCCCATTTCGACGGCTTTAGGCCTACTTGAGCTAGCAGTCCTTTCCCATTGGAGAAAGCTCAACACAATTGCACACCAAGAATAATCCTGAGGACTAAGGACCAAGGACTAACCGAGGCCTATGGCAAGATTGAGATCCTTGGGGTCAAAGGACTTGGGATTGAGGAGTAAGGCCCAACCCAAGATCACCAATGGTCTATCCTTAATTCAACGATTGGTGGTTTATTCGTAGTAAACCATTTGTGGTCTAATGATGAATCAATACTCATTAGACCACTAGTCAATAAACCATGGGTGGACTATTTGCACTATCGACCATCAATGGTTTAATGATAGACATATGCTTAGTAGACCACACTAGGTCTATTTGTAGTATAGACCTTTGGTGATATATTCTTGAGTAAACCACTGATGATCTAATGATAGACCATTGGTTAGTAGACCACTAATGGTCTATTTGCAATATAGACCATCGATGGTCTATCCATCAGTAAATCACAAGTGGTCTATTTGCAGAGAGATAGAATGCTACATAAACACAAGGTAATGCTTAGTCCCTTGTGAACAAAAGCGCATTTGTAATACCCTTGTTTTAAATAAAAAATGTTAGAAAACTTTTTTTGAACTAGGAAGGGCGTTAGTTACCCTTATTTATTGTTCCGAGTTTTGAATTTTATTAAATTTGAATTATACATGTCTTTGAAAGGTTATTTGATGGAACCACATTCTTTGGATCAAAAGTCTTAGTAATTGTTTTTAAAGGAAAAATAAGTTAAAGAATAATTTTTAATTAATTTTATGAGACCTTTAAAAATTTCGTTTTTAGCCTACAAGTTTATAAAATCTTAAAAATTCCCAAATTGGAACTAAAATCCAAAATTTGGATTTTTATTTGTTGAGATTTTAATTTTTATGATATTTTATTTGAATCCAGATGGGGAGTACTTTCTTATTTACATTTATATATTCAAATTAATCAAGAGTAAAATAAATGAGAAAATTAACTTAATGTAAATAAGTGAATATTAAGACAACACAACCAATACATATCAACACTTGAATAATTGCTCAAAGATTTAGAAAAACCATTATTGAGCTCTATAATGTTCAAGGAACAATAAGGTGGTGGAAGTGCTCAACTTAAAATTTCATTAATGACCCAAATTTCGGTTTCCAGACTTAAAAGACAATTTCCACCCTCCCCCTAAAATACCCAAAACTTCGTCTCTCTGCTCCTTTTCACCTTACAATCTCCATTTTCTTCCAATTTCTTTTATGTTTAACTTGGAATCTTCTATCCTCCAAGCTTAAACGTATGTTATCTTGCTAGTTTTGCTTCATTTCCTTCAAGTTTTCCTTATTTAGGGGTGGTTCTCTCTACATGTCACGACCCACCTAGAGAACGTGACCGGCACGTGAGGATTTGGGTCCCCACGGAAGCCTCTGGTAACGTGACTGACTAATATGCATAAATAACCCAAATTTATTTAAAATATGTCAAGTTCAACTAAAACTTGATAATATGGAATTATTTCTAAAACATAAATTCTGAACATAAATCTGCATAAAATCCATATTCTAGGCCAAAGCCAGACATAATAAAACAATTAACATAAATTCTGAAAATAATATTATGCATGTCCGAGTATCCTGCCTACACAATTTATTGGAGCACTACTAGGCTGACATAATTGACAATAAGCTCAACTTCAAAGCGAAGCTCACCAAGGAAGCTGTAGCACTACTGCGGAGGATTCTGTGGTACAACTGAACTTGTAACTGTATCTGTAGGGAAAGGAAAAGAGAGGGGTGAGTTCATCAAAACTCAGTAAGCGAGCCTCCACTCACAACCCACATGGGACAATAACAAAATACATAACATATACATGCAATTGATGTGAAATATATTACATATATAATTACATATAAATTAATTGAATCTATAGCAACAATTAGTAAAGAAACATGAATTACTCTGTACATAATTATCTGAGCTGAATAGCTAAATCTGAGCCAATGGCTAATCTGATAGGCACCTAACTAGGTCCCATAAATGGACACCTCACTAGGTTTCTTATTGTGGGTGAGCTAGTCCCCTAGTGGACCACTTGGTACCAAGGTTAACGATCAATCCTGCAGCCGTTAACTCGCTGATCTGTTTCTCACTATTTATTGGCTAAAAAAATAATAGTAATAATTTCATACAAAACTGAGATTTAAAATATTTTCTAACTAATAAATAAATCTAAATAATTCATACAGCAAGCATGGTCCCATGAGTTTTCCAAAATAATTAGTTCTCATGATAATATTTCTAAAATTGACATAATTCATAACAACATGTTCTCTTGACATAAATTATTCTAAAATTTCATAAATAATTCATATAATTTGAAAATATATTAATAATGACAAAAAATATGGTCATGAGCTTAAACACACTCACCTTTGATAGTCGGGAGTGTGCTTCTACTAACAACTTGATTTTGGAAAATTGGAATGGTACAAGTAACCAAACTCATCGATTAAAGGGAGGGAGCGTCACAACGTCTTAAGAGATGATTAGTTAGGTCCACTGAAGTTCGGCCACGAGGATTATGAGCTTGACAAGAGATGAATTCGGCCAAAAAGGGGTCTGGCTTAGAGGAGATTTGACTTAGAGGAGGTTTGACTTAGAGAAGTTTTGGCTTAGAGGAGATTTAGTTTAGAGAAATTTTGGTTTAGAGGAGGTGGAAGCAAAACTTAGCAAAATGAAACTAAACATTTCTTACACACACACACACACTCCTACACACATATATTTATACACAAATATAATAATCATAAATAATATTAGTGCTATATGTCTATACTTACTAATAATAATAAATAATATTAATGCCTACTACACTTAGTAATTATAATGTTAAATAATATTTGTGCTATTTACACTTTAATAATAATAATACTAATGCTAGCTACACTTAGTAATATTAATTATAATTAATGTTAGTGCCATATATCTAGATTTAATAATAATAATAACTAATATTAATGCTAGCTACACTTAATAATTATAATGTTAAATAATATTAATGTTAGGTGCACTAAATAATAATAATGTTAATGCTAGCTACACTTAGTAATATTAATTATAATTAATATAAATGCTAGGTACACTTAATAATAATAATGCTAATGCTAGATACACTTAGTAATATTAATTATAATTAATATTAGTGGCATATATCTAGACTTAATAATAATAATAATTAATATTAATGCTAACTACACTTAGTAATTATAATATTAAATAATATTTATGTTAGGTTCACTTAATAATAATAATACTAATGGTAGCTACACTTAGTAATAATAATTATAATTAATATTAGTGTCATATATCTAGACTTAATAATAATAATTAATATTAATGCTAACTACACTTAGTAATTTTAATTCATATTCTAACTATAATGCATTAACACTACTAACTATAATGCATATTTAAATTATAATGCATGCAACACAACTAACTAAAATGAATATACTAACTATAATGCATATGTATGCTCATAGTTTACTATTAACTATAATAATAATAATTATTATTATTATTATTATTATTTCTTTATTTGGGATATCAGATACTACTCCCCTTAAAAGAGATTTGGTCCTCAAATCTAAACAATGTACCTTGAGGTGGGAAGAGATGGGGATATTTGGTTTTCATAGCTTCTTCAGCTTCCCAAGTTCTTTGCTTACTTTGAATGGTTCCTCCAGATAACTTTTACTGATGCTATCTCCTTTGAGCGAAGCTTCTTAATTTGTCTATCCACGATGGCAACTGGTTCCTCTTCATATGACAAGCTCTCATCAATTTGGACCGTTTGTGGAGTGATCACATGAGATTGGTCAGGCATATATTTCCTGAGCATACTAACATGAAATATTGGGTGTATGGCTGATAAACTGGGAGGCAGTGCCAACCTATAAGCTACCGCTCCAACTCTTTCTAAGATTTCAAATGGACCAATAAAACGAGGGCTTAACTTTCCTTGCTTACCGAACCTCACTACTCCTTTCATAGGGGATACTTTCAGAAACACGTTGTCTCCAATCGCAAATTCCAAGTTACGTCGACGGTTATCAAAGATACGACTTACGCTGGATTGTGCTGCTAAGAGACGTTCTCTAATCAACTGAACCTTCTCTAAGGTCTCCTGAACTAGGTCCGGGCCTAAGGACTTAACTTCCCCAAGCTCAAACCACCCGATGGGAGACCTGCAACGCCTCCCATATAAGGCTTCGAATGGTGCCATCTGGATACTCGACTGATAACTATTATTGTATGAGAACTCGATCAAGGGTAGGTGATCACACCAGCTTCCTTTGAAATCTAGTATGTAGGCTCTGAGCATATCTTCTAAGATTTGTATCGTCCTTTCTGACTGACCATCTGTTTGAGGGTGAAAAGCTGTGGTCAAATCCACATGTGTGCCAAGGGCCTCATGAAACGCCTTCCAAAATCGTGAAGTAAACTGGGATTCTCTATCGGATATGATAGATACTGGGACACCGTGGAGTCTAACTATCTCGTTGATGTACAATTGAGCATACTGTGCCGCACTAAAGGTAGTCTTTACTGGTAAAAAGTGTGCTGATTTGGTCATCCTGTCTACTATTACCCATATGGAGTCGAACCCTTTGGTGGTTCGAGGTAATCCAATTACGAAGTCCATGGTTATCCTCTCCCACTTCCATTCTGGAATGTCTAACTGCTGAAGTAACCCTGCTGGCCTCTGGTGCTCAGCCTTGACTTGCTGACACACCAGACACCTAGCTACAAAGTCACCGATATCTCTCTTCATACCATCCCACCAGAATAACTGTTTTAGATCCTGATACATCTTAGTTGATCCTGGGTGCACTGAGTATGCTGCACTATGAGCTTTTTCCATTACTTTTCTCCTCAACTCACCCACTGCTGGCACGCATAAACAATTTCCAAGGTGCAATACACCCTCAGTATCAACTGAGAACTCTGTATTCTCACCTTTACGAACATCCTCACCTAACTTAGCTAACTTCATATCCTCACCTTGTTGTGCCTTGATCTGTCCCACCAAGGTTGACTGAGCCTTGATGTGAGCTAGAAAAGCCCCTGATTCACTAAGGGCAAACTGAACTCCTTCAGCTTCTATCTTGTGGATATCTTTTACTAACGCTTGTCTTACTAGCGTTATGTGGGCCAAACTGCCTGCTGACTTCCTGCTTAAAGCATCCGCCACTACATTTGCCTTCCCTGGGTGGTACGAGATCGTACAGTCATAAGCTTTTAATAACTCAAGCCATCTACGCTGTCTCAGGTTCAGATCCTTCTGTTGAAAGATATACTTCAAGCTCTTGTGGTCTGTGAAAATCTCACAAGTTTCTCCATACAGGTAATGTCTCCAAATCTTCAAGGCAAAAATCACTGCCGCCATCTCCAAATCATAGGTAGGATAATTTTGCTCATGCTTCTTAAGTTGCCGCGAGGCGTATGCTATAACTTGGCCATGCTGCATCAAGACACAGCTAAGTCCAATTCTAGAAGCGTCACAGAATACTGAAAAACCTCTTGAACTTGAAGGTAGTACAAGAACTGGTGCCGTGGTCAAGCATGTTTTCAGCCTTTGAAAACTTTCTTCACACTCTTCTGTCCACTGAAACTTGACATTCTTCTGTGTCAGCTTGGTCATGGGTGCTGCAATCCTCGAGAAATCCTGAACGAATCGTCTGTAATATCCTGCCAAACCCAAGAAACTACGAACTTCTGAAATTGTTATAGGTCTAGGCCATTGCTGCACTGCTTCCACCTTCTTTGGATCTACTATAATGCCATCCTTCGACACTACGTGTCCAAGGAATGCCACCTGTTCTAGCCAGAACTCACACTTGGAAAACTTGGCATACAACTGGTTTTCCCTCAAGGTCTGTAAAACCATTCTCAGGTGTTGCTCGTGTTCCTCCTTACTTTTGGAATACACTAAGATGTCATCAATGAAGACAATCACAAAGTGATCCAGAAACGGTTTAAACACCCTATTCATTAAATCCATGAAGGCTGCTGGGGCATTGGTTAACCCAAAGGACATCACTAAGAACTCGTAATGTCCATAGCGAGTCCTGAAAGCCGTCTTAGGTATATCTCCATCCTTAATCTTGGTGATGGTAACCCGGATCAAGATCGATCTTGAAAAACATGTTGCCCCTTGAAGCTGGTCAAAAAGATCATCTATGCGGGGTAAAGGGTATCGATTCTTAATCGTCACCTTGTTTAGCTGCCTATAATCTATACACATCCTCATCGAACCATCTTTCTTCTTAACGAATAACACTGGAGCACCCCATGGAGAGGTACTTGGCCGTATAAACCCTTTGTCCAACAACTCCTGTAGCTGCTCCTTCAATTCTTTTAACTCCGCTAGAGCCATGCGATATGGGGGTATAGAGATGGGTCTAACTTCTGGTTCAGGCTCTATCCCAAACTCTATTTCTCTCTCTGGTGGCATACCAGGTAAATCATCTGGAAACACGTCCGGAAACTCATTAGCCACCGGAATTGTATCCAAACTTGTGTCTCTGCCTCTACATCACCGCAGGCTAAAATCCCGTAACTACCTCTATCCATCAATCGTAGCGCATTCATAGCTGATATTAAGCTCGTTGGCATTAAGCATCTTGTGCCAAGAAACTCTCTTGGCTCATCACCTGGGACCTCGAATCTCACTACTCTTCTATAACAATCTATCAAGGCATGACATGGGGATAACCAATCTACGCCTAGAATAACGTCAAAGTCAGACATGTCTAACACTTTCAAATCTGCTAGCGCTTCCATGTCACCAACTTTGACTTTGCATGATCTATACACTGTTTGAATAAGGATGGGTTTCCCCGAAGGCACCCCAACTAAAAACGGCTCATCAAGATCCTCAGGGGATCTTCCAAACCGTACAGCAAAGAACGGGGACACATAAGAGTGGGTAGACCCTGAATCAAATAATGTCACAGCATCAAAGGAACATACTGTCGTCATACCTGTTACCACTTCATTTGAAGCCTGCGCATCCTGACGGGTTATAGCGAATAGACGGGGTTGTCCTCCACTACCTTGGCTTCTACCGCCTACTCCTCTTCCACCTGGTCCTCGGCCAACAGGGCCCCTACCCCCTGCTCCACGACCTGCCGATGCGATGACGCCGCCCTGGACTGTTGACTGCAGAGATTGAATCGATGTGGAGGGGTTAGTTGACCCCTGACTAGGAGCTCTTTGAAACATCGAGCATTCTACGAGCTTATGACACGGCTGACCACATCTATAACATACTGTAGAGCCAAATAAACATTGACCCTGATGTCTCTTTTCGCAAGTCGGGCATACTGGATATGACTGCCATGAACCTGTCGCTCCATCGGCTTGCCCCTCTACTAAAAGAGTGTGCTACAACTGGGCGTGCTGGGATGGGCTCTGAGAAGCTGGCCCTACCCGACTGACTCCGTTGTTGTCCCTGCTGATAGTGACCCTTGCTCGAACCTACTCCACTCGAGAAAGTGGCATGAACCCTGTCCTTCTTATTGGCTTCTGACATAGCCCGTCGCTTACGCTAAACCATTCTCGAGACCAATCGCAATGTCTACCACCTGAGCATAGTCCTTGGTCCCGACATGAGGCTGCAAGCTGAGGAATAGATCTCTTGGCAGGCCCTGAATGAAACGTCTCACCCTATTTGTATCC
The DNA here is from genome assembly GCA_031216105.1 of Dalbergia cultrata. NCBI lineage: Eukaryota > Viridiplantae > Streptophyta > Magnoliopsida > Fabales > Fabaceae > Dalbergia > Dalbergia cultrata. The sequence continues at coordinate 9,478,580 of CM062353.1, read as the reverse complement.
GACCGGTATTATGCTAGAGGCCGCCTGCGGATAAGTGAAACGTTCATCATACTCGAATCGCCATACTGGAGTTAAACGGAGTTTCAAAAACTCCTCAATCATCTGTGCTTGGCGGCTCTCTGATATGAATCTTCGCATGAAGGATTCCTTGAATTGTTCCCAAGAGGGAGAGCTAGCAGTTCCATACCCTTGTCGGAACTCTTGATACCATAATTCTGCTTGGCTTCCGAGCTGAAAGTCAGCCAACTCCACCGCTCTTTCCGAAGAGCAATGGATGACACCGACTATCTTCTCGACCTGCCTAAGGAATTCCTGGGGATCCTCAGTCGTCAGACGCCCATTGAAAGTAGGTGGGTCCATCCCCTTGAATCGCTCTAAAGCTGAGTCATCTGTATCTCTAACTGGAGGTGGTTGCATAGTCGCCTCTAGCTGCCTGGCCATCACATCTGTTAAGTTTGCTACCATCCTGCTCAAAAGCTCTAAGACGAGCATTGTCACGGATGCATTGCTCCTACGACGACGGTGAAGACGTGAAGAGTGTATAGGTGGCATTGTCACACTGTGAAAGGGAGGGCATATAACAAGACTATGAGTGCCAAGAAAGACAAACTCTTATAAAACCTAAACAAGACTGACCATTTCCAAAAGGCCTCAAATAGCACCACATCATTGCAAATGGGCGCGCTTCCATTTACTTAGATGTCATGATATTTGTGGTCACTTGCTTCAATAATATGTAAGGAAACCTATTGCTCTGATACCACTTTGTCACGACCCACCTAGAGAACGTGACCGGCACGTGAGGATTTGGGTCCCCACGGAAGCCTCTGGTAACGTGACTGACTAATATGCATAAATAACCCAAATTTATTTAAAATATGTCAAGTTCAACTAAAACTTGATAATATGGAATTATTTCTAAAACATAAATTCTGAACATAAATCTACATAAAATCCATATTCTAGGCCAAAGTCAGACATAATAGAACAATTAACATAAATTCTGAAAATAATATCATGCATGTCCGGGGATCCTGCCTACACAATTTATTGGAGCACTACTAGGCTGACATAATTGACAATAAGCTCCACTTCAAAGCGAAGCTCACCAAGGAAGCTGTAGCACTACTGCGGAGGATTCTGTGGTACAACTGAACTCAGAATCAGATCTCAGAGGAAAGGAAAAGAGAGGGTGAGTTCATCAAAACTTCGATGCGAGCCTCCACTCACAACCCACATGGGACAATAACAAAATACATAACATATACATGCAATTGATGGGAAATATATTACATATATAATTACATATAAATTAACTGAATCTATAGCAACAATTAGTAGAGAAACATGAATTATTCTGTACATAATTATCCTGAAATTTGAATAGCTAAATGCGAGTCAATGACTAATCGATGGGCACCTAACTAGGTCCCATAAATGGACACCTCACTAGGTTCCTTATTGTGGGTGAGCTAGTCCCCTAGTGGACCACTTGGTACCAAGGTTAACGATCAATCCTGCTAGATTAACTCGCCGACCGTTTCTCACTATTTATTGGCTAAAAAATAATAGTAATAATTTCATACAAAACTGAGATTTAAAATATTTTCTAACTAATAAATAAATCTAAATAATTCATACAGCAAGCATGGTCCCATGAGTTTTCCAAAATAATTAGTTCTCATGATAATATTTCTAAAATTGACATAATTCATAACAACATGTTCTCTTGACATAAATTATTCTAAAATTTCATAAATAATTCATATAATTTGAAAATATATTAATAATGACCAAAAATATGGTCATGAGCTTAAACCCACTCACCTTTGATAGTCGGGAGTGTGCTTCTACTAACAACTTGATTTTGGAAAATTGGAATGGTACAAGTAACCAAACTCGTCGATTAAAGGGAGGGAGCGTCACAACGTCTTAAGAGATGATTAGTTAGGTCCACTGAAGTTCGGCCACGAGGATTATGAGCTTGACAAGAGATGAATTCGGCCAAAAAAGGGTCTGGCTTAGAGGAGATTTGGCTTAGAGGAGGTTTGGCTTAGAGAAGTTTTGGCTTAGAGGAGATTTGGTTTAGAGAAATTTTGGTTTAGAGGAGGTGGAAGCAAAACTTAGCAAAATGAAACTAAACATTTCTTACACACACACACTCCTACACACATATATTTATACACAAATATAATAATCATAAATAATATTAGTGCTATATGTCTATACTTACTAATAATAATAAATAATATTAATGCCTACTACACTTAGTAATTATAATGTTAAATAATATTTGTGCTATTTACACTTTAATAATAATAATACTAATGCTAGCTACACTTAGTAATATTAATTATAATTAATGTTAGTGCCATATATCTAGATTTAATAATAATAATAACTAATATTAATGCTAGCTACACTTAATAATTATAATGTTAAATAATATTAATGTTAGGTGCACTAAATAATAATAATATTAATGCTAGCTACACTTAGCAATATTAATTATAATTAATATAAATGCTAGGTACACTTAATAATAATAATGCTAATGCTAGATACACTTAGTAATATTAATTATAATTAATATTAGTGGCATATATCTAGACTTAATAATAATAATAATTAATATTAATGCTAACTACACTTAGTAATTATAATTTTAAATAATATTTATGTTAGGTTCACTTAATAATAATAATACTAATGGTAGCTACACTTAGTAATAATAATTATAATTAATATTAGTGTCATATATCTAGACTTAATAATAATAATTAATATTAATGCTAACTACACTTAGTAATTTTAATTCATATTCTAACTATAATGCATTAACACTACTAACTATAATGCATATTTAAATTATAATGCATGCAACACAACTAACTAAAATGAATATACTAACTATAATGCATATGTATGCTCATAGTTTACTATTAACTATAATAATAATAATTATTATTATTATTATTATTATTATTTATTTATTTGGGATATCACACTACATCTCAAGGGAGATAAGTTTTCTACCTTGTTAGAGATGAATTTTGAGAATTTAGAGGTTCTAGAGGTTAATTTAGAGTTTAGTTGTTTTCATATCAGATAGTGGTGTTATTTCTGCTTCCCTAGGGTTCTGTTGGTGCGGTTCCTATGTATTCCACAACTCTAGATGAGTGGGTTCACATATGTGTCTCTGTGTTGTGTATTAGAATTATTTTAATAAAGATATCATTTACTGCTAGATTTTAGAGATTTCTGTAGAGAAATTTGAGATTATTGTTAGTTTGTATGTTTTAGAGCATAAAACTTGCTTTTTATAAAACTCATAGGATCTTGTTTGTTATACTGATTTCATGTAAAACTGAGAATATATGTACTTGTTAGAGACCTTTATGAATGTCATAAGGTACTCTAGAATTGGTTTATGTATATGTTATAGTTTTATACTCGGATACAAAGTTTAAATAAAAGATTAGAATTATGGTTTAAACCCAGTATTTTGAAATATGATATTGAGTTTTCTAGTTATGAAAAACTTGATAGTTTGAATTATGATTTAGATAATCAATCAAAAGGTTTTAGGGCATGAATCTTCATGAGCTTCTAGACAGTTGACAGCTACATACTCTATGAGCTTTTGAAATCCTAGATGTCTACAAAAGGTTATCCTTTGGACATTGTCGCAACCAGGATCGCGACGGGACGGCGAGAAATAATTGTTTGAAAATTGGAGCCGCCACCAGATTTATTTAAATTGGAAAACCTTGGAAAAACCAATCTTATTTAAGAAAACAGTCTTCGAAAACTAGATATGAGTTCGGGAGTCGGTTATGCAAAGGGAAGGATAGGAACTTAATCCTACAGCACCCCTAATACACCCGTATTTAAATGGTACCTTAGTGAATTGTGCAAATTAAATAATAACCCTTTAAAAAATTTCAAATAAGGAAGATAAAAATTATAATTTAAACACATAAATTAACGAAAATTAATTTAGCAAAATATTTACAACTTAAACACATTTATTAAGAAAAATTAATTTTGACAAATATATTCACAATTTTAACACATAAATTTAAAAATGATTTACACAAAATATTTATATTTAACAAATAAATTAAGAAAATTAATTTTGGCAAGTATATTTAAAATTTAAATAAATACATTAAGAAAATTTAGTTTTGAAAAATATATTTACAATCTTAACAACTAATAAATAATTTACACAAAATATTTACAATTTGACAAATAAATTAAGAAAAATTAATTTTAGCTTGACATGGATAGCCTGCTCCTACGTATCCTCTGGTGCAATGAGGAACTCAAAGTCACGTAGTTCTGTAAAAATACATAAGTGTTTGATGAATTTTTTTATTAATTAAAACCATTTTCAGTAAAGAACTCATTCTTTGAAAATAAAATCCGTCCATGCACAGGATTTAAGTTAGCACTAGGTTACTCAATAAATCTTTATGATTCAACAATAGTGAAGATAACATTTGCTACTCAATCACTATTATTGATCATTGCATGAGAAATTATTATTTTTTAGAAAGAAATTTTTTCTAGGAAAGGAACATATTTATTTCACTTTTTAATACTAATTTCAATATGGACAAGTAACAAACATGAAGTTAACATGTACAAAATACCAGAATGAGTGAAATAGTCAAATTAAAAATGCAAAGGTCATAACTACTATTTTTATTTTCATTCTATATTTATTTTTATTTTTTTTATAAAGTTTTTTTTAGAACAAAATTTACTAAATCAAGAAAATAATTACGATTAAAATGAATTACTAAACAACCTATTGCAACTTTTTATTATTATTGAAAATAACAGACCAAATCCAAGATGTCTCTTTTTCATGAACCCAAGACAAAGAGAAATAAGCAAACAACCCACTAGTACTTACCTAAACTGACTCCAACTACCTAAAAACAAACTACACATGATTTAAATAAAAAATGAAGCAACCCAATACTCTCATCATTTTTAGTCTGAAGCTATCCAAAAATATCCTAGCCCAACAACTAGACAAACAACTAGCCCAAATGCAATTCACTTTAAAAAGGAAAAGTAAAGAAATAAAAAAATGCATATAAAGACACAAGTAGAAAATTCTGGAACGTGGATGCTTTCTTTTTTCCTTCTTGTGGTCGAACCAGAGTATGGGTTGGGAATTTAAATATGCGGATTTGGTTTGCAAGCACAAGGGAAAAGAGAGATTTGTATTCATGCAGAAACATAGAGGGAAGAAAAGAAATTTGTCATGCCTTGAAGGAGCAGATGGCCAAAGGGGAAAGAGGGGTAGAAGGGTGCATCGTGGCGCCATACTTGCAAAGAATGGTCCCGCGGTGGTGGTTGGACTCACGGTGTCACAACTGCTGCAATGGCAAGGAAGTTCGCAAGGGGAACCCCATGAATGGAGCCACCGCACCCCCCCTTTTATTTTCTCACATCTTTTATATATATATATATTTGCCTTAGACTGTCATTTGTATATAGGAATTTGAATTACTGGGTTGTGTTTGGCTGTGGTTGTGTTGAGTTTAGCTTACTAGTGTTGCTGTGATTAATTTCCTGATTTTGAAAAGAGATGTTGTGTTGTTGGTTCACTCAGAGATGGAAGGAGCTGTGTGGGTATTTTGTGTTTTGCAATTAGGAGATCTATGGAGGGTGTGTGTGCAGGTAGGAACTCTAAATGAATGATGACGCTAAAAATATACAAGAATTCATGATTCGCTATTGTTTACCTGTATTTATCTTTCTTCGAACTTGTTCTTTTTTCCTTTTTGATGATCAGAATGATAGCTACTGCTTCTTTCAGAGTCTCTAAAGATTAGATCACTCGAAATAGCAATATAAGTGAAGTCTGATGCTGGTGATTCTCCTCAAACTTTATTAAAATCTCCGAACCACAGAGCTCTCTTTCTTTTTGCTTTAGAAAATGAAAATTGCCCCTCTATGCATCTATCAGAGTATCTAAAGTCAGATTACTCTTCCAGATGAAAATAGCAATAGCAAGCAAGTATTGGTGTCACTGATCAAAGTCTCCCCCCCTCTTTTTTCTGTTAGTTTTAATTTATACACACTGCATAATTAATGCTTTTGTCTGACCATTCCCTCCTTTAATTTGCTGTCTGCTGAGGCATTAAATGCCTTTATTCTTGGGATATGATTGTCAACCTTGAGCATTAAATGCACCGTTAGAGCATTCAATGTAATGTTGTACATCTTTTGACTTTTTTATTTATTTATTTTTTATTTTGCTTTTCCTTCAACTTGATCAGCCGTGGAGATCGGACCTTTTCCCCTTGTTTATTTTTTATTTTATTTTATTACTTTTATTTTTATTTTTTATTATTTTTTTTAAAGGGTGCAATGGGCTGAAAACATTTTTTTTTTAAAAAATAACAATAATGATGATAACGACCAACAATGACATGGGCTAAATTTTTTTTTTTATTATTCAAAACAAAATGGGTTTGAAATATGTTGGAAATTTTTACTTTGGGCCGAACAAAATTGGGTGTTCACAGACATAATTTCATAACCACAGTTATGCTAAGGTTAGATTGTTAGAACTTAATAGATTCAGAGCTCTCACAGAACCAAAAGGTTTCTAAAGGTTTTCATATTTAGACAAATTTATTTTGTTAGTTAGATGGTAACTATAGAGAAACAGCCAACGTGGAAAAACGATAGTTAACCTTGGTATTCAGTTGCCCCAAGGGCAATCTTACAGACACGAGATAAAACCTAGTAAAGTGTCTAAATTGCGTTATTAAAAAGTCTACAGATAAGACATCTTATTATTATTATTACTACTTCTCATTATGTAGTATCAGACATTACTATTTCTCAAGGAGCTACTGCACTGAGTTTATATGACTTTAGGCATGAAAGTAACTTGAGGAAGATACTTTTATGATTTTATGAAAAAAAGATTTGGGTATATATATGTATATGAGCTTATGCATAATTTCTAAGTATTATTGGTGTTATTATGATTTATACTTGGCTTCTACGGTGTCCCATGGAAGGGCATTTCGAGTGAAAGCTTACTCACTGAGTTTTTGAATAAAAACTCACCCTTCTCCTATTTTTCTCTATTAAAGATACAACAGTTGCTCATGTTCTTTACAACCTTATTCTTCTCAGTAGTGGTAGAGTTTAGCTGGTAAGCTTTACTTGAGTGAAGTATTCTTATCTTGTTTAGAGTGCTTCAGTACAATGTAGGCATGATCCCAGCCAGTAGCATATTTTGCATTTTTGTTTCTTTTGATTTATTTATATTAGTTTTATGGTCGTTTTTGTAACATTTGTCACAACTCGACTTGAGAACGTGACCGGTACATAAGCAACCCCCCATGTAAACCTCGTGACCTCTGAGTCTCTCTAAATGGTTAATTTATTAATAAATATAATAATTAAAATGTGATCTCTTTGAAATCTCTAGTATTTTTCTCTAATTAAAATAGAATACTTAATTTCATAAACTGAAAGTATTCAATAATTTATTCTCTGAAAACTGTTATCCAACTCTGCTGATCTAGAATTCATAATTGTCTCAGCACAAAGAATTAATCTTAAACCTGAAAATCCTTGACATTCCAAAAATGAATTACAAATACATCTCTAGTTCATCACTTAAATCTCTAACCACAGTTAAAAATTCAATTCCATACTTAATATTTGAAGATACTATAATATATCAAAATACACACGTGGCTAGGATTCTGCCTGCATATCTATTAGAGTACTCTATTCTAACAAAACTATAAACTAAGCCTTATTCCAAAGTAAGACTCTCCACTGAGAACAACTACATTTGCTAATAGGGATTGAGCAATATTTGTACCTGTAAATATGAGGAGGAAAGGAGAGGGGTAAGTCAATGGACTCAATGAGTGAGCTCTCACCCATCACCCATACGGGACAACCAATGAATATACATAATGCAATATACATGCAACAATCATACACCATTTGACATTTATATCCATAATTATATATAGAAAAGATATCTTTGTATTTATAATTTCATAGAAAAATATCTCTAAATTCTTACCCTAACGAGAAATCATTTTTCATACATATACATAATATTTCTTAAATCAAATATTCTCTGAAATCATAAATAATCTCTAAAAACATACATAACGGTATTCTAGTAGAGAAACCGGATTGTCTTCTATGCTCCACTAGTGCTAGACACGGGCTTCATTGGGGAACTCAAGGTTTTGTTCCTGTCGGTGCCAGACATAGGCCTTACCATACTAAACGCCTTTACTATACTCCAATGCTAGACACGGGCCTCACTGGTGATCTAATGTGGACACCTAAACATGTTCCATTATCTGCTCTATGAGATTGTCATTTGGACAACTTGGTACCAAGGTTAACAACCATTTTTCCTAGCAGTTAACTCACTATTTATTTCTCTATAGCTACTGTATTGTCTCTAAATCATAAAAACTAATTATTTCTTAAAAATCCTATTCTAGTTATTCTCTGAGTTTAAAACTCCATATAATTATTCTACTATTGAAATCACAAAATATTTAGATACATATGAAATTATTTAAATTTGAAGGGCGGGTACTAAGTCCTTAGCGAACAAAAGCCCTTAAATTCTTAGTACTCTCAGAGTTTTTAATTCATATAACTTTAATAATCTGACTTTAGCATAGCTGTGGCTGTGAAAATCGAGCCCAAGGGATCACCGCTTGTAGGTATTCCGATTTCAAGCCTACAAAATATGTATCTGGTAGTTACTATAAATCATACTGAATTCTGTACCTCTTAGTACCATAAATTGAAGTTCTGAATTCATATTTTTACTAACATATTTTTCCATATACTTGATAACTCTAAAATCATAGTTCAAACACTGGGGTTTATAACTATAATAACTCGAAAATAATACAACATATTTGTTTATAAAGTTGGGTCATACTCTTGTTTCACATTTCTTTAACACATATAAATATATTAACTGATAGAAGGGAAGGGGTCCGTAAATGGAATGACACCATTTTGGCATTGTTCATGCTCTAGGGGGAATATTATAGCAGTCAAAGCGCGTTACACCTCGCATATTGTGCACTTATGACTGCTATAGCGGTCCCACAGACCAGCCAAAATGTGAATTTCAGACACTGTGACCGCTATAGCAATCCTAGACTGCTATACTGGTGACAATTCACCAGCTTTTGCAATCTTTTTGTCATTCTAGCATTTGGGTTGTCTCAATACTTACTTATTAATTTAATGTCCTCATTTATTTTACTCTCCATTAACTTTAAAACATAAATATAAATAAGGAAATACCCCTCATTTGTATTCAAATTAAATATAAAAAAAAATTAAAACCCCAACCAATCAAAATCCAATTTTTGAGTTCTAGTTCAAATTCAGTAATTCTTATGATTTTCTAAATTTATGGGCTAAAAACGAAACGTCTAGAGGTTTCCTAAAATTTGTTAAAAATCACTCTTTAACTTCTTTTTCTTTTGGGAACAATTACCGAGACTTTTGATCCCAAGAATCTGGCTCTATCATATAGCCTTTCAAAGAGATGTAGGATCCGAACTTAATGAAATTCAGGACCCAACAACGTGGGTGGGTCTCAGGGGATCCTAGGGTTGTACAGAATTTGTCTACTGACACGTGTACACCGGGTTTTACACTTATAGCATATATATGTTGTATTTTGATATATGAACCTTAAATGTGATTTATGAGAAACTAATTATGATTAGTTATGAATTTTAAAGAACAGGTGATTTTCATATAGAAAATAGAATTAGTGTTTCAAATGGATTTTTATGAACAGAATATGCATGTTAAAACAGTCAACAAGTCATGAGGTTTAGGTGGGAATACGATTTCTCATGTCCTCGTCACGTTATCAAATCGGGTCATGACAACATGACTAAGATTTAACGGTCCCTTATATATCATGTCCCTCGTGGACTAATCTAGATGTAAATAACTACTTTCATGGGTAACTTGATATACCAAGGTTAACAAATTAATTATGTTAACTCATAGCTCTGTTTCTCTCAATAACTCGTTCTTCTAAAATCATGTTTTGATTTAAAAGGGATTCTAGTAATCTAAGTTCAACATTACCTCATCCTCCTGAGTAAACATAATTTATCATTTTTCATCAACTATAGCTAGTTCTTATTATCATAAATCAATTATAAAATCATGTAATAAATCATATAATAACAATTTGAATGCAATAATGGTCGTCCCGTGCATTTTGAAAATTCAATAGTTGTCATGAGAAGCTTCAAAATGTATGTTCTAATTCTTGCAAAATAGATATGAATCTTGTATCATGTTCAAACTCGAGTTCAAATCCTCTAAATATTTCATGATTGCTAAAAAAAATACATATAGTGACTAAAATAAGGCTATATAATCAAATTCATTCACCTAAAGGGTGGAATGTGATGTGTCAACACCTTGAGAGCTCCCTAGTGGCACTAATAACTATCATTGAAGTAAAGAAATCCATGAGATATCTATGATAACTCTAAATCAACTTTATGAACATTTGGGGAGTACTCCCACTTGACAACAATGAGAAATAACAACACACCAAACTCAATACCATAAAAATGGAGGAGAGAGATGACATAAACTACCAATAAATTTTCAACATATATATGTTATAAGATTTTATTGTGGCTAATGAATAAAGGAAATCATGGCAAACAATTTATGTTTAGTAGTTTATCTCAAATTGATTATGATAGAGAGTAAAATATTCCCACTTCTCCCAAAATTAATTCTAAAGACCAAAATTGATTTTGGAGCCTAACAACCATACAATATACAAAATTATCAAAATCAAATTTGGGATGTTAGAATTGATTTCAACTCTCCAAATGAGAAACCAAACCATATATTGAAAACTTAAAAATTCATTTTTCTAATATAAAACTTTTCATTATTGATTCCTAGGGCACTAATCAGGTAAACCCAAAAAAAAAATTAATCATTATTACGCGTACACAAATGGATTTCAATCAATTAATGTGGGCAGCTTCTTCTCCTTCCTCCTCCTCCTCCTCCTCCTCCTCTTTTTTTTCGGCTATTAATGTGTACAGTTTTATTTATCTGCATCGTTTAACGGTGAAAATATACAGTTTAGTACCTGTAAGGTTAATTTTACACACACATGCAGATTCATAAGTTGGCCAAGCCAGTTATGCAGTTATAGGGATAAGATGCATTGAATCCAGTCACCTTTTAGTATCACTGACCAAAATTATTTTATCATTTTCTTAGAGAAATAAGGTTATTTTTTATACATATCATAGTTCATATATAACCACAAAAGTCACATTCACACAAAGCCCCAAAAATATCAATCTAGTCCTGGTAAACAGATGTGCATACGGACTAGAATCTTGGCAGCATGGCGATCTGGACCGTTTTGGCTATACAGGGATCTGTGTTCCTCAACCCTTACTTTAAGCTAGTGTTAAATATGACATATAGAGGGGAAGTATATTGTTTTGTGAGTTTAATTGAAATAATCTTAAGTTTAGCACAGAGACGAAGAAGGTGCGTTGAGGTACCTAAGTTTGCTAAGTTCAATGAACATCATCTCGGGTTGATCATGAGCAATAATGCGATTCACTGAATGGCCAGGAACGAGGGAAATTGTGAGGGAGCTTTGTTAGAGGCTTAGAGCGCTGACTTAAACAACCAATCGTGGTCCCTGCAAAAATAAATTATATATGAATAAGAGCGAAATGTAAGTCAAAGCGGAGGGAAATTAAAAGGGCAAATATATATATATATATATATATATATATATATATCTCACTTTGGTATTTTAGAAATCACGTATCAATTAATATTAAAAAATTGGGTAAATTACTCTGACCTCCCCTGAGGTTCAATGAAATTACACACACCACCCCTCTAATTTGCAAACTTTACAATGACCTCCCCCAAACTTTATTAACTCTTACACTAAGCACCTATGATTAACATTCCGTTAACTATTCAAATTGAAGTTAGATCATGTGCCATGCACACGATTTTTAATGGCAGACACGTAATTAATTAGAAGTTTTCAAGATATGAAAAGACTCAAACACCCTTATCTCATCATCAGCAACAAAGGAAGGGATCAATCACCATTTGACTCACAGATACCACTCACATTAGCAGAGACCCCCAAACTAATTGTCTCGTTGTTCTTCTTTCCCAGACCCATGACGATGGAGCACCTCTTTGAACCTCCATAGACAAATAGCCAAAATCTCCATAGAAGTCATACACGTAACCATAACCCATTCTTCCACGGAATGAAAAAAACCAGAACTCCATCTTTCCACAAACCAAACACAAAAATAACCAAAATCAAACCCAATCACATTCCAAAACCAAAACCAAAGTTAGATCCAATCCATAACAAACAGAAAGGTTGAGCATGCAAGCTTCTTACAAAAAATCCATCACAAATATATCATAACCAGAGTTGCAATCATCATCTACCATCAACCTGTTAATTCCAACCCTCTCAAGAGCCATCACTATCACTTACAAATCAAAACCACAATCCATATAAAAGAGAACCAGAACCATAAACCATCACTATCCACAACCCAAACCCAGCTAGATATGAAACTTACATAAAAATCAAAGCAAACCTCAAACTAAAAAAAACAACAAATTCATAACCAGAAATCAAAGTGGGAGAAAGAGGGAAGAGAAGGTTCGCGGCTACCTCCGCCGCGAAGGCCACGGCCTTCACCTCAACCCTTCGAGGCCTTCCCCTCAACGACACCAAGCCTCCAACCCCTACACTCACAGCCAAGCCCCAAGCCTCCTCATCGAATCATCACACCTCTCCCTGCTCATTCAGCCACGCGACCACCAGCCTCACAGCCGTGGTTCCCCCCTCCCCTAGCAACCCCACGGAGTGTCACCACGACGGTGGCAGTGCCATCAGCCAACACCCATCGTGCCAAGCTCATTCCCCAGCCTGCGACGATGGCAGCCATTAATCACCGCTGAGATCGCGCGCACAAAACCCTTGCCACCTTCGCCATCGCCATCAATGGAGGTCCTGTCCGGTCGCCGCCACTGATCGGCGCTTGCAAGTTGGAGGTCGTGTTCGGTCTAGTCGCGCAATGGAGGTCCTGTCGCCGATCTTGTCACCTTAGCGCAGCTTCCCTTTTCCCCGATCTGAACCACCGCTACCCGCCCACCACCGCAAGTCGCGGCTTCTTCCTACCATGCATGGCCAAGATCGGCGCCCACAAACCCACGGTCTCCCCCATGGATGCGCGCTTGCCGTCAGCTTCCTTCTCCATGGCCGGCCTGCATCCTTCTTCCTTTCTCTCGATCTTTCTTGCTCCCTCTCTCTTTGTGTTTGAAAAACCCAACCATACCCTCTGTTTTGGTCCCAGAAAGGAAAATGAAATTCAACCTTGTGTCTCTGGTCTTTGGCAGTGGTTATGGTCTTGGTGGGTTTGGGCATGGTGGTAGTGCCTATCAAAGTGACTATGATGCCGGCGGGGGTGTGTCGGTGGGGAAGTGCTCGCGTGTAGGTGTGTGTGTGCGAGATTAGAAGATTTTTCAGGGTTGGTTTAAGGGTATGCTGCGATGGAGATGGAGCGGCTGGTGTGAGTATAAGGGACTGAGGGGCTGTGAGATGAGAATGTGTATGAGGGACTTAGGGTTTGCTGCAATGGAGGGACTGGTTTGAGGGTATTTTGGACAATTCACTTATATCATTAACGCCGTTAAAATGCATTTGACAGAAGGGAGGTTATTGTAAGGTGACAAACTAGAGGGGAGGTCATTGTAATTTCAATAAACCTCAGGGGAGGTTAAGGTAATTTACCCTAAAAAATTCTAGTGTGATGCATTTATTCACTAATTTGTTAGGATTTAATTTTAATTTACATCCTTCAAAATTTTATTTTTATAATAAATAAAGAATTTATCTAATTAGTGTACAAAGGGCACTAATTAAGGTTATTAACAAAGAAAAATTATATTCCTAAGGATATTAGTTAGTAAAATTATAAATAAATATTCTATATATATATATATATATATATATATATATATATATATATATATATATATATATATATATATATAATTAATTCATAATGTGAAAAATTTATATCAGTATTGTATTAAAATCAATTTCTATATTAATCATTATTTGCTTATAATATGTATGTTTAAAAAAAATTAATTAAATATATATACTTAACACGAGTATCTGATAAATAATTTATACGAAATATCTCATTTCCATTTTCCCTTGGCCTAATATGAATGCCCAAGTTCCTTTAGGTAGCGTTTGGTTTGTGCATCAAGGGGGATAAAGATAGAAATACAGGGACAATGGAGATGGAGACAGAAAAAAATATTGTCCCTATATCATGTTTGGTTGTGAAGTGGAAACAGAAAAAATATTAACCATTGACTGGTGTTGACCAGTGGTGGCAGGTGGCTGGACTACTGTCCCCACTTTATACAAGACATTTTTATCTCTGGGACAGAAAATTTTTCTATCATTGTACTTCGTCTCCACTATCAAACATGATACAGGGACAGTTCTGTCCTGGGACAGAAAACAAACACTGCCTTAGGTAACATTTGGTAGGGGGATAGAGACAAAAATACAAGGACAATGGAAATAATAGAGACAAAGACATAAATATTAAATATGTATAGGAGTATTATTGGGAGAAAAAATATTAAATTTCTGTCTCCGTATCTTGTCCCCAAATTTTGGAAGTACAAAAATTTTATGTTTTTCTGTCTCGGGGACGAAAAATTTTTCTATCTCATATTCTTGTATCCACCACCAAATAAATTTCTATATCCAATATCTCTATATTTATGTCTCTATATCACTAACCAAACTCTACCTTAGCTAAGCATTTTCCCTGCAGATGAAGACTTGAAGTAATTGGTACAAAGTGGCGTGAGGCTATTGGTCAATTTAAGAGCTTAAGGGGAAAAACAAAAAACTCCAATTGAGTGGAGTGGAAGTGATCACGTGACTTTTTTTTAAATGAATATTTTAAATTTATTAATTAAAAAATTAAATATATTTAATATATAAAAAATATAAACTTTTAATCAATTTTTTAATAAATATCCTTAAAATATTTGATAGTAAATTTTTAAGTATTTAATTTATAAATATTAATAATATAAAATTTTATATATAGTCATCTAATTATGTATTGCTATATAAATTATAATAATTAATTTTCACACTTATTATTTTAATGGTCATTCAAATGAAATATTTTTATTGAATAACATTATAAAATAATTTTACATGTAAAAATTATTTTTTTTAATTTTACTAATTAGTATTCTAAAGAAAATGGTTAAGGAAGTAAAAAAAAATAATTTGAAAAATCTGATTTTTTTTGTATCTTACTACAATAAAGTTTCAATTCTTTTTTTTGGGATATTTTTAATTATTATCCTTGGCACATGCGTTAGTATAAAAAAATTTTTAATAGGAGGTTTTGGTGCTGGCGCCCAAACGTACGTTCCTCACAAAGATGTCTTTTCAGTTGTGACAAGTGTCATGCGCGTAAGGCATTGAGCTTTTGCCAAAATAGTCAATCTCGGTCTCAAGTTTTCTCCTATTCCTTTGCCATGCTATTATATTATATTGACACCATAATTGGATTTTGATCAGACTTGTTTATTTTCTATTAAGTGCCCCAATCGAATAGATCCCAAATACTATATTATTGTACTTGAGTCATCCAGCTCCATCATGTTCAATCACAGCGTCTTTTTTAAAACTATTTTTTTTACTCTCTTTTTGGTGCCCTTTTGATAAGAATCAGTGATCCATCTTATCCCACCATTCTGCATTTATTTTATTATTGTGATGAATATAATGCCGGGTATTTATGGCGTCTTCCCCAATAGCAAAAGACTACTCATGTTTGGATTTGGGTTTTGAGGGGTAGAATTGATTTTGCACTCAAGATTGATTCTAGTCATTTTTTTAATTTTATTTAATTTTTAAATATGAAAATTAATTTTTATTTTTATATTTTATTTTAAAAAATTATCAAATATAAGTTACAGTATAATTAATTATATAAATATAAAATCGAACATGCTCAGCACAATATCTTCACCACAACACTTAACAGAGTTTTGCTGCATGGGAAAAATAATTTATATATGGTATTTTAGTAGGTGATTTATGTTTATATGAGGTAATAGATAAATTTACTTGTATATGCTATTTATAGAATTATTTTCATTCTTTTGAATCTACTTTTGACGGGTTCTATATTAATTTTCATGTTACACTTAATCTGATTTTAACAAAATATATTTGAATTCACTTTTTGACGGATTCTATACTAAAAAAAATCATAGTGCTTGATTTTTTTTCAAAATATCATATTGATATAAATACACCACCAAAATCCCATAGACTCTTGCTGCGTGTCCTCTGTTAGTCCTTCTCCTCTTTAATTAAGAATAGGAAAATCACTATCACCACACGCTAATTTTATAATGAAGAGTTATTTTTTTAATTTTTTTTAATGTGTTAGTTGTATTAAAAAAATTAAAAAATTTACTAACTTTGATTCGTTAACGGAGGATGTACTCCCTCTATTTTTTATATTTGTTTTTTAGGAATTTCCTTTTAATGATATCTGTCATCTAAGAAAATCTTAATTTCTTTTTAATTGTTGTCCTTGTATATTCTCTCACCTATAAACTTCTCATAATAATAATAATAATTGCATGCTTTTTAAAAGAACAATTTTATTAATACAATTTTTTTGTATATTTATACATGTTTAATTATTTCTTGATTCATGTGTCAAAATCTAAAGAGATAATTATAAAAAAATGGAGAGAGTAAACTAAAAACATCAACATAAAAAAAAAATTATGGTACAGTACAATGCACTCTCAAACCTTGGATGTAATAAGTTAAAACATGTGCATGTGCTAGCAGCTTGCGGATCCGTATTTTGTTATGTGAACATTTTACTTCTAACTAACACAACCGACATTGTGCAATTATTAAAATATGGATATTAATAATTTAAATGATATTCCTCCATTTCACTCTATTTGTTTAAAAAAATTAAGAAAATAAGAAATAAGTATTAGTAATAATATAAAAATTTTATAAATGCACAAAATTATTCTATTTAAAATAAATATATTCTCATTAATATAATTAATTGTACTAAAAATAATATTAATAAAAAATAATTAACACTTAGATGGATGTTTTAAAATAAAATATTTTTTGAAAATTGACGGGTAGAATAAAACAAAGGGAGTAAATTTTGCTGCGTTGCAGCTGCACCCAACAAATGAGGAAACATTTCAAAACTTGGCTAAAGTATTGCCACTTTGTCACCAGTCAATTGGTCGCATACTGCATAACCCAGTGGATGATTAAAGCAACACTGATATCATTGCAAAGAGTAACACGAGAATAATTGGAACGGATTAAACTAGTTTGCAAAGCAGCAATCGACATCCCCGGCAAGCTAACCTTTTGATTTTTTTTTGTTTTTGGACAAAATCTCCAAATCTATTTTCCTTGAGTTTTATATTGAATAAATTTATTTCTCTAAAACAATACTAAAAAAAAATTACTACCAATTAAAAATACTAGCCAAATTAATCCATCCATGTAGTGAGTAATTTAACAATTTCCATAACTCTTAAGGAACCGATTTGTCATTTTCTTTTTTAGATGGATTAATTTGCCTGTCATTCTAAATTTGTAGGACCTTTTTGAGTTTTTTTTTTTCAATGAATCAATTTGTTTGATACAGAAATTTAAGAGAGGCTAATTTGGTTTTTTCTTTCCCACTCTCTCAATAAACTTTGAATGGTTCATGGTGTGTTTGGTTTTAAAAAACAAAGTTTAGTTTCTATGTTTTAGGATATTGTTAAGAAAATATTGAAAATTATAAGTTAAAAAAAATGAAAATCGGATTTTATAGTTTTTAGAATTTTTTTAGTATTTATTTCATAAAATTCATAAAATAAGGAAAACTAAAAATTAAAAATTGAAAACCGTTGGCTAAAACAAAAACACACTCCTATTGTTTGTATTTTGTGCGCCTTTATTCAATTTGGAATGACTCTATTGAACATAAATAGCCGTTTCCATTTTTGCCAATGTGTACCAAAAAACAAAACAATTGTTTCTGTTATATAATAGTTGGTGGTGATGAAAGACAACCCAAAATTTATGAGGAATAAAATATATTTACCATATAAATTTTAAAATATTAAGGATTTAATTTGAATACATTAATAATATAAACAAATTTTATATTGACATTCAATCATATATTATTACACTGGTAAATATAGTTGAGTTTTACCCTTCATTAATTGAAAAATTATGCAAATAAAAGATTTTGATTGGATGTTTGTGCAAAAAACTTTGATATTATCAATGCATCAAATTAAATACACATACTAATATATGAATTAAATAAATTTAAAAAAGCCTTGGATTTATTACGCATTAATGGACATTTTTGCCTCATATAACATGATATATTAACTCCCTAATAGTCACACGCGGATGCACACACACAAATATATACACATATTATAAAGGTGTAGCACCTAGCATATATATATATATATATATAGGTGGGAATCTCTTAGGTGTAAGTGTTGACATACTTACGTTCTTCAATAACTTCGTATGGATATAAAATTTCATTAATCTAACCATTAAAATTCAAAGTTCTTATATAATAGATTAAATATATAAAATTTCATATAATTTGAAAATGATTTGATATTTGATCATATTACTTTATTTCAACGGATAATATATATTTGAAAATACTAGTAAATATTAATCATTAGAATACAGGCCTATTGTTATCTAATTTTTATAAAATTTGACATACTTGATCGTCAATATAATATCACATAATTTAATGGTCGGATCAATTAAATTCAATTTTTATGAAGAGTTATTAAAGGGTATAAGTATATAAGATTTACACTTGGTGTAAATAGATCCCACTTATAGGGGGTGTATCATATGAGAAGGTAGTTTATTATAAGAGTGAAAGTTACAAATCGAGACTGTATAACCATACATGAATATGTACAAATGAAAGTTGATTAGTAGTAATTAATGATCACATACTCATTTAAAAAAGTCACATGACTTTATGTTTTAATTTTGATCATTCATGTAAGATCCAATTGTCAAGACTTGTTCATCTCATTCTCATAATATGCCACTCTTCTCATATGATATGCTCCCTACACTCACATACACACATATATGTGTATATATATATATATATATATATATATATATAGACACACACACTAGCATATATGTGTATATATAAGATCAAAAGAAACTTTTTCTTTGGGGAAGCTGCCGTATGCCCTAATGATCGTATGCCATTGATTGTACATTTGCTTTTATTTAATCTAATTTTCAGTCACATCCTAATTATTTAAAATTACAAAAATGTATTTGGACTCTAACTTGCATACTTAATTTTTACTTGTTCATGTTATAAATTAAAAGAAAACATATTTCTTTTTAATCTATTTTGTTACAAAATTTGGACGGTGACCATGATCACACTTAGATCGGGGTTAGTTAAATGTGTTAGTGTTTGTTACTTAATTAATTGAACCCCAACTCAATTAATCAAATTGATAGGAAAAACTTAAAATTTTATGTGAAGGGTCTTCATGTTTATTTATTTTTTTTCACATAACCATATTACATGAAAAATTCACACCCATAACTACAGCTGGTTTTAAGAGGCTTTCCAGTTTTTTTTTTTAAGATGAGTCTATAGCCAGTATTTTTAAGTCAGGCAAGTATATATAAACATATTGAGTAAACTTTTAAATTTGTTAACAACTAAAATAGCATTAATGAACATAAAATTAGTTGTTCAAGAAAATTCCTAACATAGTCTTTAAAAATTGAAAATATTGATTATACTAATTTATGTTCGTCTATAATTATCAGATACATCAATCTCTCAAAAAAGTAATAAGATCGATATTTTTAATTCCTAAGAAATATTGTTAAGAATTAATTGTTTCTTAGGATTAGGTATTTAATATCATTTCACTTGGGACAAATTTGAGGATTTATTCAAATATAATATAATTATCGTACAAATATAAAAACGTATTTATGACAAAAACCCATCATAAAGAACATTTCCAATTTAGATTGCTGTCATTGTTAATAACAGAATTTCGCTGATTTATAGGACAACTCTTAACAACATAGTAGTAATAAGTAGAATAAGGGCACACGTAATATATAAAATCACAAATCAGAAATAGATTGCTATTTATTTTTTTGATTTAATAGATTGCTATTTATTGCTTTTAGACATTCCATAGATTTGCTTGACACCGTTTTGACAAGGCTGCAGATAACTTATCTCTCTACCTGGTTTCCATGGACATAAATAGGGTCAGACTACTATTTCTGGATATTGTCTTAAATTGCCATAAAATTCAGCAAATACGTAAGAAGATGACCAATAGAGAAACCCACAACATCGAAAATGACCACAGAGACTGCATAAATACATGTAAAAAAGAAAATTATATCTATATTATATAGAAAATGAATTTCTTTTATAACTACTTTTTAGTATTTCCTAATTAGATTGGATTATGTTTTCAAGTCTATTAATATAATTTTATGTGTAACAAAAAAAAAATTAAATAAAAACTATACATGCAACTGTTCTTATAAAAATAGTTAACTGCCATTCATCTCACCGTGTCAATTACTCTCAAGGATTGGACATTCATACACTTGCAAACATTGAATAACAATTAATTATTATAATACTTTTATTTTTTTATCTATAAAAAATAATACTTTTATTTTTGAAATATTACTTATTATAATACTAAAATCCATTAAAATAAAAAATGCGAATCCCTCTCAATTCACTAGAATTTATTATTTTCTTTTAACGCAGAAGACGGGAAAGCGCCAAATGAGCTCGCCATAAAAAAAATAAAAAATCGAGAACCCAAAAAGAAAGCATGGAAAACGATAACTGTCTTTTTCAATAAGTACGGATTTCTAACCTGCTTTTGAAGCACACTCTCTCTCTTCAACATGGCCTTAAAGCCCCACCCAAAATTTTTTCTTTTACAACATTTCTTTCTTTCTTTGCTTCTCCCAGAAAATTTCCCTTCTTTCTCTCTCATCACATCACATGATAATTCGGCAATTCATATATTAACAATAATAATTATAACAATAGTTATAATAATACAATAATCATAATTATAATTATTATTTTATCTTGTTACGTATTGTGATTGTCCCGTGGGAGCGTGTGTGAGGTCTTGGGAGGAGGAATGCACAGAATAGAAAACAAGAGAGTAATAAGAGAAGAACAAGAAGCACCAGCAGCAGAGAAGAAGAACAAGGTAAACATTATTTCTCGAGAAAACCCTAATAATTCGCTGATGTGAAACCTCTCGTCATCAATCATCGTCCTTGAAATTCGTGCAAAAGTTCTCTCCCTTGTTCTTCTTCACCTGCTACATCAGATCCACGCCACCCTTTCCGTTTGCCTCTGTAATCCATTCACTTGAGCTTTTCTGCTGTAAGGTTTTAATTTTACTCCTTTCTTCTTCAACTTCCTTTTTTTTTTTTCCTTCTCCCTCTATTGTCTTGGTTTTTGGAGCTGAATTATGTTCTGTGATTCTCTGTGATGATCTTATTTTTTTGTTTTAACTGATTTTACTGTGCTAAGATGCTGTGAGATTCGTTGCTCTGATTCTCTGTAATTTTGTGACTTGCATTTTTTGAGCCTTGATTGTAATCTACTCTTGATGATGATGTTTTCCTCAGTGATGGTGGTATTCCAATCTATTTTACCCGTTCTGGTCTGTTCTTTTGTCTTTTTTTTGCTGTGCTAACTGCTAATGCTGTTATTTTAATTAATTTGATGCAGGATTCAAGAAGCTTTTGGAGGAGGTGATTGGATTTGGTAGGAGGATCCTTTCTTTGTGAAGTTTGTCATGAGTAAGATTGGCTTTCAGCCATGTTGAGGAGTGCAATGAAATAGGTAGTTGGGGTTGTTGTAAAAATATTTTGTGATGGTTTTTGGGTTAACTTGATCGAAGACACCAAATTTGCATCCACTGATTAGAGTTAATGGTTGAATATTATAAGCTGGCAGCGGGCATACAGGGATATGCTATATGTTGAATTGTTTGCAAGTCCTTTTATCAGCTGGCTAGTTGTAGTTGGTATGTGAAGCGGCTGACACAATGATGATTGCCGTGTAATAGATGAAACCTTTCGGTATGAAGATAGTTAAGTTGCAGTTATACCACTATCTATGGCTCATCATGAGTTTTAGATACTTCAAAGCATTCCTCTGAGTGTCATCTTTTTCTGGTAGCCTTATTGTTGGTGGTACGGTGTCAAAGAGTAAAATGGAAGCAGAAACAGCGAATGCTAACCACCAGCTTGGCTTCCTTCACCGGTCACTTCCCGCCATTCTACCTGTGCTTTTGATTTCAATAGGATATGTTGACCCTGGAAAGTGGGTGGCAACTGTTGAAGGTGGTGCGGCGTTTGAGTTTGATCTGATGGCTTTTATGCTTATTTTCAATTTTGCTGCTGTCTTCTGTCAGTGCATATCTGCAAGGATTGGTGTAATCACAGGAAGAGATCTTGCTCAGGTATCCTGTTTTGCATTTTGGGGATTTGTACACTTATACTGTCAATTCAGTGAGATTATTATATTTGAAAAGATTCTGCAAACTAAAAACTACTTTTCATCCCATAATGGATTAGTAATCTATTTGATTTTTGAACAACTTATTAGTTTTGTTTTGTGCTTTTTAGTGTAGCACCTTGCATTTACCCCCTGTCAAATATGTAGTTGCACAGTAGGAAATTGAAAGATAGAAGACATTGAAATGAAGTCACTTATCAAGGGGAAATGAACTAAAAAAGATAACGTGTTTCCTCTATTGATTCTTTTTAGTTTCCACACTCTTTAAAACAAACTATAAATGAACAAGCTCATGCATGCATGCTTACTTGAGCAAGGTCAGATTAAACATATTTCAGACATTAATTAGTGTACATTACATGTAGACTAACTTCTCTTCCTTTCTCAAAAGATTTGCGTTGACGAGTACGATACATGGACATGCATGCTCCTTGGAATCCAAGCAGAACTTTCAGTGATTATGCTAGACCTTAACATGGTAATATTCTTACTCTTGATTAACCTAAATGATTTGGCTGGCTTGTCATTTGATTTACAATCTGTTTTACACATAATCAAAGTTGTTTTGATTTGAAGTTTTACATGTTTTGCAAGATCTTGGGCATGGCACAAGGATTTAATCTTATTTTTGGGTGGGACTTGTTCACTTGTGTCTTCTTAACTGCCACTGGTGCTGTTTTTCATCTACTTATTGCTGTCCTCCTTGTAAGTATTATTCCTTGCATATTCACCTGCCTCCATTGATCAACACTATACTTATTATTTTTCCTTTGTCCAGGACATTGAGAAGGCAAAGATCCTTGGCCAGTTTGTGTCAGGCTTTGTATTTCTTTCTTTTGTACTTGGAGTACTCATGAATCGACCAAAAATTCCTTTATCCATGAATGGAATACTAACAAAGTTGAATGGGGACAGTGCGTTTGTGCTAATGAGCCTTCTGGGAGCAGCTCTTGTACCTCACAACTTTTACCTTCATTCCTCAATTGTACAGGTATTATTTCCTCTCATTCTCACATGCTTGTGGATATATTTTGCACCTTGTGTTTTGCTTATTCATTAATATGTAATGTCTGCCTATTTCAATATGGTAGTAGCCTTTAAGCGAGGACAGTTGCCTCGCTGCTGGAGGTTTCTAATCTTTAATAAATTTTATGCTCAAGGAGAGAAGTGCTTTGAGCAGTGCTGGCCATTAATTTAACTCTGTTTTGTATACCTGTGTCTAAATAATCTCAGTTTGAATCATTTTTTACTTCGTCTCTCAACTGTTACATAAGATCGTTAAATTATCTAATGAAGTTTGAATTTTATATGGTCAATGTTTAAGCATTTACTAATTTGAATGGTTGAAACCAAAATGTGCCTCGAGTGCTCTCTCCCCAAGCCACAGAAGTAAATTGTGGTGTCCTTTAAGTTGTCTCTTTCATTAATTGCGTATTTATGTTCCTGCCGGTTAAGGTTTGCAAGTGCCCTTATGAAGGGAAATAAGGGCAATTGCGCTAGTGCTTCAGATTGATAATTTGATTTTACATGCTGGGAAGTTGGCTCATCGGTGGTCAAAAAGCGGGAATTGTCTTGAAATGGAATTTCATGCGGAAAATAATAGCGTTCATTATCAGTAGACATTGTTGTTGGGCTAGAAGTATCATTCACTAATAGGCTTATGAATTGATTTTAATTTTTTGCATTAGTACCCTTGATCTAATTCTAGACAGGTGGGTCCAGTTCTAACAGAAGGCACATTATCTGATAGTTCCTCTTCAATAATGCTGCTATGGGAGTTAGTGATTCATCCAAACAGTGTTATTTATAAGGGAGCTCTACAGTTACAGAGGGTTCTTAGTGTATATTTTTATAGTATGTCTTGATCCATGCTTAACAATGACCGAATTCTATGGATGTTCATCAATAATGTCTTAGACGAGGAAGGCATAAAATGAACTTATTTCTTGGTACACTTTAAATGGGAAGAAAAAAGGTGCATTACTAATTCTCAAAGCACTGGTCTTTGGTAGGTATTGTTTATGCACGCAGAATTTAGCTATAGTTCCCCAGTAGGTTTCTTGTAAGTTATAATCCATATGCCAGTTTCCTCATCAAAGTAGAGCTTTAATCAAGTTGTATTTATTTGTTTTGTGTGCACCTAGGGGGGGAAATAATGCACATCATGTTCCACCATATTGGTATAAGTTTTGAGTTTTGTTAATCTGAATTTCCATTTGCTCTTATGCAGTGGCATCAGGGACCAACAAACATTTCTAAGGATGCCTTGTGTCATAACCATTTTTGCGCCATCTTTTGTGTCTTCTGTGGCCTATATTTGGTGAATTATGTTGTGATGATCACCTCAGCAACTGAGTTCTACAGTACAGGCCTTGTTTTGCTTACTTTTCAGGACGCATTATCACCAATGGAGCTGGTCTCTTTTTCTTTGATTTCCTCAGAATATTACTTACAGCATTGTGTTGCATACAGGTCCTGAACAAATATAATTCGAAGATTCTTTTTGCAGGTGTTACGTAGCCCGATTGCTCAGCTTGGATTTTTGCTCATTTTGTTTCTTGCAAATCAAATCACAGCATTAACTTGGGGTCTAGGTGGAGAAGAAGTGGTGCATGGTTTCTTAAAATTGCATATTCCAGGTTGGCTTCATTATGCCACAATTAGAGTGATTGCTGTTCTGCCTGCCCTTTATTGTGTTTGGAGTTCAGGAGCTGAAGGAATGTATCAACTACTTATCTTCACTCAGGTTTTGGTAGCTCTGCAGCTTCCATCCTCTGTGATCCCCCTTTTTCGAGTTGCTACATCTAGATCAATTATGGGTGCATACAAGATCTCTCAGTTTGTGGAACTTTTGGCACTGATCATATTTATTGGGTTGCTTGGCTTGAATGTCATCTTTGTGGTAGAAATGATATTTGGCAGTAGTGATTGGGTGGGTGATTTGAGATGGAATGTGGGGAGCGGTGCGTCTTTCTCATATTTAGTTCTTCTTACTGCTGCTTTTGCATCATTATGTTTGATGCTTTGGTTAGCTGCCACACCTTTAAGATCTTCCAGTGTCCAATCAGATGCTCAAGCATTTAACTGGGATATGCCAGAGACTGTGCCAAATCCACCAGTTGATGGTAAGGAATCATATTTAACTGAAACAAGTTACCGTGGAGATGCATCTGTTCAGGTAAAGGAGCCACAGCCAGCTCCAGAAAAGACTGTGGAGTACTCAGGTGTATCAGTTGCAAGTTTTCATCCTGATCTGCCTGACACTATAATGGAGCCTGATCTCTATGTGAATGCTGTAAAGGGAAGTCATTCTATTACATCATTTCCTAGTTCCCCCAAATCTCTTGCTAAGGAGCCAGCTTCAACATCAGAGTCTGAGGCAGTATCAACTGTAACTGATGAGACTTCTGATTCTAGAATGGAAGACACCAAAACTATAAAAATGGAAACTAGTGCCCCGGTTGAGAAGGAAGTTGAGGGAGATTCAAATGCTGAAAGGGATGATGATGATGGCGACTCATGGGAAATTGAAGAATCATCCAAAGTGGTCTCAGCAAGTGCCCCATCTTCAACATCAGATGGCCCTGTGTCATTCAGGAGTCTTAGTGGGAAGAGCGATGATGGTGGGAATAGTATTGGAAGCCTTTCAAGATTAGGCGGCTTAGGGCGTGCAGCAAGGCGTCAGCTAGCTACTATTCTTATTGAATTCTGGGGGCAACTTTATGATCTCCACGGCCTACTAACCCAGGAAGCTAAGGCCAAGAAACTTGATCTTTTGCTGGGAGTGGGATTAGATTCAAGACTCACTGGTTCCTCGCAGAAAATGGATGCAAGTGGAAAGGATTATTCAGCATTTGTTGGAGGTAGAGGTTCTGATACTTTACTGAACTCAGGTCCATATGACAATTCCAAGCTGCCTAGGATGCAAAGTAATTTGGAGTCTTTATATGGTCTTCAAAGGAGTTCTTCCTCAGTGCATGCCAATCCCATCCGGTTATTAGATCCATATGGACAGAACTCCAGCGGCAATGTGCTTGATTATGGTGAAAGGCGCTATTTCAGTGTGCGTAATTTGCCTTCCTCTGAGGCTTGGGATTATCAGCCGGCAACAATCCATGGTTATCAGACTGCATCTTATCTTAGCCGGGTTGGCAAAGACAGAAATTTGGATAACTTAAATGATCCATTGGAATTGTCACCACTGAAATCCCCTTCCATAAGTAATAGTAATGCAAACTACAGGGGACCTGCATTTGCTTTGGGGAAAAAGTTGCATACTGGTTTAGGTGTAGCCCAGCCTCCCGGGTTCGAAAACGTAGCTGCCTCTAGAAATTGCCAATTGCAATCTGAGAGGTCCTATTATGATTTTCGCTCTTCTGGACCTGCAGACAATACAGTGAATTCAGTTAATGCTAAGAAGTACCATAGTTTGCCGGACATTTCAGGGTACTCCATTCCCCACGGGGCTGGTTATGCATCTGATAGGAATGTTCCATGGGATGGTTCTGTTGGATATGGATGTTCTGCAAATAGGACATCTTATGAACCATCATTATATTCAAACACTGGATCAAGAGCAGGAGCCCCATTGGCCTTTGATGAACTGTCTCCATCAAAAGATTATAGAGAGGCACTCTCTTCACAGTTGAGTTCTGGTTTTGATGCTGGATCCCTCTGGTCTAGGCAGCCTTTTGAGCAGTTTGGTGTGGCTGATAAAATTCAGAGTGTTGCAATGGAAGGTGTTGGAAGTGGGCCTAATGCAATCACTCAACAAACTATCGCATTTGTGGATATAGAGGTGA
The DNA here is from genome assembly GCA_031216105.1 of Dalbergia cultrata. Lineage (NCBI taxonomy): Eukaryota > Viridiplantae > Streptophyta > Magnoliopsida > Fabales > Fabaceae > Dalbergia > Dalbergia cultrata. The sequence continues at coordinate 9,450,958 of CM062353.1, read as the reverse complement.
AACTTCTTCAGTCTTTTAGACTCTCCATTGTGAAGCTCTTAAAACTGGAGGGGTCTGATTGGTTGTTTAGACAGAATGATGGAATTGATGAGGATCTGATTGATCGTGTAGCTTCAAGGGAGAAATTTGTTTATGAAGTTGAGACTAGAGAAATGAATCAGGTCAATCATATGTGTGAAGCTAATTATGTCTCTTCTTATAGGGAATCTGGTTGTTCAACGAAGAATAACGAGGCAAATTCCTCTAGTTTTTTGGTGTCCTCGGTTCCCAACTGTGGGGAGGGATGTGTATGGAGATCAGAATTAATAATAAGCTTTGGGGTGTGGTGTATCCATCGTATTCTTGATCTCTCACTCATGGAAAGCCGGCCTGAGCTTTGGGGAAAATACACCTACGTTCTCAATCACCTACAGGTAAATGTCTGCTGTCTTTTCTTAAGTAATCAGAATCCGAATGTCTATATTTCAGCTGCTCTCTTCATTTACATTTGAAAAAAGGAAGAAATATGCATATATTGTTTAATATTATTCCTAAGTGGTATTCCATTGTTGTTGATCGATCGTATGATGAAAGTGCTTCTACGTGTTTTACATGTATCACTCATCAATGTAGAGCTTATATCTGGTAGCAGACATTATAATATGTGTCTTCATTGCATGCCTCATCTCCCGGCAGTGCTACCAACCTTTAACATTGTCCTTTTCACTTTTATGTCTTCACTTTTACCTGTAGTTTTCTCCGTTTCACAACCTAATCAATTTGTTCTCGGCTTTATGAGCAGGGCATCATTGATCCCGCATTTTCTAAGCCTCGTACTCCCTTGGTCCCATGCTATTGCCTTAAGGTTCCTATGACACAACAGCAAAAGTCAAGTCCCCCTTTTTCTAATGGGATGATGCTGCCCCCAACTGTGAAAGCAGGTCGGGGAAAATTCACAACTGCGTCAACGGTTCTTGACCTCATCAAGGATGTGGAGACTGCAATCTCTGGCAGGAAAGGACGCACAGGAACTGCAGCTGGTGATGTGGCTTTCCCGAAAGGTAAGGAAAATTTGGCGTCTGTTCTGAAACGGTATAGGCGAAGGTTATCCAACAAACCCAGTGGCACTCATGAAGGAACTGGTTCACGCAAGATCCCCACTTCAGCACCATACAATTCATAGCATTTTGCATTCGGACAAAATCAGTGTTCCTTGGGCTGTTTTATATTATGAAGCAGCTAGGAGTGCTGTCTCCGTGTATCAAAGTCCTAGCATTAGATTTATCCTTGTATGTTACATACACATAGGGCAAGAATTGCTATATGTAATTGCGGCAAAAATCAAAGGAAAAATGGTTAGATGGAAAATTAGTTCCACCATGCTGTTCTTTGCTAGCAAATGGATACAAGGTGGGAAAACAAAAAGCAATTTTTGACACAAGTATCCCGTTAAATAACTTTTTGCTGTATGAATACTGAATTTTGCCGGACTGAATGTTTTCATGACATAGATTAGGTCCATAAAAGCCTTACGGAAGATCAAAAGGGATTGATACTTCAGCCTGATTGATCTTCGATTCGGTGTGTGAGAGTGGTTATAATATCGCATAATGTGATGCTTGAAGTGATAAAATTACGTTCTACTGAAAGTTGTAGAAGCGGTTTAAAGACTTCAACAGTTTTAGGTGGATCGATATGCTGAAGGCGCTTTTCTCGGTTTAACGTTGGCAAGCTCGGGTGTTGTCTAAAGGGTTCAAACTTTGTTGATGACAACCCCATGGAAAACGCTAAAATAATGGGATAAAGATTGTGGCTTACCTTAAATGTATTTCACTTTGATTTTCATTACATGATTAGGTTTCATAAAATAATAATATTCTTTTTGTAGAAATACTATTAAATAAATAATTGAGATATGATATATTATTTGGATGAGATAACTTTTTATGTACCGATTATGTAAACAAGTTTTATAATACCATTCAATTATATGCATATATTTATAAGACTTTTAAGATAATTAATAGTTGAGTTAAATTTTTTCAACTAACATAACAATACATGATTAATATTCCTGTAAAAAAAATTTACACTGATAATACATATAAATTAAATTCTGTTCGGATATTTTAAACACATCTACTGTTCTTGACGAGAGTCCTTAGCTCACCCCTTGGGATATTTTTTTGGTTATGTGAGCTTTTACTTCTAATTAACATAACCTAAATTGTGCAATTATTAGAATATGGTTATTAATCTTTGTTGCTTTGCAGCTACACCAAAAAAATGGGAAACATTTGAAAACTTGATTATAGCAGGGCAACGCCACTTTGTCGCTAGTCAGTTGGTCTCCTCTGCGTCGGACAGTTGATGATTCAAGCTTACCACTTATAAAGAGTAGTCCGGGAGTAATCAGAGCGGATTGGGCTAGTTCTACTATCCACCTAGCATGTGTTTTGGCATGCATTTGCAAACTTCATTCTTAGTCAGTTGTGACATTGATTTTATTAAAATTAATTTTAGAGGTAATGTTTATTTTAGTCCCTGACTTTATAATTATGAGTTATTTTAGTCTCTAACTTTTAAATAAGTCAAACTAGTTCCTAACATTACAAAATGTGAGTCAAGTTAGTTTATCATCCTATTTTTATTTAACATTTTTTTAATTAAATGTCGCTTTGTAATATTAAGTGATATATTGATATACTATGTGTTATTTGAAGTATAATGATGTTTAAAACAACTTATTTTTACATCTAAAATTGCACAAAATGAGTCATTCTATGATTTGAAAAGAATATTTAAATAAGTTATTTTGTATAATTTTAGACATCAAAATGACTAATTTTAAACTTAGTTCTACTTCAGATGATATAAAGTATATAAAAGTATCACTTAGCATTACATATCATCGATTATTTAATGGAATGTTAAATAAAAGTGAGCTGAGGGACTAATATGACTCATATTTTGCAACGTTAGAGACTAATTTGACTAATTTTAAAAGTTGGGGACTAAAATTAACATTATTTTTTAATTTTAACAAAAAAGTTATTTTGAAGCAAATTTATTTATGGTTAAGACTCATTAATTACATATTTTGACAAAATTTGATGACAAACTCCTCATTGAGTTGCTGAAATACATAACAAAGCCCACTACTAATCATCTTGTGCAACCAAAGTTAATGGTACAATTATGGATTGCCTGCATGTTTAATGCTTTGGTTGAATAAGTTCCATCAAATTACATTGACCAACAAGAGTTATGTGTAATGGTAAGTGAACTTGCAGGAAAGTCCAAGCCACTAAAACTTTGAATGGTAAACGGTACAACCTCTTCTGATGAAGATTCTCCAGGTTTCGACCCCATGAACTTACGGATGAAGATCATTTAGGATTCAATCCAATTTCCATTTATCTAACTCCCATTTGGTGTAATGGCAAGTGAGTTACACTTTCACGATAGTAAATTAAGGTTCAAATATGAGAAAAGATAATTAGTTGGAGATCTCTTAATTGCGACGGTGTTCAAGAGATTAGTCTCAAATGTGAGTCTACGGAGGAATCTAAATGATCGACATGGTAGACAAACATGTTTTTGTCCAACAAAAACAGCAAAGTTGTTGCCTACTGTGACTTGTCTACAAAATACAAATCAACAGAACATGACAATTGTTTACCAAGTAGCAATCTAAATGCTTAGCTACCCAACATGTTTTTGTTTTGATACCATTGGTCTAGTTCCACTCCCTCAATAACTTCCAAGGATTCATTGTTTGTGTTTTGTGGTGTCTTTATCCGATTTGGAATGATTCTGTTGAACCTAATTAGCTGCTTCCATCATCTATTAATTTGTAGATTTTGTTTTTATTTAATTTAATGTTTGTTGATTCTTTTTTTCTTTTTTCGATGGTTAGTTTAATGTTCACTATATCCTATTGTAAAACATAAAACTATCAAAAAGCATTTTAAATTCTATTGATTAGCCTCAGATTGGCTTTGCTTTGCTTGTCTCAATAGTTTTTTGGTGGTTAAGCATTTGGTATTAGCTTCGATCCTTTAAGAGGTAATTGAGCGTTGATTCAGCCCTATGACTCGTCTTATAACATTAACTTTTCATTGATAGTCTTATTGTTAAGGAAATTAGAAATTAATCATTATTGTAATCTTCACAAATCTGTTATTTTATTATCTTCCCATATTTCTAGGATTACATCCTTTTATAGATGATTCATTTCTTTTTTCTATTAGAGATCCTAGAGTAATTATAGGACATTTTGTACTGTTTTCTTTTTACTCCCATTGTATCCTATATATATTTGTACCTCAGCCTTCTAATGCAATAACAAAATTCTAGCCTATATCTTCTTATTATTTTTCTCTTGGTATCAAGAGCCCTATAGGCTAACGCCATGGAAAACCAAAAACCCTCTTCCAATTTCAATACCCTTAATTCGGTTGCTATCAAGTTGGACAAAACAAATTTCCTTTGTGGGGAACCCTCACTCTTCCAACAATTCATGAACATAGGTTGGAAGGATATATCACAGGAGTCAAGCCATGCCATCATCAATTTCTGATGATTCTAGTAAAGAGATCAATTCAGAATATGAAGACTGGATGGCTAACAATCAACTATTGCTGGGTTGGTTGTTCAACTCCATGATCATTGATGTGGCATCATAACTAATTCATTGCAAGACCTCCATGGATCTCTGGAAAGTATCCAGAGAACCTTCTGGCTTGAATGTTCGAGCAAGAATCGCATTGCTCAAAGGATAATTTCAAAGAATCAGTAAAGGAAACATGAAGATGGAAGAATATCTTTCCAAACTGAAAAGCATCGTTGGTGATTTGAAATTAGCAGGAAGCCCCTTTTCTGATGTTGATCTTACTTCTCAAGAATTAGCTATACTAGATAGTGATTAAAATCCTATAGTTGTCCAATTATTTGAAAAAAGAAACTAACCTAGGTAGAATTGTAAGCTACTTTGTTGACATGTGAGTACAGGCTGGAGCAGCACAACATGCTTAGCAATCTCATTCTTAGACAACCCTCAGCAAATATATCATAACGAGTTGGCAAAGGTTTAAACTCTGAAGGAAATCATGGTGCCTGGAGAGGACAAAGAGGATCCAAAGATGGAGGTTTTGATACTAGAGGTGGAGGTTTCGGTACTAAAGGTAGAGGTGGCGGATCAAATTAAACAATAGACCTGTTTGCAAAGTATGCAATAGAACTAAGCATGTTGCCCTTAATTGCTTCTACAGATTTGATCATAATTATACAGGATCGGAGAAACACCATACTGGCCCTCTCCAGAATCCATCTACGTTAATGGCTACATCAGACATGGTAAAGGATGCTTCCTGGTATCTTGATAGTATGGCAAGTCATCGTGTGATAAATGATGAACACCATTTACAAAATTGTGCTGATTTTCATAGCAAGGAAAAACTTATTGTTGCTTCTGGTGAGAATTTAAAAATAACTTAATTTGGATATGCTATTTTACCATCAAATTTGCAATTGAATGATATGCTGCATGTGCCAAAAATAAATAAGAATTTGTTGAGTGTTTCAAGACTAACTGGAAATAACCAAGTTTTTGTTTAATTTCATGCAAACGAATGCTAAGGACAAGGCCACAAGGAGAATTCTGCACAAAGGGAGACTTAATGAAGGAATTTACAAAATGCAACTTGTTGAACCTATGGCAATTGTTGCTGTTATGACGAGAGATGAAGCAAAAAGTTCTAATAAAGATTTATGGCATAGGAGATTAGATCATCCATTAATAAAAGTTCTTGATTTTATCCTAAAAGGTTGTAATATTAGCTCTAAAATTAATGAAAAGATTACTTTTTGTGATGCATGCCAATATGGAAAATCACATCTACTTTCTTTTCCTTTATCTCAATCTAGCGCACTAGAACCTCTTGAATTAGTTCATACTGATTTATGGGGAACTGCACCTTTGGCCTCTACTTCTGGTTTTCGTTATTATATTCATTTTGTAAATGATTTTAGTAGATGCACATGGATTTATCCTCTTAAGAACAAAGGAGAAGCTTTACGAGCTTTCAAGCAATTCAAAGCACTTGTTGAAAGCTAGTTTGATAAAAAGATAAAGATTTTGTAGAGTGATTTGGGTGGTGAATTCATAAGCTTTACAGGCTATGTTCAAGAATTTGGGATCCTTTTCAAACAATCATGTCCCTACACTTCATCACAGAATGGGAGAGCAGAAAGAAAACATAGGCACATAGTAGAGATTGGCCTGACTGTATTAGCACAAACAAGCATGCCCTTATAATTTTTGGTGGGAAAGCTTCAATTCAACTGTTTTTCTTGTCAATAGATTGCCTACTGGAGTTCGTGAGAACCTTTCTCCATATAAAGTTATTTTTTAACACAAACCAAGTTATGGTGCTCTCAAAATTTTTGGGTGTGCACGCTTCCTTTGTCTAAAACCATACAATCAACACAAAATGGACTTCCACACCACCAAGTGTGTTTTTATTGTCTATAGCTCTGCACACAGTGGCTACAAGTGTATGACCTCAATGGGAAAGTTTTATATTGCTCGCCATGTTATCTTTAATGAATCTGATTTTCCATTTGCATATAGTTTCCTAAGCAAAAGACAGGTGTTTACTAACATGTTTGAACCTATATCATTCTTTATTCCTAGTTATTCTAGTAACTTGCAACAATAAGAACTACATCAAAAAAGTCCACAAGTCCAAATTCAAAATCAAGATACAAGTGCCACTCTTTTAGACAACCCAACAATTTTTTCTCCTAGATAGAAAACACCTCCAGAACAAATTGAAGCTTCTACAAATGAAAATGACATAGTAGATAGTGAACCTTTGGGTGAATCTACTACACATGCTGAGTTGAATTTAAATATCCCAAGTAGTCTACCTCCTCAACAAGAAAGACAATCATCCTACACCATGTTCACTCATAGCAAAAGTGGGATTCATAAACCTAAATACCCTTTTGTTGAGGTATCCCAATTAAGTGATGAAAGAGAACCAAACACTGTTACGCAGGCTCTAGCAGATCCATGCTGGCACAAAGCCATGGAAGAAGAATATCATGCTCTTCAAAAGAATGATACATGGAAGTTGGTCCTTTTTAACAACAAATACAACATTGTAGACTCAAAATGGGTCTTTAAGATTAAATACAACATGGATGGATTAATACAAAGAAGAAAGGCAAGGCTAGTGGCGAAAGGATTTCAACAAGATCCTGGGGTAGATTTCAATGAGACCTTTAGTCCTGTAATCAAAGTTGTTACAATAAGGTTGGTGTTAAGTATAGCTGTTCACTATGGCTGGAATGTGAGGCAGTTGGACATCAACAATGCCTTTTTAAATTGCCATCTCAATGAAACAGTCCACATAACACAACCTAAAGGTTTTAAAGATCCTCAATGACCAAACTATGTTTGCAGGTTAAACAAAGCACTTTATGGATTGAAACAAGCTCCAAGAGCTTGGTTTGAGAAACTTAGCAAGGCTTTAGTCAGTTAGGGATTTCAAAACACTAGGAGTGATAGCTCCCTTTTCACTTACAAGACTAAAACAAATACTACTTTTATTCTTGTATATGTCAATGATATTCTTATTACTGGCAATTGTACAAGTTTCCTTCAAGTGTTGATTGACAAGTTAAATAGTGTGTTTGCCTTAAAGACATGGGTTCGATGCATTATTTCTTAGGAATTGAGGAACACCGAGGCAAAATAGGACTATATCTCCATTAAGGAAAATATGTGGCTGATCTTCTAAAAAAATATAAGATGGCAGAAGCTGCTCCTTGTCCCACCCCCATGGTAATTGATACAAGTTTTTTGATTGAAGAAGGAGAGTCCTTCAAGGATCCTACTCAATACAGAAGTGCCATCAGAGCACTTCAATATCTCACCATTACTAGACTTGACATCACTTTCTCAATCAACAAACTGAGTCAGTTTTTATAAGCTCCTAAGGTTCAGCATTGGCAAGCAGTAAAAAGAATTTTTAGGTATTTCAAAAGGACTGCTTCTCATAGCTTACACATCAAACTATTTGGTATATTTGTCATGAGTCGACTTGGAAACGTGACCGGCATGTGAGAAATCTCATTCCCATATAAGCCTTGTGACCTGTATCATCTCTATATGCACATTTGAATTATGAAAAAGTCATAAAATAGTTATCTTTTTACATACAAATCACCTGCTCTTAAAGTCAAATTCATAAAACTAAAATGTCATAGTTTCTTTCAAAGGCTAATATTATAATATCATGAAATATGCATGAAGTCCGTTACATATAGAGTGTTTATGAAAAACATAGATTGTACTGTCCAAACAATATCTTAGTGTACAAGACTATGCAAAATGTAAATATGCCCTACAATCTGAGATCCTGCCTACATTACACTAGAGTACATCTATAGCAGAATACTAGTCACGTCACCTAATAAGCTTAGCAACTGAAATCTAACGCTGTTGGGAGGAAGATGGTGTGGAAGTACCCTCAACAACTATAATATCTGTAAAATATGAGAAGAAACAGATGAGTGAGTTTTGTAACCAAAACTTAATGAGTGAGTTTTCACCTAGAACCCCCTCCATGGGACACTAAGAGAAGATACATACACCAGAATAATAGTGATAGTAATAAAGTATCAAAGCATTTCAAAATTATAATCAAGTATCAAATCTTAGCTTTCTATAAACTGACCCAACAGTACTCTAATAGAGAAACAGTAATCTCTGCTCTGATTACACACAACATTTATAACGTAACAAAACTCTAAATATAAATCTCTAGCCATATCTGGGCATTACGTATCACTGTCTCCAGTATGGCAGTAAATTCTCTGTTATCTTTGGCCCTCGGCTACTTGGTACCAAGGTTAACAGATTAAGTACCATTAACTCACAACTTGTTTCTCTATAGTTATTGCCAGCTCAACTAGAAATTTTCACTTTTTTCTCTATCATTTCCAAAGTCTTCTATCCTAGGGTTCAAAATCTCTCTTTATATAACTATATGCAGTATCAGAATCCGTATCTACCATTGAAGCAATAGAATTCTAAATTAATCTCTAAATAACTCAAATATACACTTATTATACTAGAAGACCTCCCTTTCTTTAACCTTTGAGGAACCATTAAAATTCCTTTAAAAGAAGAAAGAAATGGAGAAAGCAAAGCGAAACCATGATAATAACATACATTAAAGCTTGAAAGATGAGAAATCCAAGTTAGATATAAAGAAAGTTGAAGAAAAATAAAGTTTTGGAGGGGGGGGTGAAAGGAGGTGGATGACGAAGTTTCTCGAGTTTGGGGGTATGTTTCGGGTGTTGGTGTGTTTTGAACTCTGAAATAGGGTTTTTTATTGAAATTTTGACCACTGCAGCGCTCACCAGAACGCATAATTTTGCTCACTAGCACAATCTTACTATTCCAGGAGCACTGCAGCGCTTTCCAAAATAGTTTTCTTGCTTATTTACTCTCCATTAACTTTAAAGCAAAAATGTAAATAAATAAATACTTTCCATTTGGATTCAAATAAAATATTAGAAAAATTAAAATCCAAACAAATCAAAATCCAAATTTTGGGTTTTAGTTTAAATTTGGGAATTCTTACGACTTTATAAACTTGTAGGCTAAAAACGGAATGTTTAAAGGTTCCATAAAATTAATTAAAAATCACTTTTTAACTTATTTTTTTAGGGAAATAATTACTAGGACTTTTAGTTCAAAAAATATGACTATCATATAGCCCTCCAAGGACGTGTAGGGTCCAGCCTTAGTGAAATTCAAGATTCGGAATGCTAGGTAAGGATAACTGGCACCTTTCCTGGTTTGAAAAAATTATTAACATTTTTATTTAAACTAGGGTATTACATTATTAAACACAAATGGTTTCTCAGATGCTGATTGGGGACCCAATCTTGCAGGCAGGAAGTCCATGCCAGGTTATTGTGTCTATTTTGGAGGCTCATTGATATCATGGTCTTCTAAAGAGCAATCTGTTGTTTCGAGATCGAGCATAGAATCAGAGTATAGAATTGTAGCAAATTTGGCACCTGAAGTTGTTTGGTCCAAAATATTATTAAAGATATAGGTGTTCCAATTACGCTTAAACCCACACTGTGGTGTGATGATCAAAGTGAAGCTACCCTTGCTTCAAATCATATCTTTCATGCATATACCAAGCACATAGAAAATGGTGCATTTCATAGGTGATTTAATTCTTGAACAAAGATTACAAGTATGCTATGTTCCTTCTTTCAAACAAGTGGTTGATGGTTTCATAAAGTCCTTGCCACACTCTAAATTCTGGGCTTTTAGAGACAAACTTAGAGTACACACTACACCCTTTGGTTTGAGGGAGGGAGTTAAGGAAATTAGTAATTAATCATTATTGTAAGTTTCACAAATATGTTATTTTATTATCTTCCCATATTTCTAAGATTACATCCTTTTATAGATGATTCATTTCTTTTTTTTATTACAGATCCTAGAGCAATTATAGGAGATTTTGTGTTTTCTTTTTACTCCCTTTGTATCCTATATATATATATATATACTCCCTTTGTTACTTTGCGGCTTTTGCCAAGTGGTTAAATTTGAAGATTGATTAGCTTCTATTTGGTGGTTAAGCTCTTGATGTTCACGTTTTGGGACTATTGATGATTCTTGTTGCAACCAGCATAGTGGAGACGTCAAAGAAGGATTAGGCACCACCGCCATTTGCTTGATACATTTGGATTTTAATTTGCAACGAGTGCCATTGAGATGAGTCAGAACTAGGCACCACTACCATTGTATTCATCCTACATTGTTCATTTGATCACTTTATATTTTTTTTTTCTACTTACATTGTATTTTCGAACTTCAGTTGTATTGCACTTTCATCCCAAGTTGGAGATACGAAAAGTACATATTTTGCAGCTTGCGGGGAATGTTGGAGGATATAATTGTAATTAGAAATTATTTCAAGTTAGTTTAGTTAGTTATATATTAGTTAGTAGTTTGTTATGTCCCTTACTCTATATAAGGATACTTACACTTGTATTACATCATCTTTTTTATCATTAGTAAAATTTCATCTCAATATTCAGTAAATTATTTATTCTCTTTTCTCTGATCACTATCAATTTCGGCACAACATCTTATGATAAAGCTTGGTCAACCTTTCTTTCCCATGAACTAATTTTTGGAATTAAATTAGATCCACTAAATTCTAATTAAGATAGTATTAGAACTTATCTTCTATTTGTTATTAGATTATTCGCAGATATACGATTTTATAATCTTCACGCTCTGAAACTCTAATCATGTGATGTGAAAGACAACTCTCCCTTCATAATTAAATTAGCTTTTGGAGTTGAGGTGTACTTACTTAATTCTATGCTAATTTTAAGAATCAATTTTTCACTTGCTCATAGTACAAACCAAAAGGGCAAAAAATGCATTTATTTTTAATCTATTTTTTTGCAAAGTTTAGACGATGACCATGGACACTCTTAGATCGAGGTTAGTTAAATTCATCAGTGTTCTTTAACTAACTAAATCCTAACTCAATTAATCAATATGATAGGGAAAAAAAATTTAAAAATATGTGAAGGGTTCCTATGTTTATTTATTTATTTTTTCACGTAATTACCTAATTTCATGAAAAGTTCATGCCCATTATTACAGCTAGATTTAAGAGTATTTTTTATTATTTATTTATTTATTTTACATGACGACGTTATAACCATGCCAGTACTTTAAAGTCAACCAAGTATAAATATATTGAATAAATTCTTATATTCGGCTATAAGTGAATTAGAATTGAACACGTTAGTTATTCAAAAAATAAAAAACCCAATATTCCAAAAAATAAAAAAAAGGAACCCAAGCATAATCTTTAAAAATTTAAAGCATAGGTTATACTAATTCTTTCTAATCCATATTTATTCAATATATTAAGCCCTAAAAAACATTAATATAATTGATATTTTAAATGAAAAATTAATTTTGATATACCGTTAAGTATAGAAAAAAATTACATTATTATATAGTTCTTCAATTTGTAAGACTTTCAAAACAATAAGTGACTGAGTTAAATATTTTTATTAATATAGTAATTTATGATTCTATATAATTTTTTTAATACTAACAATGCATAAAAATTAATTTTCTTTGATTTTTAATAACTAGACTGAAAATTCTTATTTCTAAAAGACTTGTTATTTGATGATATCATAATTAGAGCCAAATTTAGGGATTCTTTCAAATATATTCACCCTACAAATATAAAATTTTATTCATGACCAAACCCCAACAATTGCCCTTATTTCAAAGTATGGATAAATGGACAACTCTTGACTACATAATAATTATAAATTTATAAGAGCATAGATAATATTCCCTAATAATTGTCAAATATTAAATAATATATATTAAGGAAATAAAACATATCTTGACAAATATAGAAATTTATATGAATTGATAAAATTATTCTTACATAGTCATTATTACTCATGTTAATATATTTACACGAAGATATAAATAAATGAAAAATATAATACTATTTAAATATTATAAATAGATAAATATTTTAAAATATGTAAAAAGAATAAAAATAATAACTGTTGTTTTGACAGGGAGGGAATATATGAAACCACAAATAGATTGCTATATATTACTCTATCCGTTCCTTAATTATTGTCACTTAAGATTTAGCACAAAGAAAACACATAAATGCTATTGATCTTAGAAAAAAAGTAGAATTAAATTACTAAATTATTCTATATACACTCCATTAATTTTTTATCATTTTTACTTTCCAACTATCAATGAGGGGTAAAATTAATATAAAATAATTATTTTTTATTAAAATACTAAAACGGCAATCAACATAAAATAATTTTTTGTGTGATTATAATTAAAAAATTGAAAGAAGTACCTATTACGTTTCATAGGTTTGCTTGGCGCAGTTTGACAAGGGTGCACATACTTATCTCTACCCGCTTTCCACGGACATAGCTAAGGTCGGACTACTATTTCTGGATAATGTCTTAAATTGCCATCAAATTCAGCGAATATGTAGCCCACAAGAAGGAAAATAACCAGAGAAACATTTATAAAATAATAATAATAATTATTTTCTTTAAAGCAGAAGATGGGAAAATGTCAATGGGCTAGCTATAAACAAAATAAAATTGAGAACGGAAAAGTATTATCCTTATTCTGTACTAACAATATTTGAGAGTTTCTGTGACGCTTATTTTTTTTTTGGGGAAATTTCCCAACATATTTTGAGAGGGAATCTCACTCAATTTTTCAGAGAATATTATATTATATTTGAGGATTTCTACGAGGCTCAATTTTTCAGAGAAATTTTTCCTTCCATGCTATGAAAGGAAAATTTATGAGAGCAAAAATTTGATGGAAAATTTCTGTTGTTTATGTTATATACAAGTACAATTTTACTATATAACTCAAATATGCTACAAATATTATATCATTACATTTAGGATTCAATTCTTGTTTTTTTTGTCATTTATATTTTTTATTTTTTGTTGTACTGAGCTATATTTTAAGCTTTCTTATTTTTTTCATTTTGGTAAGTTAACTTTCCAGTGGGCTTATTTGACTTTTTGAGAAAAAATTCCTTCCAATTTTTTTTCCCCATTTTCCCTATTGTGAGAGATTGTAATCTTATCTTATGACTGAAATGGACCAAAAGACGCTACTCTATAATGTTTGTGATTCAATTTATGCTATTTTTCTTTTTCGAAAAAAGTTATAACTATTTTTTAGCATTTAGGTGGTTAACATAAAAATAAAATAATTCAGAAATAGCCCGTGCGGCAACTAATTTAATTTATATAATTTTTTTTAAAACACTTGTTAAGAGACATCCTTAAATATACAATAAACATTAGTCGGGAATAAATCTCAATTTATAACCAAAAAAAAGAGGAAAATGTAACTTTATCTCAATCAAAATTTTAACTTAAAAAGTGGGTGCAAAAGATCTTACAAAAATAATATTTGTCGGATTTTTAACTTTTATGTAGCTCGCTAGCCGCCTTTTGTAACAGTAATACACACATGACACTCTCTCTCTCTCTCTCTCTCTATATATATATATATATATATATATACCCCACCCATCATTTTTCTTTTACAACTTTTTCTTTCTTTCTTTGCTCCTCCCAGAAAATTTCCCCTCTCTCTCATCACATGGGATCGTATATACTGTATAATATTATGCAGAAATAATCCCGTATTTCATATATAAACAATTATAATTATAACAATAATTACAATTATTATTATTATTATTTTATCTTGTTACGTATATTGTGTGAGATCAAATTGGGAGGAGGGGTGCATAGAAATACAGCAAAACACAAGAGAGTGAAGAAGAAGAAGAAGAAGAGAAGAAGAGAAAAGCAAGGTAAACATTTTTTTTCTTGAGAAAACCCTAATTATTGGCTGATGTAAAACCTCTCGTCATCAATCACCGTCCTTGAAATCCCTGCAAATGTTCCCTCCCTTCTTCTTCTTCTTTACCTGCTGCATCAGATCCACGCCATCGTTTTCGTTTTCCTCTGCTTCCTTTTTACTTGAGCTCTTCTGGTGTAGGTAGGGTTTTACACCTTTCTTTCTTTTTTTCAACTTCTCTTTTTCGTATTTTCTCTATTGTTTTGATTTTCGGAGCAGAATTATGTTCCGTGATTCTCCACGATGATCTTTTCTTTTTTCTCTCTGCTTTGATGCTGTAAGATTTGTTGCTCTGATTCTCTGCTTTAACCGCTTTGCGTCCTTGTTTTTGTATTACGTTATTTACTCTATTTGACCTGTTACTGTGTATTTGTTGCTGTACTGATGTTGTTGCTTTAACCGATTTGATGCAGGGTTTAAGAAGTTTGAGGAGGAAGTGATTGGATTTGGCAAGGGGATCCTTTCTTTGTGAACTTCGGCGTGAATTGGATTGACTCTCAGTCGTGTTGAGGAGTACAGAGAAATAGTTTGTTGGGGTTGTTGTATTTATTTATTTTTTTATGGTATTTGGGTTGACTTGATCGAAAACATCATATTTTTACCCGATGATTATGGTTAATAGTTGAATATTATACGCCTGCAGCTGGGATATGCTATTTTGGTTGATTCTATGCAAACCCATGTATCTGTTAGATATTTGGCCAACACATTGATGATTGCCATGTAATAGATGAAATCTTTCAGTATGAACATAATTAAGTTGCAGTTATACAATTATCCGTGGCTCATCAAGAGTTTTACCTACTTCAAAGCATTCCACTGAGTGTCATCTTTTTTCCGATAGCCTTGTTTCTGGTGGTGCTCTATTGAAGAGTAAAATGGAAGCAGAGACATTGAATGCTAATCACCAGCCTGGCTTCTTTCACCGGTCACTTCCTGTCATTATACCTGTGCTTTTGATTTCAATAGGGTATGTTGACCCTGGAAAGTGGGTGGTGACGGTTGAAGGTGGTGCGCGGTTTGGGTTTGATCTGATGGCTTTTGTGCTTATTTTCAATTTTGCTGCTATCTTCTGTCAGTACATATCTGCGAGGATTGGTGTAGTCACAGGAAGAGATCTTGCTCAGGTATCCTGTCTTCCACTTGGGGGATTTGTACTATTATACTGTCAATTTGGTACGATAGTTATCTTTGAAAACCTTCTGCATGCTGAACTGCTTTTCATCCCAAAATGGGTTACATTTTGAAAAGGCTCTGCACACCGAACTTCTTTTCATGCCAAAATGGATTACATCTGAAAAGCTTCTGCAGACTGAACTGCTTTTCATCCCAAAATGGATGACTGTTCTATTTGATTTTGATTTTTGAATAAGTTACTAGTTTTGTTTTGTGCTTTTTAGTGTAACACCTCACCATTTAGTTCCTATCACATATCTAGTTGCACAATTGGAAATTGAAAGATGGAAGGCTTTTGAAAAGAAGTCACTTATCCACGAAATGAACCAATAAAGACAGAGTTCTTCCTCCACCGATTCTTATTAGTTTCCACTTTCCTTAAAACAAACCTTACATGAGCAAGCTTATGAAAAAGCATGCTTGAACAAGCTCTGATTAAACATCATGCAGAGACTTAATCAGTGTACATTACATGTAGACTAACTTTGCTCCCTTTCTCAAAAGATTTGCAGCAATGAATATGATTCATGGACATGCATGCTCCTTGGACTTCAAGCAGAACTTTCAGTGATTATGCTAGACCTTAACATGGTAATATTCATGTACATGATTAACCTTAATGATTAGGCTGCCTTGTCAGCAATGAATTTGATTTACATATGTTCAATCTGTTATAGGCATAATTTTGACTTGAAGCTATTATTTTACCTGTTTTGCAAGATCTTGGGTATGGCACAGGGATTAAATCTTATTTTTGGGTGGGACTTGTTCACTTGCGTCTTCTTAACTGCCACTGGTGCTATTTTTCATCTGCTTCTTGCTGTCCTCCTTGTAAGTATTATTCCTTGCATATTCACCAGCTTCTGTTGATCAACACATTACTTACTATTTTTCCTTTGTCTAGGACATTGAGAAGGCAAAGATCCTTGGCCAGTTTGTGTCGGGCTTTGTATTTCTTTCTTTTGTACTTGGAGTACTGATCAATCGACCAGAAATTCCGTTATCCAATAATGGAATACAAACAAAGCTGAGCGGGCAGAGTGCATTTGTGCTAATGAGTCTTCTGGGAGCAGCTCTTGTGCCTCACAACTTTTACCTTCATTCCTCAATTGTACAGGTGTTATTTCCTCTCATTCTTACATATTTGTGGATATATTTTGCACCTCATGTTTTGGTTATTCATAAATTTGTAATCTCTGCCTATTGCAATGTGGTAGTAGGCAAGGCTTGCATGGACAGTTGCCTCGCTGCTGAAGGTTTCTTGTCTTTAATAAATCTCATGCTCAAGGAGAGACAAACTTTGAGCAGTACTGGCCATTTATTTAGCTTTGTTTTCTATACCTGGCAAAATAATCTCTATTTGAGTCATTTTTTAGTTCGCCTCTCAACTGTTACATCATAAGATCGTTGAATTATCTGACAAAGTTTTGAATATTATATGGTCAATTTTTAAACATCTGCTAACTTGAATGGTTGAAACTAAAACATGCTTTGAGTGCTCTTTCTTCAAGCCACATAGGTGTATTGTGATGTCCTTTTAGCTGGCTCATACACGGTTTCATTAATTGCTCATTTTAAGTTCCTTCTAGTTAAGGTTTGCAAGTGTCCTTATGAAGGGAAATAAGGGCAATTATGCTAGTGCTTTAGATTGACAGTTTCATTTTGCATACTTGGAAGTTGGCTCATTGGCTGTAAAAAAGCAGGAATTGTCTTGAAATGGGATTCCATGCCGAAAATAATACTATAATAATATTCTTTATCACTAGACATGGTTGTTGGGCTGGAAGTGAAATATCATTCACTAATAGGTTCATGAATTGATTTTAATTATTTTGGATTAGCAAGTTCTAACAGAAGGCACATTATCTGATAGTTCCTCATCAATAATGTTGCTAATGGGAGTTAGTGATTCATCCAGACAATGTTACTTTTTTGTGAAGCTCTACAATATCAGAGGGTTTTGGTATATTTTTATGGTACATCTTGATCCATGCTTATCTATTGCCTTATTATATGGATGTTCATCAGTAATGTCTTAGATGAGGAAGGTATAACATGAACTTATTGCTTGGTATACTTAAAATGGGAAAAAAAAAAGGTGTATTACAGATTCTCAAAGCCTCGGTCTTCTTTAGATATTATTTACGCAAGCAGAATTCAGCTATAGTTCACCACTAGGGTTCTTAAATTATAAGCCATATGCCAGTCTCCTGGTCAAAGTAGAGCTTTCTTAATGAAGTTGTGTTTATGTGTTTTAGTGTGCACCTAGTGGTAAATATTGCACATCATGTTCCATGTCATATTTGTAGAAGTTGAGTTTTGTTAATCTGATTTTTCATTTGCTTTTCTGCAGTGGTATAAGGGGCCAACAAACGTTTCTAAGGATGCCTTGTGTCTTAACCATTTTTGGGCCATCTTATGTGTCTTCAGTGGTCTTTATTTGGTGAATTATGTTGTGATGAACACCTCAGCAAATGAGTTCCACAGTACAGATCCTACAGGCCTTGTTTTGCTTACTTTTCTGGATGCATTATCACCAATGGAACAGGTCTCTTCTCCATGATTGATTTCTTTAGAATATTTGCTCACAGCATTGTGTTGCATACACTTTCTGAACAAATATAATTCAAAGATTCTTGTTGCAGGTGTTACGTAGCCCAATAGCTCTGCTTGGTTTTTTGCTCATTTTGTTTCTTGCAAATCAAACCACAGCATTAACTTGGGGTCTGGGTGGAGAAGAAGTGGTGCATGGTTTCTTAAAACTGCATATTCCAGGTTGGCTTCATTATGCCACAATTAGAGTGATTGCTGTTCTGCCTGCCCTTTATTGTGTTTGGAGTTCAGGAGCTGAAGGGATGTATCAACTACTTATCTTCACTCAGGTTTTGGTAGCTCTGCAGCTTCCATCCTCTGTGATCCCCCTTTTCCGAGTTGCTACATCTAGATCAATTATGGGTGTATACAAGATCTCTCACTTTGTGGAACTTTTGGAACTGATCATATTTATTGGGATGCTTGGCTTGAATGTCATCTTTGTGGTAGAAATGATATTTGGCAGTAGTGATTGGGTGGGTGATTTGAGATGGACTGTGGGGAGCGGTGTGTCTTTCTCATATTTAGTTCTTCTTGCCGCAGCTTTTGCATCATTATGTTTGATGCTTTGGTTAGCTGCCACACCTTTAAGATCTGCCAATGTCCAATTAGATGCTCAGGCGTGGAACTGGAATATGCCAAAGACTGTGCTGAATACACCAGTTGATGTTCAGGAATCACATTTGACTGAAACAAGGTATCATGGAGATGCATCTTTTCAGGTGAAGCAGCCACCACCAGCTCCAGAAAGGACCTTGGAGTACTCAGATGTATCAATTGCAAGTTTTCATCCTGATCCACCTGAAACTATAATGGAGCCGGATCTCCATGTGACTGCTGTAAGGGATAGCCATTCTATTACATCGGTTCCTGGTTCCCCGAAATCTCTTTCTAAGGAGTCAGCTTCTACATCAGAGTTCGAGGCTGTATCAACTGTAACTGATGAGACTTCTGAGTCTAGAATGGAAGACACCAAAACTATAAAAATGGAAACTAGTGCCCCAGTTGAGAAGGAAGTTGAGGGAGATTCAAATGCTGAAAGGGATGATGATGATGGAGACTCATGGGAAACTGAAGAATTGTCAAAAGTGGTCTCAACAAGTGTCCCATCTTCAACATTAGATGGCCCTCCGTCATTCAGGAGTCTTAGTGGGAAGAGTGATGAAGGTGGGAATAGCATTGGAAGTCTTTCAAGATTAGCAGGCTTAGGGCGTGCAGCAAGGCGTCAGCTAGCTGCTATTCTGGACGAATTCTGGGGGCAGCTTTATGATTTCCATGGGCAGGCAACCCACGAAGCAAAGGCTAAGAAGCTTGATATTTTGCTGGGAGTGGGATCAGATTCAGGACTCACCAGTTCCTTTCAGACAGTGGATACTTGTGGAAAAGACTATCCTGATTATTCAGTATCTGTTGAAAGTAGAAGTTCCAATACCCTACTGAACTCAGGTCCATATGACACTTCCCAGCAGTCCAGGGTGCAAGGTAATTTGGATTCTTTGTTGGGTGCTCAAAGGAGTTCTTCATCAATGCGTGCAAATCCTACGCCGTTGTTAGATGCATATGTACAGAACTCTGGTCGCAATCTCCTTGATTCTGGTGAGAGGCGCTATTCCAGTGTGCGTAATTTGCCTTCATCCGAGGCTTGGGATTATCAGCCAGCCACCATACATGGTTATCAAATTGCATCCTATCTTAGCCAGGTTGGTAAAGACAGAAATTTGGATAACTTAAATAGGCCAATGGAATTGTCACTGCTGAAATCCTCTTCCATAGGTAATACAAACTACAGGGATTCACTTGCACTAGCTTTGCGGAAAAAGTTGCATGATGGTTTAGGTGTAGGCCAACCCCCAGGGTTCCAAAATGTAGCTGCCTTTAGAAATTGCCAATTGCAATCAGAGAGGTCCTATTATGATTTTTGCTCTTCTGGACCTGCTGACAATACAGTCAATTCAATTAATGCTAAGAAGTACCACAGTTTGCCAGACATTTCAGGGTACTCTATTCCCCACAGGGCTGGTCATGTATCTGGTAAGAATTCTCCATGGGATGGTTCTGTTGGATATCGATCTTCATTAAGTAGGACACTTTACGAACCATCACCATATTCAAATTTGGGATCAAGAGCAGGAAATCCTTTGGCCTTTGATGAACTGTCTCCATCAAAAGTTTACAGAGAGCCACTCTCTTCACAGTTGAGTTCTGGTTTTGTTACTGGATCACTGTGGTCAAGACAGCCTTTTGAGCAGTTTGGTGTGGCTGAGAAAATTCATAATGTTGCAATGGAAGGTGTTGAAATTAGGCCTAATGCTGTTGCGCAAGAAACCACGGCATTTGTGGATATTGAGGGGAAACTTCTTCAGTCTTTTAGACTTTGCATTGTGAAGCTCTTAAAACTGGAGGGTTCTGATTGGTTGTTTAAACAGAATGATGGAATTGATGAGGATCTCATAGATCGCGTAGCTGCAAGAGAGAAATTTGTTTATGAAGTTGAGACTAGAGAAACGAATCAGATCAACCACATGGGTGAAGCTCTTTATTTTTCTTCTGATAGGAAATCTGGTTCTTCAGTGAAGAATACCGAGGCAAATTCCTCTACTTTTTTGGTGTCATCAGTTCCTAACTGTGGGGAGGGATGTGTATGGAGATCAGAATTAATAATAAGCTTTGGGGTGTGGTGTATCCACCGTATTCTTGATCTCTCACTCATGGAAAGCCGACCAGAGCTTTGGGGAAAATACACCTATGTTCTCAATCGCCTACAGGTAAATGTCTGCTGTCTTTTATGAAGTAATTGGAATCAGAATGTCTATATTTGACATTTCAGATGCCCTCTTCACTCAGATTTAAAAATATATTCTAGTCATTTGGACTGTTGGAGTGCTGCCTGTTTCATTTCTCCGGGGGGGAAAATAAAAATGCATTTATTGTCTACATTATCTTTTAGCTGGTTTTCCATTGTCCTCGATCGATCATATGGAGAAAATGCTTCTGCATGTTATATATTTATCATTCATCAATGTAGAGCTGCCTACTCGTTCGCAGACATTTATAAGCGTGGTGTTCTTTGCATCCTTTAACATCATGTTTTCTTGTCGTTGTTGTTCCCTTTAGTTTTCTCCATTTCACCCACTTTATCAATCTTTTTCCAATTTTTTGGATGCATGAGCAGGGCATCATCGATCCCGCTTTTTCTAAGCCTCGTAGCCCCTTGGCTCCATGCTTTTGCCTTGAGGTTCCCATGACACATCAACAAAAGTCAAGCCCCCCTCTTTCCAATGGGATGATGCTACCCCCAACAGCAAAACCAGGCCGGGGAAGATGCACAACTGCACCAACGTTGCTTGACCTGATCAAGGACGTGGAGTTGGCCATCTCTTGCAGGAAAGGACGCACAGGAACTGCAGCTGGTGATGTGGCTTTCCCAAAAGGGAAGGAAAATTTGGCATCTGTTCTCAAACGATACAAGCGAAGGTTATCCAACAAACCCGTTGGCACTCATGAAGGATCTGGTCCACGCAAGATCCCCACCTCGGCTCCATACAACTTATAGCATTTTGTATTTAACAAAGCCAGTGTTCCTTGGGCTGTCTTATGGGAGTGCTCTTTCTTCGTGTATCGAAATCCTTGTATGTTACATACAACATAGGGCAAGGATTGCTATATATAATTGTGGCAAAATCAAAGGAAACATGGATAGATGGAAAATTAGTTCCACCATTTTGCTTGTTCTTCGTTTATGTCATCTAGCAATTGGAGACATGGTGGGGGAAGGAAAGGAAATTTTTGACACACATCTTCCATTAAATAACTCTTTGCTGTATAAACACTGGATGTTGTTGGATCGAAAGTTTGCATGACATAGATTAGGTCCATGTAAGTTTTATTGAAGTACGAAATTTATTGCTACTTCAACCTGTTTTATCTTCCATTTAGTATGGTATGTGATAGTAGTGGTAATATCATGAAAATTCTAGAGCTTGAATGTGAATCTTACTGACTTGGGTTTGTCCCATTTGGTTCAGGATTTGACCCCACTTCTGCCATGCAACATTTGCTCCATTTTTGTAATTCATCTCTTTTGGTGCAGCACCCTTCAGTAGGGCCTCCGTCCAATTTGAATCTGTTTCTTCTTAAATGAGCTTGGGCCTGGCCCATTAAATCAAAACTTTGACCCAACGGCTGAGAGTAAGACTTGCTTGCCTTTTCTCCCTTCTTCCTTGTCATGATGTTGAAGATCGAAGATGTCCCAATCTCAGCCACGATGGTGGTTGCGGTCACTGAATACAATGGTTTCGGTGGCGGTAGTGGGTTTCTTGGGCTTTTGGAAACTCGGAGCTTCGTCATAGATGTGTGTTCCCCTTCGTTTTGTTTCTTCCTTTTAGCATTTGTAGTCTTCGCAGTCATAGTAGTTGACGTTGCCATTGGATCTGGCAGTCTAGGTGGTTCCAGTGATGGAAGCTCAATTAGCATGCTCGGAAGCCCATTCTCAGTCACAAATCACGACTTCTCCATCTTCTGTGACTTTGGTTTTGGTGGCTTGGGTGGCGGCTGTGGTAGTACATATGATTTCGATGGCTCTGGCAACTCTCGCCACGAGAGCTTGGCCAATTTTCTCAAGACTTAGAGATCACCGCCAATCGTGAACTCTTCTCCCTTTTGTTGCTCCGGACTCCATTGCGCTACCCACTTCTCCTTCTGTTCATCCGCCTCCACCCTCTTCATAGCCTGTACACCATTAACAGAGAAGTCGTCCTCCCCACTAAGCAATTCCTTCGTCTGCTGCTTCATGGGTTTCCATTCTAAGAGGGATTTCGTCTCCACCATCCCTTCCATCTGAACAAAATTCACAAAGGTGTGAACAGAAGTCACTTCCCTCATTCCTTCATCTTCCATTGATTCCTTCATCACAGTCAAATCTGAGCGCGTAAATGGTGATTGATCTCCACTTCCTCTAGTTCAACATCTTTAGCCTTTTTCTTCTCTTCATTATGCATGATTTTTAAAAAAAAACATATGAACATTAGGAAGCCAATCGTCCATGGAGGATCTCCTTCTTCTTCTGCACCATCAATTTTCATCACTCTCCCGTATAGATAGTTGACAATGCTGGTGGTACCTTCCCCTTACAAGATTTTTAATTTTCACATCTCCCACATTGGCACCCGCTTTAATCCTCTTATCTCATGCACACTCATCAATTATAATTAAATCCCCAATCTATAATTGACTAGGTACCTAACATGCTTGAACTCATAAAATTACATTCTACCAAAAGTTACAAAAGCGGTTTGATTACAAGACTTTTCATCTATTTAAGTGGGTTTATATGATGGTTTATTTTATTTTATTTTTTGGTTTACAGTAATGAGCTTGGTCTTTTTGGTTTATCTGAACGGCTCAAGATTTGCTAATGATAATGCTCCTAATAATGAGATAAAAGATTGTCGCTAACCTTAAATATATATCACTTTGATTTCCATTAGATAATATGATTTACACAAAATATTCTTTTGTAGAAATGTTATGATATAATGGGGGTACTCATAGATGATTGAGATAATTATAGGACATTTTTTTAAATACAAATATATTGTTCTTGACTTTGTAATTCCGTATTGAAGATCCCCTTCACCTATATTAAATGTCCAGAGAAAATTATCTAATTGCAACCTTGTATGCCTCGTATTGCATGAATGGAGAAATCACCCTTGATGCAAGCAAGAGTTGAGCGGTCTTTAATCATTCATCATCCAAATCCTAAAGCGATAATTATTATCATTATTATTATTAATTTTCCATAAAATAAACTTACGGCTTAAATAAAACAACGAAAGAGATGAGTTTACACGCTTCCAAGTGTCCAGCCAGAGTGGTGACACGTGGATATGTATAACCTTGCAAACACGGTTGCTGCTTGCTGCTTGCTCCTAAGTCCAATCCCATGACTCACGTTTATTCACCAAACTTTACTAATAATCTGATCGCTTCTTTCTCAGTTATTTCTTCCTTCCTTCCTTTCATTCTCTCTTTCCTTCTAAAACAGAGGGATTCTCTGTTTGTTAATTAAGTGCCTGCTACGCCCACTTTCCATTCCCTTTTCTCTTTAGCACCAAGTGCTTACTCCAATTAACAGACAGGTACGCAATTCGCAATTTCTTAATCAATTCAATTTCTTTCTTCCACTTCACCAACCTTTCAATTGTTTTATTTTTCTTAAATTTCTTATTATCTGATAAATCCCAACCAATTTATGTATCTTTTTGGATTAATTGGATTCTTGCAACTCAAAACAAGTATGCAACGGAGGAATTACATTGCTAATAAACCACAATTATGTTTCAGTTACGTAATTTATAAACTACTGATGAACTTAATAGGATATATTCAAGATTACATATTCATAAAAAGAATTTTTAATTAATCTAATCTTTGCTAGAGATAGATTAGAGTTCCTCTACAATCAAGTCTATGTTGTTTCTTTCGGTTGAATGGTGTTTTCACCATATTGAATGAATGGTGTTTTGCTCTATGCACCTTCATTGATTGTTGAGAGTTCCGAGGAATGAAGGTGGGATGGCCTAGGTACAACAAGTAGGAACAAGGAACAAAAAGAAGAAGAGTTGAGATACTGATATCTTTGGGGTTCGTCAACGATGGGGTTCGTCGTGGTGATATCTTTGCCATTCATTTTGTTGATATTGATATTGGGTCTGGGGTGTTATCTGTTGGGTAGGGCCAAGGGTCGACAACAAGCATGTGCCTACCCACAGCAATATGGGCCACCAGCGCCGCCACCTCAGGTCCAAGGGAAACAACCAGAGGCCTAAAATTGATTGCTTCTGCCACTCATCGGTTGTCAATGTCATCACTATTATTTTTTTTGGCCACTTGCAGCAGGGGTTTGGTCATCCACATTAGTACTGTGCTGTGCAATTCGGAGTTTGAATACATTTATTGTGTACCAAATACTTAATGAAAAACTAATAATTTTGGTCAAGTTTTTTTCTCTGTTTAATTTTTTCGTTTTTTCTTATGCCTTCATTTTATATTCAAATAATGAGAGTGAATTTGATTAGCACTTAGTGAAAGCTAGGAACCTGACCCAAAAGATAAAAAAGAGAGAGAGTAAGGATTCACTTACTCCAAAGTTAAGTCTTATCATATTTATTTCGTTAAATAACTTTTTTTAATATTAAACTTCATCAATCTAATATCATTGAATTGAAAGCTCTCAATAAGTAAATTATGCGCACAAAATTTTATAAAATTTGAAAGTGTGTTGATAATTCATCAATCAATATTATTTTAACATATATAATGCTTTTTAAAATGAGAGTAAATGTTGACAATGCGATTACATAGCTATTAATGTCTCTTTTTTCTTTTTTGGTTAATTTGATTTGCTTGATCATATAATATTACATGATATTAACAGTTGTTTTGGCAAAATTAATTGTCTATAAAAAGTTATTCATGCGAGTAAGTTTATTAATGATTTCCACTAAAAAAAAAAAAAGAAAACTCTACATCATTTTTCTCTAATAAGCACTGAAAGTTGGTATGGTTGGTGATTGATGATTTGGGAAAAAAAAATATCAAATGATCAGTGGTAGACTGATATGTGCCTGTGAACATCATCGCCCGCCAGTCGTTATTGCAAATTCGCAGATGGGTAGTAAAGGCTCCACCACGTGCCGCTGCTAAACCGAAAGTGACAACAATGACATGACACACGTGTTATTTATCTAGTTTATTATCTCAATTGAATAATTCTATTTAACACCCATGTGAGTGTCTTCAACCAACCATATAGGTCCTATGTAGTGTAAGAGTAGTGATAAAGAGGATAAATTGAAAGAAAAAGAAAATGATGGGATTTATGTTGTTTATGAGTACAGTGTTTGAGAAAGTTAGATGTAAAAATAGCAAAATCTTATCTCAATTTGTTTCTGGTCTCAATGAATGGTCTCTCTTTTGTTAGTAACGTAATTAAGTTTAGACTTGGTCCTATGATAATTTCATTGCTGAATTCTATAGTGTATTGTACACGAGATCAGATCTCACTGTTTATTATTATTAAGCCTAATTATATGGCTAATTAATCTATGCGGTTCTGTCTCCACATGTTTATATTTTGAAAAACTGAACTTGCAACAAATTAAACCAAACAAGTTCGTTTTGTTTTTGTTGCCTATGTGAAAGAGGCTGCAATTCTTGCTCCCTCAAAGCTTCCTTCTCGCCTAGGTATACATTCTGCGATTTATTGCCATCGTATAATTATTTTTCCTTGATTCACAGATGAGTACAACAAGAACAGTTAGTTGGCTTTTTTCTTGTTTTGGATATATTTAGTGCTTAATGTCTTGGTTCTTTGAGTCTTGTTTCACTAATGATGTTGGGACAAGGTGACATTGTTTGTGCAAATGATTGCATATAATTTCTGTCATGATTATTTGACTATGGCTTTGGAAAGTGATTAAGCAACCAAAGCTTGCAAATGACCGCGAGCATCTTTCCCTTGTTTTTGAGAAATATGGACAAAGCGTTGTTTTAAAAATCAGGAGACAGATGATCAAACCGGCTTGGCTCCATTCATTACTATATCTAAACAGTATTTTGGTCATTTTGGCTAATTGATATGAGACTTGTAACGCATTTCCTTGTGTTAGTAGGAAAGGATATTGCGGTGACTTAACGTCAGCCATAGAATAAGCTGGAATACTATATTAAAACTAAAATTAGACTTAGACATAATTCAATTCTCCAAAAACTAACTAAAGGGACGAGGATTGTACAGAATTATGAATGGTTTTCTGGCCATATATATACCAAACAAACGTACAATATAATGAACTTAAAAAGAAATCGGCAGCTAAGGCATAGCGTTCACACAACTAAAATGCTAGACCAGAATTGAAGAAATTTTATTAGAATTTTATATTTAAAATGTCGTGGTATAATTATTAATTTTTAAATTATTAATTTTTTTTGGTTATATATATATGTGTGTGTGTGTGTGTCTGAACCTCCCACAACTGAATTCAAACAAAATCAACTACTCGTATGTGCTCTTATTGGGAGTGGATCCTCTCATAAAAATTGTATATAACCTTATTACATGTATATCTTTATCATAGATTGAGTTATTTTCAAAAGATAAAAAATTAAAAAGATAAAAATTCAATGGGGAGATGTACACATGATAAGATCATGTGCAATCTCTACATTAGAGGATCCTCTCCCAATTATTTATATAAACAATTTGAGCTATGTTCTATTAAAAATATACATACTTCTCTTCTTTTCATGGGCAAAAATTATTTATTCTCAAATTATGTCTTCTGTTTCATCATTTATTTATTGACACATAAAAGATGGGCATCATATATTTGATAATTGTTTAAAAAATTTTAATTTCCTTTTATTCTTATCTTTCAAGTAATAATTAATGAGGCAAAGAAGAAAATATGATTTTAGGACATGTGATTTCTGGAAAATAAAATAAATAAATAGTAGTATGTGTGTGGAAGGAACCAATTAAGGATCCCACGAGGAGAAGGATTTGAAAGCCCGACTTTCCTATGTCTCCTCAAAGATGACCCTGCCTAATGCGTAATATGATTCAAATCCAAAAAAGAAAGTGAAAAATATGGCATAACTAATGATTTGTTACTTGTAGTTTGTGGCTATAATTCAAAGCTAATTTCACCTAACATTGAACATTGAATTGAAAACTTCAAGTATTCAGTTCAAGACAATGCACACTGAGCTATTCAATGAAGACAAAAGTGCATTAGTTAAGAATTAGGGTTGGGGCAGTAGAGCCACTCCGCTGATCCTTACCCAAAAAGCATTAATTAGCATTCACATTGTGACTTTTCACGAAAGATCAAGAAATTTTGGGAGTTAGACGTGCAAATAATAATAATAATAATAAATTGGGTAAATGGGTAACAAACATTAAAATGGATCATGCAGAAAAAGAAAAGACATAGTTAATGAAAAAAAAAAATAGGAAGGAAAGGATGAAAAGACATTGAAAGCATAACATTAAGCATTATAATGACATTTGTTTTGTTAGCCTTGTCGATTGCTAGAGCGAGCTTAATCGACTATTCATGAATAACATTTTATATAGAAACTTCTTTGTGAAGATTAATATGACTGCCTGAAGAATTGATGCTGGCTTTCTTTCTATCTTTAATTTAGATTCCCACTTTGATTTAATTTATTAATTATAGTACTTCGGCCGGACTAATTGTTTCTGATGAGTCAGACTGAATTTTATATCAAATATACATCAATGCTCCTTTAAATAAGGCAATGAAAAGAGGGAAAAGTTTTGGTAGTTCTCCTGTCAAATTCGTGGACCCTAATATAATTTCAAGAACTTTTCCAGTCCTGGTGGGCATTATTCGATTCATGGATATGGATATCATTTGTGAACTACCATAAATTACAAGTGCATTTTAATTTTAAAATTCAGATTAATTGGATATAAAAAATTGTCCGAACAAATTGTCTAATTGGTTTATATATATATATAATAATCATATTTAATTTAATAATTTTTTTCTAATTGTTTATATTATTTAAATATATGTCACCGAAGCATCCTGACTTAAATCAAATGAAAACTGAATGACGTACTTTAAGGCTAATATTTTAATATAATAGAAGGTGATTAAAGTGCAAAAGTGTTATTCGATACTCATTCCATCGTTCATATATTTGCCGCTATTTAATTTAATAAATCTATTATTAACTTCTATTAAAGTAGGACAACAAACTCATACAACAAGTAAACATTAAATAAATAATATTGCTTAGTAAAATCAAGATGAAAGCTTATTTTGAACTAGATATAATACCGGTGCAATACATGGATTTATTTATATTTTCTGATGATTGTTTTTAATAAAAAAAATTAATAAAAAATTATGATAATACTTATTAAAAAATTATATTAACAGTGTAAAAATTTTTATACTATAATCAAATCAACTTTTTTTTATATGTATAACTTTTAAAGCGGTGAATGAGAGTAAAATTCATTTTTACTAAAGTAACAATATAAAAAAATTAAAATAATATAGTATGTTGATTAAAAAATAACATAGTATGTTCATTATAAAGGAAATTGGCATATACATTTTTAAGTACTCTTTAAAGCCACCATAGCTAAATTTGTTTGGACTTATCAGTCTTTTTATAATATAATAACTTTTGAAAAATTATTTTATCCCAAAATTAATATTTACTGAAAAAATATTAATATTTTATATGAAACTAAATAAAATATTGCAAGATTTTTTTAAAGATGTTATGGTCACTTTCTTTAAATTTGGCCATTAAATAATTTCAAAGTTAAACATTTTTTTTATTTAAAAAATTCATAAAAAAAAAACCAGGCACGTTTCCTAGCTTTTTCTGCAGTCGTTTTAATTTGTATAGAACGTTTTATTTTATCTTTTTTGGTCAAAGCGTTTGGGTCAACAAACTTACGCGCGTTTATGTGGAGGTACGGTGACTCGAGTCATCGTGGAAATTATTAGTTAGTTAGCGGAAGTCAAATTTAAAAGCAATGGAGGGACACTAGAGTCTAGTGGATAATGTGGTCATCTAGTCGTTCCACTGCATTTTAATTTTCTCGAGAAAAATACTGAAGACAGGACAATATTTTTATGGAGACCTTAACTAACATGGCAGGTATTTAAAGACAAGGAACTGAAAATTCTTATTTAAAAACATACTCTTTTCTCATCCAAACAATTCATAAGTGACTTCTTTTTTTTGATAATCTTCATAAGTGACTTATTGACCATAGCTTGAGTGAAAAAAAAAAAACAATGTTTCTGGGTTCATAATTAATACTTGGTCGCTTCTTTTTTAAAAAGTGTTTATTTTTAAAATATTTTTGCCAATCAATGCCTTTTTAGGATACTAAAAACTACTTATAATGATAAGTTTGTAAATTTTGCAGTGAGTCTCATGTGTTAAAAAAACAAAAATGCATCATTTCAAAATAAGCATTATCTCTTCTGCTACCTTAACCAGATTCATTAGGGCATTTGTTAGGTAAATCATTTTCAAAATTATAATTTTTTCCATTATTATTTGCCATTTTAAAAAATCTATACAATATTAATTAATCTTATCTTTTATATGTTTATTAATAAATACTCTCTCTATTTCATAATATAAGTCAATTTTGAATTATAAACATAAATTAAGGTAATTATTAAATGTAATTAATCTTTTAAAAAAATAAAAAGAAAAGATAAAAATATCTCTTTAGTGTAAAAGCTTGTAAATTAAATACAAGTCATAATATCAATATCTTATCATTCGAAAAAGATTTTTTAAATTTTAGTAAGATCATTATCTCTGAATATATCTCCTACTCACCACATGACTTCGTTGTCCTTTAACCACCAGGTGTAATACTTGCGTCGATCGAATTATTTTTAGATTTAACACCACTTGGTATGTTTGTTTCAGATTTTAAAAAATATGGTCATAAAAGTTAAATTTTATATTTGACTGAAAAATTTAAAAACTAATTTTTTTTTCAAAAATTACTCTTTTTAAATTCTATAAAAAAGATTAAAAATTGATTTTACCCAAATCTGATAGGGTTGAAACAATTTTGTATTTAATGAAGAGCCCGTGGTTAATAATAATTGAGCATAACACTACGCTTCATTACGAAACCTGTATATATTAAGTTATAAATCTTATTTAATTTATGCGATACACATCTATTTTTTGGTCCCGATAAGTAAAGACAATAACTCAGCCATCAAGATGGGAGGGGAGCATAGGTCCTAGGGATTACATATGAGAAAATGATAAAATAGAATATAAACCACCCATAAGAACAACAGGAAAACAAAACACACCGACAATTATAAAACGGTAGCCCCTCCCAGCAAATTCTAAGAACCACTACATAAAATCCATGGAAACCGATGGCATTACCGACGGGGTCACCATAGATAATTAATTTTACCTTACCCATTGGGAATAAGTAAGCGCCATGTGGTGGGAGTTGGTGCCACATATTGTGGATGGGTAAGTGAGCAAATTTTATCTTCTCTAATGTTTTACCATAAATCCCAATTGCCGTCGTAAAACCTGTTGGCACTAACTATAATGAGAAAATCCGTTAGTAATGAACAATTCCAAGCTGATTTGACGTCAAATATGAAGCACTCCTCATGAGCCAGCGGTCATGATCTACATCGATTTTATTTTTCATGAAGATAAAACTCCATTGCTGACTTCAATCAGCAGTCGAAACCCATGACATCCCGGTATCTAATTTATTGTATTTAATAATAAAGAGTTTAATTTCTACGCAATATATGTTATCCAATTATGTATTGTCACATCTATTAAAATAATTAAGTCTCATATTCATTATTTGAAAATTGATTTAAATAAAATGATTTGAGTATGAGTCTAAAACTTTTTCACACTTTCAAGGCTACAATAAAATATCATTTAGCTAAAATTAAACATCAAACTTCTTAACACTTGCCGCGGATGTTTCACTGCATTGAGTGAAGAATGCGACGCTAGTGGATCATGGACATATGTAGATGTGACTGCAACTTGCAAGTGCTAAGTGGCAACCACCTCGAAAATCAGTTGTGTTAAGTAGAACGAACAAGCATGTAGGGATGTGCGAAGGACGGGTTGGATAAGACCTAAATCTGGCCCAATTTTTATATCGGATCAATTTTTAAAACCCGAACCCGATCCGATAATGATCCGACTATATCCCGGGTCATACCGGGTCAATCCGGTATTCGAACAATATACAAGAATTTATATATTGTACATAATAAAATTATAAAATTTTACAAGTAAGAAACAAAATTTTAGAGATATTTTATGATATAGATTTCAAAATAAACCATATCAATGTAGAAATAACATCAAATTATATAAAATATATTAATTGAACTTTAAAATCTTTTATTTTTTCATAAATTATTATAAAAATATATATCTTTTAAAGGATAATTTCTTGACTGGATTAACCCGACATATAATAAACACTAGAAAAATATACCGGGTCACATTTTAAGACCCGGACTCATTCGAATTAGTTTCGGGACAGGGTGGGTTCCCGGGATGGGACGGGTCATAAACAGCCCTACAAGCAAGCATGCATGGAACGGATCAATGTCTTACTCGCTTCAGACTATGCCAGACTTGTATCTTTCCGCACCTAATATAATTTCTAACTTTTCATTGGAGGAGGGGTCAGCGTTCAAAGGAGGTGGCTGACGGCTGATATTTATTTTCAGGCGACTTTTTCTTCTAATATTTAATTTGACGCCACAAAAGAACAAGACTTTCTTCCAAAGTCGTGCAGTGGAGTGTAGGCCCAGAAAAAAAATAGAAAGAACAAAGAAGAAAAGAAAGACAAAGTAATAAGGAAAAATCCATCTAGTATTTGAGCCATACTACCTATTGCTAGGTTGGTGCTCTATTATGTGATCCACATCTTATCTTTTATCTTCTATGATTTTATGTATAAACTCGACAGATACCTTGTATATGTGTATGTGTGTGTTCCCACACTTTGGTTTTCACACTCCTTTCTACAAAACAAACATCACGTTTGGGCTTTTCATCACTGTCTTATTTTTCCACGACACATGGCAACTGTAGTTAGGAGGATTCCGAGATTCTTCTCCCGAAGAAAAGAATGGGAACAAGAGATATATGTTAGTTGATCTTTAAAGATGAAAATGAAATACGATATGATCTTCATGTGAATTCATTATTATCTTTCCAAACGGGAATTTAATAGCATAAAATGATTTCTTTAAGTTTAATCAAACAATACTATGATATTTAAAATTACTTAAACCGAAAATATTTATACTAATAAGCCATGATATGCTTATTTTTATATGATAAAAAATGAAAAAATGTAACTGATTTGTTGTAAGTCTTATCATATTAACACTACTACTAAGCTCAAAGCGGAATTTTGTGATGTTTTATAAAACCAAACAAGAGTATTAGTAGTAATCTTTTTTTTTTTGTTTAATTTGTAAGTGGGACCACTCTAGTGGTAAGCTCCCTATATTTTAATGAGTTAAGGGAGGTTACAACTTATTAGCCTACATGGATTTTGCTTCCTTTAATTGATGTATTAAATAAAGTACCTAACGTAGTTGGATAAGTGATTAATTACAACTTTTGATAAATAAATAATTAAATCAATTGGATGAAAAAAATTCGTAATAATCTTGTTGTTAATTAATGATACATAAATAAATAATTAAGTCAATCAGTGGAAAATTTTATTATCAATTGAAACTGAAATATCACCTTATATAAGTAGAGTAATAAAAGCAATCTTATATAGTACTCTAGGAATATTTAATAATTTTTCGGATAACAATACAATCTCAATTAACTATTTAGTTAGTCTAATATCTAAACTGAAATATGTCTAGTGTGTATGATAAAATAATAGAATCATAAACAAAGTGCTATCAAATGATTAGATTAGATATAATTACAGAAAGAAATTAATAGATATTTATTCTGCTCATTGCCTAATCTATATCTTTTCAATAAAACTGATGTCATACATGGGTATTTGGATCCATAAACAGAACTAGCGGCCAGAAAGAGCATGCTCTTCTCGTTTAGGGTTCAAAAGAATTATTCTAAAGAAAGGATATGCTAAGGTGGTCTAACTGACAAGATCAATGAAAACTTTGTCGACTTAATTATCCCACAACGAAGTAATCCTCCAAGGTATTCACTTATTTATTAGTTAGGCTATTCCTAGAAATTGTGATGGGTAGCGGATATAGTTTTGGCTCTAGCTGGAAAGATGGATTCTATTGGCATCTGAACTGAAGATTCCCCCAATTCTTTACATATCTTTTACAACCTGAAAAACACGCACCTATGTAAATATTAAGATTAAAAATTATCTAAGGACTATACATGACCACTTAAAAAACTCACATGATTTTATATTTTAATTTTAATTATTTCTATAAAATCCAATATTCAAGATTTACTTATTCTACTCTCGTATGAAACTATTCATCTCACTTAAATTGTCCTCGGTTATCACACTTTCCCAATTTTTTCAGTTCCTATTCATATAGATAAATATTTACTTAGACAAAAGTATTTTTAGACTAAAACTCTATATTAATCCCTGAAAAATATACTCCTTATCAATTTAATATTTTTATAAAATAACTTGATTATTTCCATTTCTCAAAATTCATATCCACAGTTGGTAATTAATCTATAATTAAATTATATAACTGAATAATATATAATGATTAAACTTAATTGATGGACTGAAGTATTGAGAATTTGACCTTCTGGAATTTAATAAATTTATAAAACTAATCCTTTTGACTGAATTGGTGACAATTATGTACTTCGAAGATTAAAATAATGTTTTACTTTATTTCTTATTTCCCTCTGAATAATTAAGATGCAAGGCAAAGTAGAAGTTATTTTCAACCTTTTATTTTAATCAATACTTAATTTAAACATTTTTTTAATGTGGAATCTACACTTTGAACATTAAAATAATTTTTAATTTATTTTGTATTCCCCACTGAATAATTAAGATGCGGGGCAAAGTAGAAGTTATTTTCAACCTTTTGTTTTATTAAACCTCATCCTTAATTTTGTACTGGAAATATAAAATAATAAGGCATCAAATTAAATAAGCTTATATTATCTAATGTGCACAAAACATGATCAGATAGAGTAAAACAACTTATATTGATCTGATTCAATTTTATTCGGTGTGCCAACTACATAGGAGTTAAACAAATCGTTATTTTACATTTGTAATATTACTAATTTACTAATTTTTAATGGAATTAATATATTACTATATTTACCCGGAGGTTATATCAAAATGAAAATATTATGTATTTTCAAAATAAAAGCTTAGTTTTTAAGCACTTTTAATCTAAATTGTTTTATTAGATGATAATCTAATTGTGTGTTAATACATCAATAAAATCAAGCCACTAGAATTGATTTAGTGATGAGAGGATTTGGGTAGAAAAAATGAGATTCGAGATTCAAAACTCATTACAAATAATATAATTTTTGAAGTACACAAAAATAATAAAACCATTTAGATTTTAAAATTACTATTCTAAAGTTAACACATGCAGTATAATGTAATTACGTACATAGTAGTGTAAAACTCTTTATTCTATCAATATATCAAATTTTAAATCCTTTGTCTTAAGACTAATAAAGACATGTTTAATTAGTTGAATTTGATTTTAATATAATATTAGTATAAACAATTTTTTTTACTAATTAATTAATTATATTGTTTTAATATATTTTTGAAAATAATTTCTAAGAAAATTAAACATTTTTTATAACATAACAATAAAATAGCTTTTACAATGAATCTACTTTTGATATATTTTATATTGTTATTTAATTACATACTATGATATGAAAAATAAAATTAACTTTTATACCCTCTAAAAAGAATTTAGTAGAGTAGTAGCTTGAATGAAAATGAATTTATTTGACAATAACATTCTATCAAAATTAAAATAAAAATTCAAATTAGCTTAAATTTTTTATCCTTATAAATATAGACTACTTTAGTTTTAGTCTCTATAGTTTTTTTTTTTTTTTAGATTTTGGTCCATGTCATTCTTTTGATATTACGTTTAAAGTTCATGCACTTTAAATTTAGATCTTTATAGTTAAGTATTTTAGAATATCTTTCTTTATAGATGTTAAAAGTTTTATTTTTATTTATTACAATTGTCTTAAGAATAAATTTTAATTCTTATAAATATAGTATTAGAAAAAAATCTATATATAAAAATAGATAGACTAAAAACTGCCTATGTTTAATGTGCAGCTGGATGTGATTTTTTTGGGTTAATTTTTTTCGTCTTTACCAAAAAATGTTTTTATATATTTGAATATTTTTAAAAATTAAAATAATTAGAAACTAAAAAAAAAATCTATTTTAGCTTTTATAGAAGCTAAAAATAGTAACTTTTAAAAAATATTTTTTTAATTTTATTTAAATTTATAATATATTTTAAAATTTTGAAATAAATAATTTTTATATTTATAGAGATAAAAATATATTTAAATCGATTTACCTTTCTTGTAAATAGACCAGTGATTTTTTTTTTCCGGTACATGGGGAGTGAACCATTTTTAGGTGGGCGTGACGTTTGCGAGCACGAGAAGGGATTTTTTTTTTTCATATGCACCCTTCTATTGAAAGTAATTTTCTTTGAGCATTTAAAATTTCATACAAATATAAGAAGATATTTTTATACGATCATAAGTCTAATATATTATATTTAGATATTCATAATAAATGTAAATTTTATCAACTTTCTTTAATATATATTGACTCATATATTGATTTTTTTATTTTTTTTGTGGAGTTTAATTTTTATAAATTGATAATGTAAAGTTTTTTTTTTATCATTTTTATCTAATAATATATTATTATATCTATGGAACTCAATAAATGAAACAACTTGTCTTTACATTATAGATGTATAAAATTATAAAAAAAATTATATAACAAATATTTCTTAATTTTTTTATATTATTGATGAATCAAAATTAAATTTCTTTTCGTAGATGCGTGCAAAAATAAATTTATTGTGCCAGCAAAGAATTTTTCCTGACAATTTCGTCAGTTCATCACCAACCCCCGCACTTGCTTTCTCCCTTTGGTTCATTCACCTAGCAACCAACGTACGCATCCGAGCACAGTGACACTACGACTCCACGTCGAAATATGAGGGCCGTTCGATTTGGGGACACAATCGTACGGTGTTAATTAATTTTCACCCAACCCCCTTGGGCTCCTTGCTCCGCTAAGTCGCTGCCAACCCCAGATTCCCCAGCTACCAAACGCAAAGCACGATTCAACACCGACACACACATACATAAAATAAAAATAACAAGGATAAATACTTTAAAAGTTCCTTAAGTTTATATTGAGATATAAGTTAGTTTTTGAAGTTTTAAAAATTTTAAATTGATCTTTTAAGTTTTTTTAAAAAAAGAAATAAATTGGTCCTCCGTATAGTTTCAGGCAGTGTATGAATGAACCAATTTATCTTTTTTTTAAAATGTAAAAGATCAATTTAAAATTTTTAAAATCTGAAAGACTAACTTATTCCCTAATAAAAGCTTGAGGGATAAATTTAAAATTTTAGTCAAATAATAAATAGGACAATAATAAAATGAAGTTTCATTGATATACTTATATAGTCTAAAATTACTGATAACTCTTAATTATTTATAATTAATAATGACTCATATGTTTCAATAATTTAAATATTTTAAAATCTATAAAATCATAATCATCGACTAGCTACTGAGATGCAAGGTTAGTGAATAAAAAACCTAATAAAATAATATTATTTTATTACTTACTCATGATGACCATATACCAACACGTGGTTTTCTATCAGAAAAGTCTCCAAATCAAGTTCTATATAAATCCCATTCACGCTTCCTCCACTTCTCAGGAAATCCTCACATACCAACTCCACAAAGATTTCCTACAATATCTCTCTCTCGCTTCCTCTCACAAAACTTAAGAGCTTATTCATATTTTCTCTCTCTTGCATTTTCTCACATTATTATATATATTGTTCTTATACAAAGTTTTCTTTGATTAAAATGGAAACAACCACCATGACCAACGGCCACCACCAAGATGTCTCATCATTCTGTTTGCCAAGCAAAACCGCCACTACTACTACAAATGGTGTTGTTGGTGGTGATCCATTGAATTGGGGAGTGGCGGCGGAGTCACTGAAGGGGAGCCACCTGGATGAGGTGAAGCGCATGGTGGCGGAGTACCGGAAGCCGGTGGTCAAGCTCGGCGGGGAGACGCTGACGATATCTCAGGTGGCGGCTATCGCGGCACAGGAGCACCAAGGCGGGGAGGTGAGGGTTGAGCTGTCGGAATCGGCGAGGGCGGGCGTTAAGGCGAGCAGTGACTGGGTGATGGACAG
Organism: Dalbergia cultrata; assembly: GCA_031216105.1. Lineage (NCBI taxonomy): Eukaryota > Viridiplantae > Streptophyta > Magnoliopsida > Fabales > Fabaceae > Dalbergia > Dalbergia cultrata. Next base: position 9,412,645 of record CM062353.1, on the reverse strand, counting down.
CATGAACAACGGCACTGACAGTTACGGTGTCACCACCGGCTTCGGTGCCACCTCACACCGCCGTACCAAACAGGGTGGTGCTCTCCAGAAAGAGCTCATCAGGTATCTATCAATACATGACATTACATAATAACCTCGATCAACTCAAACTTACGCGTATTTGTGCGAATGAGAGATTCTTGTCTGAACATAATAAATTTATCATATAATTTTGTTATCATATCATTTTTTAATACACTAACAATAAAAAATGATTCCCCTATCGTGTTCGTGAATATATCTTAGTATATGAAAAGATGATACGATAAACTTAGAACATTTCGTGTATGTGTATGTGGTGGACATCCGTGATAGCTGTTCGTTACACTACTCGTCACTTGTTGGATCGTTAATCATATGCTTGTGGTTACTTAATTTAAACTACATGTTGAACATTTTCCATCACCTAATGGTGTGTTTTTATGTTTTAGAGAGGACTTAAACTCGATTCGTGATTCGTAGATTTTCATAATAATTAAGAATTGGAGCATTCATTGTAATAGAATTGGAATCAATAAAATATTTAAATTACATGTATTATTTTATTAAAAAAAATTGTTCATACATTGTGAAATTAAAAAAAAATGAGTTAGATCTGTAAAACATTATTTTAAACCACGTGCTTTCTTATAATAATTTAGTAATGATATCATTTTTCTTTCGCAAATAATTGATTAAAGAGAAAATCAAATTCAAAGGTCATAAAGTGTGAGATCCTAGGCTTAATTGTTTATTTGGGGCAAACATACAGGCAAGATTAGGGATAATACCATAACACAGAAGGCCCAAAAAAAGAAAAACAAAAAGAAAATACAAAAATTCGTGTCCACGTCCCACACCCACCCACTGTCCAAGGCACACCGAGTCGAAGCGGTCGAGTGGACTGAGTTAGCAAGTTTTGGCAACTAGTCAATCATTTGTGCTTTGGCACGTGACTAGGGGTTAGGTGACCGCATTTTTTGCATGTATCCCCTCCTAACTCATAGTCCTGACTCATTGGTCCTCTCAATGTTTGACTCACTCGCATCAATTCCTACGCTTTCAACGTTTTATTTCTATTTTGACTGCTCTAAGAAAATTTCTTACCAAACTAATACAGCCATATTCTTGAAAAATGATTATCACTATTCTTAAATTGATTGATATTTATTTCTTTTGGAAAATTGAAATGATAACTGTTGTACTATAGAAATTGATTTAAGAATAGTAACAGTTTTACAATAACTCCGTCCTTTGTGTCTCTTAAAAAACAAAACAAAAAAAAAATTTGTTACGCAGCTAAAAAATTATCGGAATTTTGTATTAAAAAATCATGTGTCATAATTATTAATCGAATTAGCGATTCATATCATTTTATGACAAGCATATGGTAAGCAATCCTAGACAAAATATAAAGTTTTCTAATTAATTCCCACTCTTATGTCATGGTTCTTCAGGTTTTTGAATGCTGGAATATTTGGCAATGGTACTGAATCATGCCACACATTGCCACACTCAGCTACAAGAGCAGCCATGCTAGTGAGAATCAACACTCTTCTCCAAGGCTACTCAGGCATTAGATTTGAGATCTTGGAAGCCATAACTAAGCTCCTCAACAACAACATCACCCCATGTTTACCCCTCCGTGGCACAATCACAGCCTCTGGGGACCTTGTCCCACTCTCCTACATCGCCGGTTTGCTAACTGGCAGGCCTAACTCCAGAGCTGTTGGACCCTCCGGAGAGACACTCAATGCAAAACAGGCCTTCCAACTGGCTGGCATCAACTCTGACTTCTTTGACTTGCAGCCCAAGGAAGGCCTTGCCCTTGTTAATGGCACCGCCGTCGGTTCCGGCTTGGCCTCCATAGTCCTCTTTGAGGCCAACATACTTGCTGTCCTGTCCGAAATTCTCTCGGCTATCTTTGCTGAGGTGATGCAGGGGAAGCCTGAATTCACTGATCATTTGACTCATAAGCTGAAGCACCACCCTGGCCAAATTGAGGCTGCTGCTATCATGGAGCACATTTTGGATGGAAGCTCTTACATGAAAGCTGCTAAGAAGTTGCATGAGATGGATCCATTGCAGAAGCCTAAACAAGATCGCTATGCGCTTAGGACTTCGCCGCAATGGCTTGGCCCTTTGATTGAAGTGATTAGGTTCTCAACCAAGTCAATTGAGAGGGAGATCAACTCTGTGAATGACAACCCTTTGATTGATGTATCAAGGAATAAGGCCTTGCATGGTGGTAACTTCCAAGGAACCCCTATTGGGGTCTCTATGGATAACACTCGTTTGGCTCTTGCATCAATTGGTAAACTCATGTTTGCTCAATTCTCCGAGCTTGTCAATGATTTCTACAACAATGGTTTGCCTTCAAACCTCTCTGCCAGTAGGAACCCCAGCTTGGATTATGGTTTCAAGGGTGCTGAAATTGCCATGGCTTCTTACTGTTCTGAACTGCAATACCTTGCAAACCCAGTGACAAGCCATGTGCAAAGTGCTGAGCAGCACAACCAAGATGTGAACTCTCTAGGTTTGATCTCTTCTAGGAAGACAAACGAGGCGATCGAGATCCTGAAGCTCATGTCTTCCACTTTCTTGGTTGCACTCTGCCAAGCAATTGACTTGAGGCATTTGGAGGAGAATTTGAAGAACACAGTCAAGAACACAGTGAGCATAGTTTCCAAGAGGACTCTTACCACAGGTGTCAACGGGGAGCTCCATCCTTCAAGATTCTGTGAGAAAGACTTGCTGAAAGTAGTTGATAGGGAGCATGTATTTGCCTACATTGATGATCCTTGCAGTGCCACATACCCATTGATGCAGAAACTGAGGCAGGTGCTTGTGGAACATGCATTGGCAGATGTAGAGAGTGAGAAGAACTTGAACACCTCAATCTTCCAGAAGATTGCAACTTTTGAGGAGGAGTTGAAGACCCTCTTGCCAAAGGAGGTTGAAGGTGCAAGGCTTGCTTATGAGAGTGGGAAATCACCAATTCCAAACAAGATCAAAGAGTGCAGGTCATACCCACTTTACAAGTTTGTGAGAGAGGAGTTGGGAACTGGGTTGCTCACTGGGGAAAAGGTCAGGTCACCAGGTGAAGAGTGTGACAAAGTGTTCACAGCAATGTGCCAGGGCAAAATCATTGATCCTCTTCTGGAATGCCTTGGGGAGTGGAATGGTGCTCCTATTCCAATTTGTTAGTTCATTTCAACCGGTTGCTTCTGGAGAAAGGTTTCTTTGTTTCTTTGTATCTTTATTGTATGTGCAGTGATGATAATCATTTTGGTTTGTCAAGTATTTGGCAAGTCAAGATGGAAAGGAAGCTTCATTTAAGTTTAATTGATGTCAAGAGGAACTTTGTAACTTAGTACTGTAAAAGAATTCAGTTGTTTTATTTTCCATATCTTTGGATGCCTGCCAATCTAATACATGAAGATGTTCTTTTCTTGAAAATCTAATTTTACGGTGTACTATGCAAGGAAAACTACAAACTATAAACCATAATCTCTTCGACTATCACTTATACTATTGTCATTATTCGGTACAAACAACTAAGTACATATCATGAGGTAAGGCAGTTATCATTTGAAACCAATTTCATCAAAGTAGGATAGTAACAGCTAGGATATTAACGTGGTGGCAATTGCCCTTGTTGTTCTGGTATTCCACTACTTTGATGTGGCCTAAGAGGCGTTGAATAAGATGAGGTAGCAGCATAGGTTCCAAGAGGTGGTCTAACTGGGGTGAGTCTTGAAGTGTTAACTACTTCCATTGAAGTGTACGAGGGTGGACCTGCCATACATTGTTCATGTCTTTGAGCAGCCGTACGAGGTGAGATATTGTGCCTTGATACATGAGCACGTGAGGAGCTAGGTCTTGCCACTGCAGAAGGAAATTAAGCCTAATCTAATCAGTAGGAAGATCTATTAAGAATTATTGTGCACGCACGAAACAGCTAGCAATAATAAAGGGGTGCCTGTGTGAATGTCTACAAAATTTACATGAACACTCACATACCAAGATACAAAGACCAGTGATGATATATCTGAAAGTGGGGTGCAAAATCATGAGAATGTGACATATATTAGAACGAACATATAGGCCTTAAATCAACTTCTGCAAATTCTAACGCACCTTGTCCAATTAATATGGCTCCTACCTTCCAAAGTCTATCACCTCTTCCTAAATGGTTGTTGATAATTCATCACCACCACCAATGATGCAGTTTATTTCATCAAAGTTGCTTTTCATTATTGCAATACTAATCTATTTTCCTTATTTTTTTTCAAGACAATTATATTCTCGTTTTAAAACAAGCGGTGCATAACCTAGGATGAATCCACCAAGATGTCTGATGAACATCTAAATCTAGATGAGGGAATTCGGACTTCGGATTCTTCCTGATCGAAAATTGGTGATTACTCACCTCAAAATCAATACTGCATATGAATATTCAAGGAGGCAAATAGATGGTACGAGTACTTCGAGCATCAACAAAGGTATCATGCATTTTGGTCTTCATTTTGAGCCCCACCATGGATACATCATTCTAGTGTTATAAAAAGTAAATGGGGACCAAGAGTGCCCCTCTCATTTCTAATGGAAGATATCAATTTTAGTCCCCATTTGAGTCTCACATATCTTTTTAAATTAAAAAAATTAATGTCATTATGAATAGTTTTATTTTAATATTTTGTATTATGCAATTTTATTGTCAAATTTGATTAAAAAAAATGTAAAATTAAAATTTTCGAATATCTTTTATTTTGAATAGTTCCTTAACAACAACAATACATATAGTTAAAATTTTGAGTGTGTGGAAAAATAGAAAAATTATTATTGGAAGGAATTTGGTAAAATTCGGAATTTTGAAAGGTTTTGTTGGTTTTGATTTTGAAAGAAATTTGAAATTTAAAAACTTTGATTTGTATTTTAAGGGGTTGAAGATTGAGAATGTTGGATATTTGGATTTGAGGGAATGAATTTGAATTTTGTAAGTAGTTGAGAAAAGAATCTGAATTGTTTTGGATCAAATTTTTTGGGAAAATAAAAGATGAGTAGAATTCATGTGGACAAAATTTAGAAAATATTGGAAGAGATTAGAAAAGAATTATGAAGACCTAAGTGAAAATAGATAATATTTATAAACTAAAATTTTTAACCGTTGCATCAATGGCTCTTTTCAATTTTCAAAGAGTTGCAACGGCTACGGCTGCTAAAACATTTTACATTTAGAAATATTATTTTGACTCACACTTTATAGAATATTGTGTCGATACACTCACACTTATCATTGGATTGGGTGTGAGACCCAAACTAAGTGGGGTTCACATGCAATTCAATGGTAGATGTGAATTTATCCACATAATATTTTACAAAGCGTAAGTTAAAATAATATTACTCTTTTACACTTAAAAAGAAATGCCCCATGTTTTATTGTGGTTGGTTGCAATAGAGTCCCCATTCAAAGGGAGTCACTTGCATTGATTTTTGAGCCACGTCCCACCATTTATTCCTCCAATGGGACGGTCCTTTGTTCAACGCACAGGAACAAGGTGCTGTTCCGTGTTGGAGATGGTCTTAAATACTCATTCATGGTTGGTCACAGCTGCGATGCAAACAAAAACAGCTGATGTGACTGCAATTGTTGCTGCGATATGGTTGCGGAGCCGCAACAACAATATTGCAGGTGTAATTGTGGTTGTAGACCCAATTCAAAACAAACCTAATGCGTTTCTTTTCTTTGGTTCTCAGCAACCACTGATGCGTCAATTGTCAAATGACAAGTGCATAATTTCAATACTAAATGACCCTGACAGACTTGACAACACACCAGGATGTATATCAACAAACAAGTGAAACTTAAGCACAATGCGTACCTTGTTCAGTGCATTGAACTGCATCTCCTTTCCATCTATGATGATTGTGGGTCAAAACCTTAGTCACCAACTTATTCTTAAGAGCCGTTACAGATGTGTCGAGTTCCTTTTTTTGTAGTGCTACTGCATAATTGAGATTCTGAGTCAACATTCTGTACTTTTCCTTCAACTTGTTAACCTCCTTTTCGTATTCAGAGTTGAGCTGCAATAACTAGTTAAAAGATAGAAACCAGTAAGTAAGCTGGAAATAGAAAGGCCTCATGATTCCAAAAGTGAATATTCGATTAAGATCTCTCAGGAGATTGAGGTAAATTGCTCTCAGCCCACACTTGCTTACGAGACATTCTTGCATAGACACAAGTTTAACAACCCATATTTACGTACACTTACAATAAAAGTGGGGCCTCTTAACTTTATTCAATATACAATTACTTATATATAGGTCCTACACACTTTTATGTAAGTTGCCCAAATTTGAGTTGGTAGGTTTGTGTTTGTCCAAGGAAAATCCCTTACTTTGTATCCAAAATTCATATAATTAATACGGTCCCTTAATTATAGGGATTGATACATTACATCATATACTACCTATGGGCTATGTGTTGCCTTAATTACAAGCAGAATAGGCGAAAATTACTAACAATATAAATCATACTTATCAGATCTTATCAGTTATCAACAAGCCAAGAATGAAAGAAAAGAAAGAAATGAAATGGATCAATGTTGCACATACTTTTTGGTCATGTATGTTGTGAGCTTCTTTAATGGCCTTTTTGATTGTCTCCATTTCAATTAGCAGTGGGTCAGGGCATGCAGCATGGGGCATTTCAGACTCAAGGTCACAAAAATATTCGTCTGTAGGTGGAATAGCCTCCTCCTGCAGGAATATACAGTAAAAGTAAATAGCTGGTGTGTGTGAACCATTTTGATCGATGAATAAGGTAAAGATTATCAAGAAAAGAAACAAACGTGAAGATTTTATGTCAAGTAACACCAAAAGAATAGCTGCAAGTTAGAGGCTTCTTGATCGAACAAAAAATGACCAACCTGAGGAAATGGCTGCATATTAGCTGCAGTATTATTGCTATTCGTAGTGTTTGAGTCAACAGAACTGTTAAGTTGTACAGGATGATGGGTTGACATATTGATAATGATAGAAAGAATATAATTGTCACCAGTAGGCTAGCCACTTCGCCTGTTCATTCACCAAAACTTGAGTCTTTTCTTCAGAATCTTTTCTGGTATCAATTTATCTGTTTTAGTTTCTTGAGAACCTGGGGTAGGGTCAATATATTATGAGGTTCATTACTTGACTTAATTCTGGTGGACGTGGAATGAAACATTGGTGGTTGTTCATTCTTCTCTTTGATTTAATGGTTGTCATTGATTCTGGTATCTTAATTTGCCACCATGTGAAATTTTTAGCAGGCACGTAATAACTATTTACCATTTTTTTTTCACATTTTAGCTTTAGGAGGAGGAGGCTCTTAATAATAATAATCCACATAAAAAAATAATAATAATATTGATAATAAAGAGGAGTAGGCTCTTAATTGTACTTGGGATATTCTGTGTTTTGAGCAGAAATTACATATATACAAAGCTTATATACAAAATTTGTATTCCCAATTTTTACTCCCTAATCAAACAACCCTACCCTTCTTGATGAATAAATTCACATTTCATATTAAAATAATAATAACAATAACAATAATAGTAATAGTAGAAGATAAGTGTCCCACCCACATGGAGACCAAGGATGGGTCACACAATTAGATTTTTTATTTGAATAATATTTGGTAAATAACTAAATTGTATAACAAATACACACCACACATCTTACCACTATTGGATGTGATATATAATCCACACTCATCCCACTCATTCATCAAATTCAATGGTAATAATATGTGTGGTGTATATTTGTTGTATAATTTAATTGTACACCAAACACTACTCTTTTTATTTTGGGGTCTGGGAGAGGGGCTGGAGGGTTACATGGAATGTGTTTGATCTTCATGTCAAGTGAGTTGTTGTTGATATATACTTTGTTGTTTGTATCAAATTATGAGTTAGTGAAGTCATCTGGTCAAATACCGGTAGTTAGCGTTGTGGCGTGTTTGATACATTAGATGTTGCCATATTCAACACTCCAACCCTAAGAAGTCATGGTCGATATTTTTTATTTCTATGCAATCAAGGCATGATGTTTTGTGATCTTTTAGATATATTGAAGATCTGATACGGTCACGCTTGCATTCACAAGCATATGCAATGTGATACAATAATATTCATGTTTTGATAGTCTGCTAAAGTTGTATAGTCATTAGGTCTTTATTTATTAATCAATGAATTTTTTTAAAACAATAAAATAAATTGATTTATTCATATTGAAAGACACAAATTAAGTTTGTGTTAAAGGATTTCTCATTACTACCAACCATAGATAAATATTACTTTTAAATGATACTTGGGAGAAATTTAATAATTTTAGCAATTAATTTTGATATTTTTAAACTTCCGACCGGGTAATTTATCATAGGTCAACACACAATTAGGCTTGGTTAAATTAAGCTAAAATAATTAGAGGAGTCGGAATACAAGAATTTTTGCTTCCTAATAATACCATGCTTAAAAAGTGGACAAAACTTTTTTTTTAATTGCTCAAAGGTATCCCCAGTCGACAGCTGAAGACTAATCCCACCGAGGCGTGAAGATCACCGAAGTGAGTTTTGTCTCTCCCAACAAAATATTTTTCTATGCACATAGCAGGAGTTAAACCCCTGACACATGCTTAAAGGATCTAGCCACCAAAGTAGACAAAACATTTACAACATACACTCAACACAATCAAGCCCATTCAAAATATATATTAATTACACTATTTTGTCTAGAAATAATTCTAAAAACACGAGTGTCACCTATCTTCAATTTGTTTACTTTACAGAAATCCTTCCAACCACTGCCAAATTTTACCATATTTGGCTTGGAATTGAGAAGCTTACATTCGTAATCACTGAAATGACAACCATCATAAACCCTCAAGTTCCACCTTCCTGTTGTGCCAAATTTTAATAATTCTCGTCCAAAATCAGCACGTAAGGTCTGTAATAAATTTATATATCATTACTAGCAAAAACTTGACAGTAAAAAACGAAAACTGTAGTCGAAAATCAATCAAATAAAAAACTAAAGAATAACAATTGCTTACCAATTGGCTTCTTGTTGCCTCATATCCAGACAATTTCTCTCTGTATTCTCTGGAATTGGCAGAGGATCCGCGGCAAGTGTTTAAAAACAGTAAGCAAATTATGATGACGATGATGAAAGGCACATAAGTTTTTCAAGATTATACCTTTTGGCACCTTGTGTGGCTTGGCTGGAAGCAAGAACATATGCAGGAGCATTCCTATGAAAAAAAAAAATTAAGAATTTCCACAAACAATCATAATAACTTTTTGTATATAAATTAATAAATAGAACCACAATGGGGATGAAAGAAACATCAGTTTTTGAACATAATACCTTCTTGCTGCTTCAGTGGGTGGAGTAGAAGAGAAACCTGGTGGAACAAAAAGTAGATGGGGTTAAATTATATTGAAATAATTTGTTTATTTCAATATTAGTCAAAATCCACCTATCATTTCATTTTAGGGTTTTTTTTTTAAAAACCAAAAAATAATCATTAATTACTTAAATCTCATATTTTATTTTATTTTTATTAAAATGTCAGAATCAACTGTTGTGAGATTGCAGTTTACAACGTCTAGTTTGCAAGAGAATAGTTGCAACCTTCAGTGATTTCAATGGATGTCGTTGACTCAAGACGTTTTCACTTGCATGATTATGCATAATTGGATATAGAGAGTAGGTATTGCGACTCCTTTTTAACTATTGTAACTCCCATCCACCAACATTTTTCTAGTTATCTTAAAATATCCTTTTGTCTTTTTCATAATTAAATTAATTATATATTGCCATTGCAATGTTATATACTTTCATCATTATTAATATTTTCCAAATTATAGTCATGTATATGTAATTTTTAATTATTTTTATTGTGCACCTAATTAAATAAGCCTCGTGCTGCAAATATCTATCCATACAATGCATTTGACTATCTTTTTTCTATTAATCAGTGCAATCAATCATGAAAAATAGTTTTCTTTAAAGAAAAATGATGTTATATAGATATTGTATTAACATTTTATACTAATACTACTATAGATGAGTGTTGACATTATCACAATAAAAAGGTATTATACATATTTAATTTAAATATATTTACAGAAGAAAATATTTTATTACTGCCATCTACTCAAATTTTCTCATATACATAACTTTTAGAACTAGTCAAACTTGTCTACCTAATATATCAATATGTCATTAAATAATCGTATAAAATTCTTTTACGTTAATAATATATCAAAATTTAATTCATAAAATTAAAAAAAATAATTCACTTATTTATTTATTTAAACTCAGTATCTACGACTGGAAATAATGAGTATCCTCAAGGCATAAAGTTCACGAACGTAAATTTTGTATTTGATTACAAGTATTACAAGACTCATTCCATATATACCGCCAAGAATCGAATCCTCCCCGTTCGCTTATTTGTCTAAATGTCAATAAGTGAATTGCATCATTCTGATTCTTATGCATTTGTCAACGCTTTAAAATGATACGGCTCTGATTAAAATCCACCATTCACATTTTTGTTAAATCCAAGTCGTTCCAATAATTTTTTCTCAGCTATCGGTTCTTCCATTTCTTTTTCACTTCAGTTTTTACATTTATAAACTTTGATCTACTCTCCAAAAGTGTTGTATCAGTTGTCTATCCATCAGTTAGTACATAGACCACTATCTTGGAGGCTAGCCATTGCCATTTCACCAAATGACTACACTAAGTCGGTAAAACAAAAGGACCTATCAGTAGGTGGTGCTGGCTATAATTTTATATTTTGACTTGAATTTTTCTAAGTGATACTGATATTGCCATTTAAATACTATAATGGCAATTGCTGTCCTCCTGGTATGAGGGGCATTGAATAAGGAGAGAAGGCTGTAGAGGCTCCAAGAGGTGGGTTTGGGGTCAGTAAATCACAGCCATAATGAAGATTTCTGTAGGATTGAATCATGGGATTCATGCTTGGTCTAGCAGGGCTGATTTCTGGGATGCATGTTGTGTTAACCATCTCCATAGGAGGGTACAGGCGTGGGTATATCATGGGTGGACCTGCCATATATTGTTCATGTCTTTGAGCAGGCATAAGAGGAAGAGGGGTATGGATCCTATGAAGATTTCTGTAGGATTGAATCATTGGATTCATGTATGCTCTAGCTGGGCTGATTTCGGGGGCGCCTGTTGAAGCATTAGCCATCTCCATTGAAGTGTACAAGGTTGGGTGAATCATGGGTGGACCTGTCATATATTGTTCTTGTTCAAGTCTCTGTGCAGGCGTAAGAGGGGTATGGTTCCTTGATACATGAGTACTGGAGGAGCTAGGTATTGCCACTGCAGATTGAAAACCTACTCAGTAGGAATATCTATTATGAGGAGTGTATGCATGAAACATCAAATTATAGAAGGCATGCATAGGTACATTCATAGCAGGGATATATGTGACTAAAGTTCGTTGCACTACACTATTTTGTTGACTTAATAAGCAGCATGCTAGATACAAGAACACAATTCCCATCATATTTGTGAATTTGAACTTTCAATAAACGCAAAGGGGAATAATTAAACGCAAAGGGGAATAATTAAATAAAAATAGAGAAAAACAAAAAACAAGTACATAATGGAACTATGGCCTTGCTGGTAACTTCAATGTATACAAAATAATCTAAGGGTTGTGTACATCTCATAACCTTCAGATTAGTTAATGAGTCATTAACACATATCACGACAGATGGTAAGTGTTGATTTTAGGAAAAAGTAGGGTGCAAAATTATGAGAATCTGACATTACAAGAATGAGCATCGTAAACAAATTTCAACAAATTCAAACGCACCTTGACCAACCTTTTATCCCCCCTCTCTCCTCTTTTCCTTCTTTTAAGTCTATCAGCTCGTCCTAATTGATTGGTGATTATTTACCACCACAAATGAAGCAGTTTACTTCATCAAAGGTGCTATTCATGATTGTAATAGTAATCTTTATTTTGGAAGAAAGACTAATCTAGACAAAGTTAGGATCACTTGGACACCGGATTCTTCCAGATAGAGGTGAATACCTACTGCAAATAAACATCAGAAAAAGAGACTAGACAAGCACTTAAATGCATGGTCGTTAATATCTTATGATACGCAATATCCTAAATTCACAATTCCATTATTATCTTTTTCGGTAGACAACAGGGTGCTAAGCACCCAATCGAAGAAAACTAAAACTAAGATCCCCTAACAAAGGAAACCTCAACCGAGTCCCGCCACAAAAGTGGTCTAATACACTGAGGGTCATTAAAGTGAACAACCACTCTACTCAATTGGTGACTGACCCAAATTAGCAAGCTTATCAGCCACAACATTTTTGTCTCTCTACAAACATGCTCAAACCGGTACCCAATCCCTGCACAAGAGATCCACAATGTTTGCCACCACAGAAGCCGCAGAATGAGAAGGAACAAAGATCCACATCGTTATTATCTTAACATGAGTAAATATCTTAATAGTATCTCTAGTATCCCAGCAATATTATTGATACCGATCCAAGTATTAGTATCTACAACAATTACAAATTGTGTTGAATCTGATAGATTTTGATGAAGAGATATTTTCAAAATTCAAACACAATATCACATTAAGATTAAAAAAATGGAATATTTGTTTAGATAAAAAAGATTGAATATCAATTTAAATTAAAAAAATGTAATATCGTTGGGACATTAGAGATATATTGTGTTATATTTCCTTTTTTTTTTTCACTTTAAACTTTCCATGATTAACTAGTTTTATATAAATTAACAAGGGAGTCAAATATTTATTCATTTGCTCTTTTTTTTCTTGTCTCTTTAATTTGTTACTATAAATATATTATCATAATATATTATAAATGTATCAAAAAATCTTACAAATACTCACTCTATGCTACAAAATGCTGAAATTTGAAAAAATTGATACACAATACAAATACTATGCTTTAATGTTCATTCGTCTTCCTAATGTGTTTCTATTCTTCCGTCCCAAACAAAGATCGACGTCAAATGATTAGTGGACAATTGACAGACAAAGTGACAGACAGACTTCACAACGCACAAGGAATTCACCTAACAAGAAAACCTTAAGCTAAATACGCACCTTGTTCTGTGCTTTGAACTGCATCGCCTTTGTAATTATCACGATTTTGGATCCAAACCTCAGCCAATAACATATTCTTAAGAACTATTTCACGATATGTCTCAAGTTCCTGCTTTTGTTGCGCTACTGCAGTATCAGCATTCTGAAGCAACATTCTGTACTTTTCACCCAACTTTTCTACCTCCGTTTCATAGTCAGAGTGAAGCTGCAATAACTGGTTGACAGGAATCAAAAGTAAGCTGGAAATAACAGGCCCCGGATTCCAAAAAGGAAAACTTAAAAAAGAGATTTCTAAAGAGCTTGAGAGAAATTCCTCTCATCCCACAATGATTTTAAGAGATTTCTCAGGAGCTTGAGAGAAATTCCTCTCATCCCACAATGATTTTATATCCAAAAGTCATATATAGTCCATTCCCTTATTTATCGGGATTGACACAGGCACACAGCTAATTGCAGCAGGCATATATTGTCTTAATTAAAAGAGAATATATGAAAATAACTAACAAATCAAACCATATCATCAGATCTTATCAACAGGCGTATTAGAATGAAAAAAAAGAAGAAAAACAAAATAGATTGTTGCACATACTTTTTGCTCACGTATCTTGGAGGCTTCTTCCGTCAACTTCTCTATTCTCTTCTTTTCGATTTGCAGTGGGTCTGGGAGTGCAACATGGAGCATTTCAGACGAGACAGAGTGAGCCTGAGAAGGGCCACTGTTCGTAAATCCAGGCTTAGTAATGTGAGGAACATGTGTTCTATTTACAGGTGAAACAAAGGGAGAGTTAACTGGTTCAACTGGGTCATTTGATGCCTGCAATATTACTTCAGTATTGCGAAGGTTGCTAATGTGACAAAAATATTCGTCTATAGGCAAGGCTTCGCTCACTGAACTGCTCTCTGGAAAAGATGGAATAGGGGGCATATCCTCCTGGAAGATACAAGTATCAGGTAGGAACCCTTTCGATGAAGACGAAAAAGATTATCTAGAAACACTAAAGAATAGCAGCAAAAGGCTTCTTGAACAGAAGTTACCAACCTGAGGCAACGACTGCAAATTTGCATTTGATGGTTGCATGAATGGTAAGGTAGTCTCAGCAATCCCCAAAGTATTTGATTCACCATGTACAGGACTCACCACACACTGGCTGACCTCAGGAACAGTAGCAGTATTACAAGTTACAGTGTTTGTGTCAACACTATCGAGTAGTACAGGATGAGTTGACATGATCTTAGAATTTTCACCAGAAACAACTTCATTCACATTTATTTGAGAGTCTTCAGAAACTTCACCATCAATCTGTCTGTGCATGGAACCTGTTGGGTTGACATTATGAGGATCTTTACTTGAACTAGGGACTTCATTCTGGTGCTCAAGCAATAAAACTCCAGCTGGTGTTAAAGTCATAGCATTCCTTCTGTCATCTTGTGCATCAGAATCCATGGGGACACCATCTGCTTCCACAGGCAAACTACCACACATCTTTCGAGATAGACAACTTTCATTGGCCATAAGTCTGATATGAAAATCTTCTGTACAAGTTTGGTCATGAGTAGATAGCACTGTTCTGGGAGATATTCTTTGAAGATCATGTCCATTTGTGTCTGATTCCACAAGATCTGAAACATGAGGACTCTCCTCCACCAAAACTTTCAAGCCGGCTGTCTTGCAGTTTGACATACGTTTCTCAAAATGAGATCCATTTTGTAAACAACTTGAAAAATCCTTCTTAAATTCCCGCAATGTATAGTAAACATAGGTCACTTCCTCTTCTTTGCAATCAAAGTTTAAGTGCAATTTGGCAAGAGCAAGTGAACTTCTCCTACCAATCTTGTGTTTCAACAAAGAAGCAGCAAGCCAACACTGGGGTAAAAAAAAGGACACATTTCAATGTACTAATATGATATAATGCATAGCAAATCATATTCATTTCATAAAAAAGCATTATCCAAAGATGTAGATACTCACATAAACAGCAATCTTCGACAAATAAATGTGCAACCCAAAACACATTTTGTAATGGAATGACCACGACAGATGTCTTAGAATTAAATGTGATTTTTGACCAGCCAAATACTATTATATGAGGCGAAGAAGGGGGAGAAAAGGGAAGACTATTTCGTTTCATTGAAAAGTCATTTGTTAACTGAGCGAACAAAAAATGAACATAAAAAGCTATAAAACACTTTATTTTAAAGAAATTTATTTCCTATTGATTTTCATAAAATGGTTATTTGCTACTACTGATAGCTAATAATGTAAGTAACATTCTATTTTATACATGAAGTTAGTCGAGAATTTTTGAGTGATTATTTCTTTTTGTTGAGAGGTTAATTTTACCATTGAGTGACTAACAGTGTAAATAAAATATTTTTAACTCATTAAACTAGTCAAAAGATACACATTGATTCACCCAAATCCAAAATCTAAACAAACACGTGAGCAGCTAGTTTTTTCATTTGACAAAAAAGATATGCAAAGCAACCACACTAACCACAGATATTTCAAATGCCTGCATGGTAGAAACTTCTTGGCAGTTAACGTTGTAACATTCGAATATGTGCTCAAGAATCCTCATGCCAACAGCCTTGACATTTTTCTGTATATAAAACCAAATGATCAGGTAAGCAGTCTCTCTTCTTCAAAAATACTATAGCATTATTAAAAAAACTTATAATTTAATTATTAAAATATGTCAGCTGTTAGATAGACAATGAAGTCCAGTAGTAATGCAAATTATCCTTGTTCAAATTATTTCCTTATATTAAGATCTCCTTTCATTGATAAAATGTCTATATAAATTTTTAGATTCTGGTTCCTATAATTTCCCCAAAGTCGGGTTTTGGCACCCTATCTTTTGGGGGATATCAATCCCTGTATTTGGACTCAGCAGGGTCAAGGTTCCCCAAGAGACTAATACATTAATAAGTGGAAACTATAGGGCCCCTCATTCACAGAACATTGTGAGTAGAAATTATATAAACTGAACCCCAAATGAGTGGAAAATATAGGGATCACCTAAATGGTAGGGGCGAAATCCAAAACAAAAATTATAGGGAACAAAACTCAAATGGGTGGAAAGTAACTGAACATGTATCGAGACCCTACCGGAAGTTGTAGAACATCACAAAGACCTGCTAAATCCGGCTCTGGCAATGACTCAGTGCTCTTTGGCATGTCAGTCAGTTTCTTTTGTTCTGAAGATTTAACATTTATTTCAGCTACTGTGGACACAGGTACCTTAGACAAGTCATCCATATTACCTGCAGGCACGTGAAACAATAATCAGCACCATGTACCTTTTACCATCCCCCCTCCCCACTCCACAGCCTAAAAAAAAAAAAAAAAAGAAAGAAACTTGTGATAATGATTTCTAAGTAGGACGAGCATGAAGAAATAAATAAATGACTTGAAGGAATTCAGCAGTACCGATCATTTTACTTGCATTATAGACAGTACTTAGCTGCTTCTTGTTTTTCAAACTCTTCTTGTTCTTCAAACTTTTTTTCACATTTTTTGAATCAAAAGTATCCTTGGACTCTTCCCTCCTCTGTCCATCAGCAGTATCCTTGGACACATTCCACTTCTTGGCACCAACATTATCCTTGAACACTTTCTTCCCCTTGGGATCAACATTATCCTCGGACACTTTCCTCTTCTTTCTTATAATAGTATCATTTTCACATTCAGATTCTTCAGGTGTGCAATTAAAATGGTTGACTACCTTCCTGATCCTTTGAGATGAAACAGACAAAAATTTCCATATAGGATACCTTCCTTCGAGGAGATTACCCCAGGAACAAGCATTCAAACCATTGCCCACTTTATTCACTACTCTTTCTCCAAGCAATAAAACATCCCTTGCATATTCCGCTCCTTTCTGCTGAGCTCTTGCTATGAAGGACCATCCATGATGATCAATGTCACCTCTGCCATAAACCAATAAGGTCGATAATTCTGACATTACATCACTTAGAAGTGACTGATCAGAAATGTCTGGAGCAAAGACTGTGGTACCACTGCTATGTAAGTCATCAAGCTTATTGAATAGATGGGAGGCACCCCATCTGAGCAGGGTGTGGCAGGTACTCTGGTGAATCAATTCGATATTGCTATCAAGAGTTGTACCCTCTTTTGCAAGCATTAAAACCTTTTCTTCTACAGTGAAGTATGAGTACAATCTGAGAACTGTTAACTGTTCATACTGCGAGCTGATACACATCTTTTGTAAGGCTCTTACATCATTTTGTGGGTCACAATCACTGTCAAATAATATAACAGTATCCACTGAGGAAAGCTTAACACTAGGGCGACAAGCACGGCTTTCCATCAAGAAGACAAATTTTCCACTTTCTTTGTCATTAAACGCTTCTAGAGCAGCTTGCTTCTTTGAGGGGATATACCCTCTAGCATATCGTACATAACAATCTTTGCCAAACCTCTGACAGAGAACATCATCCAAAATATTTCCAATCGATACCAAACCACTAGTTGACTGCAGTTTTCAATATTATGTAAGAAAAAAGAAAGAAAGAACTAAATGAATCCTGGCAAACTGAAAATACACCGTAACAGTAAAACAACCGCAATGCGAGAGAGTTTTGGTATGATCAACAATTCTCATATTTCTAATCCCTTGATAGGCAATATAAACATAGCTAAAAGAAGCCAGAAAATTTATCCCTTCATCAGGTGAATATAAAGGAAGAGACACAGGTTCAATAGGTTCTTGTGAGTTAAGGACCCCCATGAGCAGTGAGGTTTGGAGTTAAGACCTTGTGCATATTATCCAAACCCCTTACTATGGCCTTGAATCATGGCCACTAATTTTAATCAACAGTCAAGATTGATTGATATTAAAACTTTCTGTGATATAAAAATAACTCACTCACATTTTATTTTTTACATTTACCAAAAGAACCCAAATTAGAGAGCAGCACAACAGTAAGGTTGCTGTCTTGAAACCTGGAAGTCACGGGTTCAAATCCTAGAAGTAGCCTCTCCACAAAACAGAGATAAGGCTGCATACACCCATAGTTGTCAACGGTAGATGGCAATTCATGGTGGTAGACCATAAATCTGCCATTTAAGTCCGCCATAAGACCATGATGGCTGCCATAATGAACAAATCCTCTCATGGCCGAGGGGATGGGGGTGGGGTTTTTTTTTTTTTTGGTTTGGGGGGGAAGGGGGGGAGGGGGAATCCAACTATGCGTACACCTACCCTCCCCAGATCCCACCAGGTGGAAGCCTTTTACACTAGGCCATTCTTCTTTTAACCTAAATTACAATTATGAAAAAAATCCACCCAGATATTATCAGCAATATATATTTTTCCAATTTACCCTTCCTCCTTCTCCATCAATTCCTCCAGTTTCAACTCAATCTATGTAATTACAATAAAGAACAAGAATAATCTGCACAAATTAATTTCGGCCATTCATTCAAATGACAATGGCCAAGATTTAAGATCTATGGTAGTCCTTTACTCATAAGAACCACCATAAAATACACCAGAGACTCCAATCACTCTACAACTAAATGAAACCACACATGCCAACTGAAAGACATACATCAGCTCATCATTTGCTTCATTTTTTTCAAAAAAAGAGAAATACTAGGTGATTTTGGCTTTATAAACAACACATTGGGATTGGGTAAACAATATCCATAATATTAAGTAATCATCTAATTTTTTGCTTTCTAAACAAGTTCTCGGGTGAGTAGAGTTTTACATGAATGAGACTACATGGCAAGAATGCAATATAGCATAACCCGTCAATCAGTATTAAAGCTCCTTCTGAATAAAATGGGAAATGAATAGGCTCAAAGAGATGCAAGAAATAAAAATAAAGTAAGGGACTTCAATAGATGACTATATGAAAGAATGATATCACTCTTAATCCATGACTTGCTTCCAAAACCAAAAGGGATTAATGAATAAGGTTACAGAAGTGCAAGAAAAAAAGAGATGAAAATAGAGCGTGAGGAATTCAATAGATGATTTACCTGAAATAATATTACCACTCTTAAACCTCGACTTCTAGCATCCAAAAGGATTTTTTCAAGAAGATGCAGTTTTCCACTTGCGTTTATCCCAACATTTAAATGCTCTTTGACAGGAAGACCTCTGTTGAGAGAATTGTGCAGTGACTGGTCCAGGAGATAAGGGTGGTTGCAGCACTGTATATATCAACCACACATGCGTGAATCATTGAGCTGTTCTGTTGAAAATGCATTTGGAGCTATAAATTTTATAAAAGTTGAAGAAACGATATCATGAAAAGAAACATTTTATTAATGGTTGAACGCCAAAAATGTGTGATATATGAGGTTTCAGTTTATTCGATATTATTATTTCACTTCATGTCTACCTTCCTTGTTGAGCTAATAAGCTCATGGAGGGCATCAGACTTCTGGGCTGAGCATAGCAACATTGAGTTGGATAGCAGCATTGAACAATACTGCTCAAGTTGCAAACTGGAAAGCTGGGCAGGAACCCAATACTCTGCAAACCTTATTGACCCTGAGTTGCATTTGAATGCAACATATTGACCCAATTGGCTTTTCAGATCAGAAATGCTGTCAGATAAGCAAGCCTCTGTTTGAGCAACATTCAAAACTTGT
Organism: Dalbergia cultrata; assembly: GCA_031216105.1. Taxonomy (NCBI): domain Eukaryota; kingdom Viridiplantae; phylum Streptophyta; class Magnoliopsida; order Fabales; family Fabaceae; genus Dalbergia; species Dalbergia cultrata. The sequence goes on along the minus strand of CM062353.1, from coordinate 9,392,810 downwards.
TGTCCTGACTTCAGGAAGGAAAGCAGTTTGATGTAATCAGCTTGATCTTCCTGAAAATCCATCAAAAAAGATGTCAGCCTGTCAATGTGATGGAAAAATATCAATAGCAAACACATGCAGTATACCTTGATTTGTCCACTAACAAGCAGGAGCCTCATATCAGCTGCCAGAATCTTGAAATTGTCTAGGTGTTCTAAAGTACGATATCGCTGGCATTCATCAATTATTATTGCTTCCCAAGGAATGTGTTGCAGTGCAAGTAAGTCCTGCATGTCCAATTAAATGGAAAGAGAAAAAAGAAAATTAATAATTGAACATCAAAAGTTTTGTAGACCGTAAGAACTAAAGTTGTTTCTGGAAAGTCATTTATTGGATGAAGCTGTAAGATAGAAGAATATATACCTCAATGACAACATCAGATGATGCTAATAATATTTGAAATAAGATGCTGCCATCATCACTATAAAACTCTAATGATCTGATGCTACTCCGTAGATCTTTGTTTCCTTTGTAAACAACAAAATTGGCAGATGGTACCAAACGTATGAACTCCATTTCCCACACAGACAAGGCAGTGGAAGTTGAGATAATTAGAAAAGGCCTCGCCACCTTATCATACAAAGTTGATATAAACAAAATCACCTTCATAACCCGCTCCTGCAACCGTAGTTTGACAATAAATCAAGCATTCTAAAACATATTTGATATTACAATTTGCATAAAGTATTTGGTTGATTTTAGAATATTTTCACATACACATATCATACAGAATACCTTCAAACCCTAGAAAGCAAACTATATTAGTTTTATCCAAAACTGGGGGTCATATGTCCTTATGAGGCTCTTCCAAATATGTATGCATGGTTTCAGCTTCCAGGATTCTGAATGATCATAGTCATTTATTCTAAAACTGCAAGGCTTGGTGCATATAAACAGTTTATTCTTTATTAGTAGCAGGATGTGGATTTGTGCTGACACTTTGGATTTGGATGACCTATTGATAGTGGGTTTACGAAATGGAAGGAGAAAAGGTTTCACGGAAATTTTTGATATTTTCTATGCTTCAGAATTAAAAAACATGAGGCATGCTTTTATATGAGATAAAAAGTAAAATATCAAGAGATATGCTCAGAAATTTTGGAACCATAGTCTATCTGCCATAGGACAATACAAGTCAATGCAGCTTCTCAAGAGGTGCCACTTACAGATATTCAGATGCTCAGAAGGCAATGCGTTAATATTCATGTTTGACTCTATCATTATCTTCCTTTGGCTAAGCAGAGGACTTCCTGCCCTCTTTTCTCACCTTACTGTTTCTCACTGAAGCAATTTTTTTTTTCTAGTAAAAAGTGAACAGTTGCAATCAAGAGAAACACTAAGAGCAGTCTGCTTATTCTTATATCCACTTCAGTTGAGGTACTCAATCATCATAAGCTTAATTTAATTACAGATTATCTAAATATCTAACAAGCTACATAGACATTGAGAAAACAAAGATGTTATGAGAGAACAAAACAAGAGGATAAGGAGAAAAAAATGACCTGGTCAATCTTATCATCTACAATAAGAGCACTCTGACCTTTGTGCCAAAACATGCGAAGCTTGTTCACATAACTCAAATGCTGGTTATAAAATCCTGGTGAATCAGCAGATGGCAGTCCAGATAATTCAGCAAAGGAAGTTTTTCTCTCCTACATGACCAAATAAATTGTTTGTTACAGAATCATACTTGTATTATAAATCCAGAACACATTTCATACCAGCTGTAAAGAGCTACTTTTAGCCCAACAAGCAGTAAAGGGATTCTGCCTTTATGTGTTGAAAGTATCAATCCCATACATGAGTGTAACTCTAACAAATGAGTTAAAAATGGTGTCCCCAAATCCCAATTACATGATTTATTCCACCTTGACATATTATCAGTGAATAATTATTTAACTCAGAAGGAAATAAACATCTGGCATCAGGAAGAAACAACTTCAGACTAGTGAAAATCTGTTACTATAATCCATATTACCATCCCTACCGTTGAAAAACAGTTGTCATGCAGAAGAACCCTCATATTTCTTTCTTTTTGCATTGTAACCAATCAATTTTTAACCTATAGTCCTATACCCCAATAAACCTCAGTTGAGTTGAACAAAGCAACAGAAATCTTCGTATCATAAAAAATTACTGCAAACTGAAGCCACTTCCACACTCCACAAGTCATCAGATTATGAGAATTCATTTAGATTAAGCTGCAAGTGCATCAGTGGGAAGGAACAGAAAACTTTCAGTTTAATGCATCTAGGAAACCGGTTGAGATTAGGTTTTTCCATAAAGATGTTAAAAAAAAGTAATAATAAAAAAATCCTGTTTTTGTACATCTATGGCAGTAAAAAATTGCAGTTCGTCCATTAGTAGAGTCACAGATAGCATCCCAGGAATGGTCTATGAGTAAACTTAAAATTTTGAATGTTGATATTTTAAGAAGACGACAGCACAATAAGTAATAATAGTAGATCCTTGATATTTAGTCAAATCAAAAGAAGCACCTCACTAGCTTCAAAAGGATTTGAAAGTCTATCTGTCCTCTTTCGACGACTTTCGTAATCTTTTATGAGTTTCACGCCTTCAGATGACGTCATAAATGGAGCATCATCTAACTCCCACGTAACATGATCATAACCAAGACCAGTCCACTTTACAAGCCACTCATAATGGCCAATTGACTCATTATTATCATGCCTATGGAAATGTTTATCACTTTGCTTTGGTAATACAATTGCCCTTTTTAGCAGCAAGCGGTGCGGTATACTCCACTCTCTTTTCCACCTGATAACCTATTATTTTGGCATTCAAAGATGAAAATTTTTTATGGATACTTCCAAAGAAAGTACTGAGGAAAAAAAATTTGCTTATCCTTGCTAAGATAATGAACTCTACCTGGTGTTTCCTCTTAAACTTTGCCAAAAGCTTTGGTGCCTCGAGAAGCATCCGCGTTTCTAGAATCCAGCGGTTGTGAGCATGAGCAAGGCCCTTATACTTGACGAAGTACTCCCTTTCCATCACTAGCAACATATTACTAAATTATTATCACCAATAAACAAACCTATTATCTAATATATATTCCATGAAAACCAAAGGTAGGTGAAACATAATAGGAAAATTTGGATGATAACTGATAAGAAACACCACAAATTATTATTTATCATACCTTTATTTTCTGAAACCACTTCTCTAGAATCCAGAATGGATTCCACCCCTTCAGAAATTGAATGCACACCAAGCTCTAGCTTTTTCTTAACACACCACACACAATGCCAAAACCCCATAGGTATATAATTGAGAGGAGGATTCAAACAATAGGGATGGTACCTCCTTTGACATCCTTTTCCACAGCAGTACCTAAAATATAGTTCAACATTAACAAACAACAGACGCCAAAGTCAATTTTGAATAAATACATCACAAATACATTTTCCATTGTTTGACATGAAGAAAAGAAGCGGTAAAATGGGGGAAAGAAAATAACAAATTAAGTATGTCCACCACCCCCAAAAAAAAAAAAAAAAAAAAAGAACTGATGTGTAGAGATATTTTCCATGTTACAAAGTAGAAAATAGTATTGAGAAACAAGACACAAAATACATATGGACCTGGTGAGATAATAAGATCTTTTAAACAAAAAAAAAAGCCAGAGGCTTAAAAATGCATGAGAGTTGCACACTCTGCATAGTAGTAACAACACTCCTCTAAAAGCATCATAAGTGAAAAATGAAGAGGTGAAGAACACAGCCAATTCCATTACAAATGCTAGGGCACAGAGACACCCTTGCAATTATGAACATATCTCTGCAACGAAATTCACTGTAGAATCGTAAATGCTACACAATGCCATAAAATCTTAGCATCCTATTCTTGACAAAACCTTTAAAGCATATCTTAATTCTTAAGAAACTGTTCTAAGGTGAAGGACGAACTCAATGCCGGATGTCAGAAACTTGAAATAAATGCCTTGTTTAGGCCTTCAGTTACAATAAGCTGAACTAATGACAAGTTTAATATCATTGACTGAAAATGCTAATAGGTTTATTACCACATAAGTCTTTAGTGCCTATAGAAATATAGTAGGTATAGGGAAGAAGAACCAATGCAAGGTTTTCAAATTTGGTCAAAGCCGATTTAGCAAGCTCTAAGGGCTTGTTTGGATATTGGAATTGAAACCATAATATAGAATTTCAATTTCAATTCCAATTCTTGTATAATCGAAATTTACTTAGAATCTTAAATTTCATATTTGGGTTCACTAAAGAATTGTAAAGTAATTATTCGAAAATAAATGAAAAAGAGAATGAACTATATAAATTTTAATGAAAAGAGAGATATTTAATAAGTTTTGGAATTGAAAATTCATACGGAATGAGTTAGGAATTAAGAAAAATCCATTTTAGTTGTTTTTCAATTTCATGGAATTGGAGTGTAGAATTGTAAGTATAATTCTACATCTCCAAACATGGAAATTAGATTTAGCCTGTCCAATTCCAATTCCAAACTCCAATTGCATGCTCAATTCCACAAGCCAATCAGGACATAATAGAAAGCAGAGCATAATTGATGTAAGAAATGGAACTTTATGGATACGCTCTCTTCTCTAGTCTATTTGGTTTTGAATCAGTGTGTGCAGACACAAGAGCAGCAGAAACAAAGTCACTACTGTAATCTCAGCTTCTCAGGACATTTGATATCCCTGTGGCTCTCCCAAGCGTCTCCTTTCTTCAAAACCAAACCTCTCCCTGACTCCTTGATACCCTCCTCCTTATACTCCACTTCTTTTCTCTCCTACAGGTGGCATGCTGTTAACTTTCAGTTAGACAATTATCAACAGAATCAGGTGCTACTCCTGTCCTCTTTCCTATTCCCTCTAGATACATTTGTCTAACCTTCACTCGAACTGTTTAATGATTAATTTCCTGAATAGCCTTCCTATTCCAACTATCAAATAAAATTATATCTAAGTATTAGCAAGTGCTTCATGTTGACCATAATTGTCTAATACATTAACAAAAACCCAACATGACTGAAATATCAGAAAACAGAGATTCAACAGTGTTGTTGTCAAGGGTTATATAATAGCATTGAATATTACACCAAAAACCCAACAAAACTAAGATAGAAAGGAAACAAATGGAATTACTGTTAATATACAGAACACTGCAAATTTAGAAACATCCACAAGTAGTAAAAGGACTTCATCTAATAAGCAGCTTGCCATCAAACCAAGAATGTAAAAAGACTTTATCTAATAAGTGAAATAAAGTACATATAATCAAAACCACAACACTAAAGCAGCTTCTAAGAGGAAACTAATTTTGTACAACATGACAGAGATAAAAATTGTGTACTCTCAAATGTTCCTGGAGTCTCAAGGGTTAATCAATTTGTGCTATTGTAGTCATGATCTGCATGCAAAAGATAAGGTGCCCTGCAGCACCAATGCTTAGTTGGTTCAAGTGGTTCAACTTCCCTTTCACAAGTTTGAGTCTTGTGGATGATTAAAAAAATAAAAAACTAGAGTTGGGCCAATCCAGCTTGAGCTGAATCAGTTAGAGTCCAACAAACTTCAAATAATGGTTGTTTAGACAAAAAAATAAGATATAGCATAAATCACATGAAGGGGATATTTCAATGTAGCAAAACATTTGTGAGCAAGGAGGACAATAAGAAACGGAAAAAGGCTGGAATTCAGAAAAAAAAAAGCTTAACTCAAGAAACTCACAGCAGTTTTCCACCATGCAAGCACTTGTAGCATACAAGTTCTCTGCCATTTTTTTTATCCTTCATATGAGGATCCATTTGTGCCTTATCTTCATTTTCTTTAGTCAATTCCTTGGCACACCTTGAACTGGAATCCCCTCCATCCTAGAGGATGTAGAAGTTCAAATCAGTACATCCACTTGCGAATAAATATCAAATAGACCACTGTTCTTGATCCCAAAACAAAAATGGACAACTAAACCCATTGGATATTGTTAGAGTCCTGAATTGCATAAGGATATGGTCAAAATAGCCCTATTAAGAACATGGGTAACTCTCCCTCATGAGCTTAGGCCTACTCAATTTTAAGATGGTATCAGAGCTTATCTTGTTATTGGGCCACCCATAGATGTCCAGTCTTGCAAACTTCACGCTCCAAATGTCCATCACTGGGCATGAAGGGTCAATTAGAGTCCCACATTGCTTAAGGATATGACCAAGATAGCCTTTATAAAAGCTTGGGCAACCCTCCCCCCATGAGCTAGCTTTTAGAGTTGAGTTAGGCTCACACAATCTTAAGACATCGTCATAAGGATACTTTGTACATTAAATGTAACTAATGGGGAAAATGGCAGATTATGATTCTAAGCAGCATATGAATAAAGTCAAGCAGAATCTTAAAACCTACTTCTGTGAAAGAAGTATCAGCATTCATGTTGCACGTAAAAGTCCCGTTCACAAGAGGATTAATAGTTACATATGCTAGATCGCGAACCACCTGAAGTATCAAAGGGGAAGAAAAAGTCAATTGTTAAAAAGCATAGCCTTGAAAAGGAAAGCCAAAGCTCAGATAAGGTTCTTCTCACTACACTCCTTTAGTGGTAAAGTGCAATCCATTTGAATAATCATCAACATAAGAACTTAATGAAAATCATTTGCTTATTTGGTTAGCTCATGAAAATAGCTTATCATTCAAACCTAAATTAGCTATTATGAATTAGCTAATGCTAAAGTATTGTAAATTTATTTAAGCACTTAGAACAAATCATCAAGTCCCTTTTCTTCTCCTCATAGAATGAATTCATGTACACACCAAAAAGAAATCATGGAGAACTCCTAGGTCTTTGACAGGCTGTCATTGAGTCTGTCTTAAGATTCTCATCCCAAGCAATGTAGTAGTAAAACAATCGACTTTTGGAACAAAAATATAACAGAGATTTCAACCATCAAACTTGAAAATATCCCCAAAAAGAAAACAAATATGCAGCTACTTAAAAATCTCATACATGAATCTGTTACCTCTTAGTTCACATTATTTGCAACCAGATAGAACAATGAATGTAGGAAAATGAAACATATGTCTTCATGACAATTTAAACCCAAGCAATGACCCAAACCCCTAAACTCAATACAAAACAATGAACTTAAAAATCAATCCTTTGTCTATAAACAACACGATGGTTTTAAGTTGCAGTTCTAATGGTAATCTTTGAAGTTTCAGCAACTACAACACAGCCTTAATCGGCCACATATTTTAGTAATTTATTTAGTCTCAATGCAGCCATAATCAGCAGCACTTTTTTGCAATTTCTTTAATTGCAACAAAGCTGTAATCAGCTGCAGTTCTCTTTTTTCAAAAAAAGAAAAAATTTCTTCATTAACATCGCAGCCGTATCGAGCCACATTTTTTGCAAGTTATGCAACTACAACACAATTATGTAGCGAGAGAATTTTAAACCATCATGATAGTATTCCAAGCTATGCAGTAGCCACTGACAGCTTTTCCACCGGAAAACAGAGATTTTGCCTGTCAAACTGGAAAAAGAAAAATGTGGAAGTTTACAATAGTACACTAAGAGTCTGCTACCTCCTATTTGACCATAATGCTGAGCAACCAGAGAGAACAACAAACAAGCTTCAAAGACCACTACCAAAGGTTGGGTACAAACTCCTGGAAAGAACACCAAGGTTCAAATCCTGAAGAAAACCATTGTTACAAGGGTCTCTTAGCTATGTTTGCGAGTTTGAATTTTGGAAGGAAAGGGAGAGGCAGGGTTAAAATCTTACACTAGAAGTCCTTCATTTTTCTCTCTTCATCTCCAAAATCCAAACTAGGCTTGGGATATGTTTGTGAGGAAAGAAGGGCTTCTAGCATAAACATACAAGCCGCTACAAGCCCTTCCTTCCTCTTCCTTCCATTTTAAAATCCATACTTACAAACAAACCCTTAGAAGCAGCTATAGTAAGGGTTAGGTTCATAACAAGAATTTTGAGCAACCAAAGAGAACAATGAACAACTCACAAAATCAATTAACAAGGGTTGGGCACAGTCTCCCAGGACAGGGAGAAAGGTTCAAACCCTGAAAAACACAATTGTTAAAAGAGTCTTTTAGTCGCAACAATACCAAGGGTAACCTCCACAGTAATGTCCATGGAGATACCTTGTCAAAGAGAGAAAGAGAACACATAAAGCCAAAAAATAAATAAAAAAATGGCCAAACCCCCCATCTCTACTTTTAGTGTTTACAAGACATTTAAACAAAAAAGACATGTTGAGAAACAACACAAGAAAGCATGCACCTCAGTCAAAGGTGACAAAGAAAACCTCAAAAACAAAAAAGACCATGGCCCGGGGCTTTACCTCACCGTGACGAGGACTGAAATCACCGTTCAACTTCAAGGATTCACAAAATAGCAGCTTTTAAAGCTCACCAAAGGTGTTGGTCGCAGTGAAGTGGAGCTAAGCTAAGGCAAAATTTATCTACAGTGTCACATACACGAAAACCACTGTTTGTTACTAATTTGAGGAGAACTCTGCGTAACGACAATAAAAGTTTCCACGACAAAAATTTCTGAAAACAGATATACAAAACCAGTGAAGCTGGCCAGCTTTCCATTGACGCAATAACCATAAGTGTAAAAAATATATATATATGATACATTCACAATTTTGCAAATACAGATAAATTCATTCTCACAAATTCTTTATTACTCGTTCAGTGTATATTCTTTTTCAAAAGCAGTAAAAGAAAATGTGAAAACAAAATGATATTCTGAACGAGTGCCGTGTGGTGCAATAGAGTGTTGCCACGTAGTGCGTGATGGCGACAACTATACCTGGACTGGCTTCAACAAGGATCAACGAACCGTCACCTTACTTCAATTAATTTTTTAATCGCACTTTCTTTTTGTGTTTAAGAAAAAACAAAAAGGGTTTAATATTGCAAAAAAAAATTAAAAAAAAAAGTAGTCGTAACGTCTTTATGCGTGTTTAATTAATAAATATAGTTAATGTTCATTGTAATCTCTTATTTTAAATTTATTGGTCATTTTAGTGTTTGACATTTAAAATAAATCAAATTAGTGTCTCACATTATAAAATGTAAATCATATAAGCTTTATTTAATATTCTATCAATTAAATAATGATAGGTAATCTTAAGTGATACCTTAATATACTATATGATATTTAAAATAAAATAAAATTTAAAATAACTTATTTAGATGTATAAAATTATACAAAATGAGTTATTTAAATATTCATTATAAATCATAAAATAACTCATTTTATACAATTTTAAATAATAATATAAGTGATTTTAAATTTCATTCCACTTCATATGCAAATGATATAATAAGGAATCACTTAATATTACACATCACTATTTAATTAATAAAATATTAAATAAAAGTAAAATAAGGGACTAATTTGACTCATATTTTATAATGAAGAGATTAATTTGACTAATTTTAAAAATCAATAACAAAAATAACTAAAAAATTATTGACTAAAATGAGTATTAAGTGTAAAAATTATAACTGCTTGAGCTAACAATTAAATCGCGCATTTGGGAACGGCACAAAACACTCGGGAAAGCAGGGGAGGTGTCAATATTTTAAGTAGCATTGACAAGCATACGATGAACTTGGTCTGGGTTTTTCAATTCGCAAGTTGAAATGAAAGAAAGAAAGAAGAAGGAAGGGAAAAAAAAAAAAAAGACAACCTAGAAAGATGGCCAATAGTTTCATTTAATTTACTTATTTAAGTTAATGCTAATTTTAAACCTTGATGAGTCATTTTCATTATCTGAAATTTAAAATTTGACTAAATAGTCCTAACCTTACAGTCGTGGATTGCATTAGTCTCAATTGGATAAATTTCAACAAATTGCTATACTAATTTGAGTTAAAATTATCGTCTTTACGAACTTTTGCTTTTTTATCTTTGACAGGTCTTTACGAACTAATTTGATACAATGATATATGTTTAAATTTATTTGTTCAATGTTAATACCAAGTTTATCAAAAAAAATGTTAGTACCAAGTTACGACTCTTGAATACAACCTCTCCGAAGAAGCGTAACTAAACACCAAGCTCAATGCTCTCATCCATAGCAATCACTTTCTTGGGGAATAATTAGTGTCCATAACTTATGCGGGCCAGAACCACGTTTGATGGCTTATCTCGTGGGCTCAGAAATGCGTCTGGATACAGGGTCGGTAGCGGGAGACAATCATCTGAAGGATCCATCTCCGAATCTCCCGACAAGACTCTAGAACAGAGGCAACATGCAGGGATGGCAAAAATCCCCACTTCACAATATCCTTGAGGGGACTGCCCTATTCGAGACCCCAGGATCGGGGAATTCTTCATCGGGGGAATGGGAACGAGGATGGGGTAGAAGTCCCCCGGTGGCAAGTTTGGGTCGAGGCGGGGATCACCCTGCGGCCCCACGGGAAGCCCCCCTAAAGTGTGAAAATACTATACTTCCTTCTTTTGTGGTGCTGAGTGGATTTTCATTTTCATTTAAGATTTAAGATCAGTATCTTCAAACTACTTTTAGAATTCATACTTGAAATGACAACATATAGTTTTCCAACATATGATATCGATTGGTCCTAACTCTTGTTAATCATTATAGCAAAACAAAGAGTGATTGAGAATTAGTTTCTCTAAAACTTTAGATGAGTTCTAGGATGAAATGGAATTAAATTCATTATTCATTTGATTTATAAGTTAAATGTTGTGGTTGAAATAAATAAAATAAGATACTGATTTAGGAATCGATACTTATATCATAAATTCAATAGATAGTATATGGGATGAATAAAATCAATTTCCATCATATTTTATCTTCAATTATTATTTCAATAGTTCACTATAGTTTTACGTTTGAAATCAATTTTTTTATCTGTGATTGGTTTTTTATTCTTTAGATTGACTTATTTACTTGATTTTTTTTTAATTTGATTCAATTGTATGCACTCCTATGAAATTTTATTTTTAAACTGATTTCAAATTGTTTTTGATAGATAATTTCAAACTAAAACTAATTTAGATAAAAATAATTTTAAAATAATCAATTAGTTACCAAGCAATGCATTTTAGATTTGATCTCATTTTATCTATGTATTTTATTTATTATGATTATTAACCACTATTTAATTATCAAACAGGTATTATCTATATAAATTGTGATTTTGTTGTAACTATTATTTAAAATTTGATTTTATATGGATCAAATTTGAAAGTTAAAAAATTAAGTTGATTGTTAAGAAAATCCATCAATGAGTAGTTTTTATATAGCATGTTTGAATAGTTTTCTTTTTTAGTAAATTTTTCAAAATTTTGAATTCCAAAATGCTTTAGAAGTTGTCAAGTAGCATAGGTTTCCTATTAATGATTCTTAAACATTAATAATGGTTTAAGACATTCTATATCATTTTAAAATTAAAATCTTCTCCCTATTTACCCAGTTACCCTCACTTTCGTTTACCCAATCCCAAAACCCTAACTTTATTGTTTTCTAATAGAGGCTGCCACTCTCCTCTTTCATTTCTTGAACAGAGGCCACCACACTCCCCTATCTCATCTCACTCTGGTTTCTATCCTAATGCCCTTTCTGAAATCCTTCCCTTGTCTTTTCCACTGCCTCGTACACCTTCTTCTTTCCTATGCTTCCCACTTTGACATTCCCCACCACTGCACTGCTGCCACCAGGGGAATCAAAACTGGAGCTGTTGGAATCGTTGAATGTGAAATCTCGCAAAAAGTTAACTATAATTGAGGAACCAATGTCCAACATCAACAACCCTAAACCAGTTACCACCATACATAATGTCAGAAACGGTAGCACACCATTCACTTCCTTATTCCTTCGCCATATCTCATCCCCTTTCCCACTCACTCCTTCTTCTTTTTTTGTCTTTTTCAACTTTTGAGTTCAACTAAGATTAGCTTCATAAGCTTTTCACCCTTTTAAAATAAAAAATTATTAATTACATAAATACAAAATTGCATCTTTAACTACCAATTCGCAGAGTTTCCTTATATAGGGGAAATCGCTATAAGATACAGTGATTTCATTTTGCCTAAAAATCGCTATGACCAAAATCAAATCACGCTGATTTCCACTTATTTAGAAAATTTGTTAGGAAAATTGTTAGAAGAGTGAGCTTGTTAGAAAAATGAACAATAAGAATGGAATATTGGATAGGTTTGGAGGAAATTTAAAAAGAATTGCACCAATTTGCAAGGTATAAAAAATTTTAATTTCAAAATCTCTTAGTACCGATACTAGGACTTGCAGTCCATGCACTTGATTCATTCATAATTGGCTTAGTGACAAATATTTCAAATTCAATATAATATAAAGTCAATAATTTGTGTGTACCTTATGTAATCCCTTGATATTGTTTCAAGTAAAAATATTAGGTGTATATTAAAAAATCTAGAGATTATTTTAAAATAATACTGTTCAAAATATTATAAGCATAATACATTATGTTAAGATTATTTTAAGTTTAACACATTTAAATATAAATTAATTTTTATTACTTAATTGATTATATAAAGAAATTTTCAGACCATTTTGTACGTTTTTAAAGTAATAAAACCAAAGTACACATGAGCCAAAGTTGAAGAGATTTTTATAGACTTTTCCCTAATTTTTTTATAAACACATATTATTTAATCATTGTAATTTTATTTTGCTTATAAATCACTATAAGTTACAACGATTTCCCCTATATAAACAAAACTTTGCAAATTGGTAATTAAAGATGTAGTTTTGTATTTATGTAATTATTTTTTTTAATTTTAAAAGGGTGACAAACCCTCGGCTTCCCTAAATTGCGACCATGATCTCCGAGAAACTGCAACTATGTCCCTGGCAAACTACTATCAACCACGATCTCTAGGAAAGACTCTATTTTTTATTCTTCTAAAATGGCTTATTATTTCTTGTTGTGTCTTAGTTATTGTTGCAAGTTCTCTCAAGTTGTTCTCTCCTTTTTTTAATCTAATTTGCTATTTTAATGGTATTATGTTGTTGTTCTCGTGGTTAGATACGAGTAGGGGTGTTCAAAACTTGTCTCATTGCGCCAATCCAACCCGACCTGAAGTTTATTGGGATGGGTTCAGGTCTTAAAATTTGACCCGATACACTTTTCGAGCTGGGTTCTGGTCCTACGTCGAGTTAACTCGACTTGACCCAAAGTCAAATAATCTTTCAAGAAATATATAATTTTATAATAATTTACGAAAAATTATAAGATTAAAGTTCAATTAATATATTTTACATAACTTGATGTTATTTCCACATTAATATGGTTTATTTTGAAACCTATATCATAAAATATCTCTAAAATTTCATTTCTTACTTGTAAAATTTTATAACTTTACTGTATACAATATCCAAATTTTTGTATATTGTTCGAATGTTGAGTTGACCTAGTACGACCTGAGACATATTCGAGTCATTATTAGGTTAAGTTTAGGTTTTAAAAATTGACCCAATCTAAATATCGGACCAGGTTCGGGTTTTGTTTAACCTGGCCCTTGTACACCCCTAGATACGAGTTTAGTTATTCTTACAAGTGCTTTGTTAATTCTTGTTGTTTGGATCTAAGTTCTAGGACACTATGAGGATTGACTGAGAAATAGAGAATGGGGATGGGAAGAAAAAACTCCCCATGATAAGGATCATGGATAAGAAAGTATAATTTAACTAAAATATCAAACGATGTTATTTTAATGAGCCCTTTTAGTATGTTGTTCCAGACACATTATGGTATGTTTCTACAAAGTTTAATTTGGTGAGGTTTTAAAGTGTTCTGCTATTTTAATAAATTCATGTAACATTCTATTCAACTTAATCATTTAGTGCTAAAAAAGTTTCAAGAAAATCCTTTTGAAAGATTTACACCAATTGAAAGCCTCTAAAATGAAATCATCAAGGACATACATGTATGACCATAGATACACCAAGGTAGAGACTCATATATGGCATTTGAAAAGCTAGAACCTTTGATTCTTGGATCAGGACATACATGTATGACCATAGATACACCAAGGTAGAGACTCGTATATGGCATTTGAAAAGCTAGAACCTTTGATAATTGGATCAGGAACATAAGAGAGAAAATAGTAGAATCGAACATACCTTGTGAAGAACTCTACCCTTGAGATCTTGATCTCTAAGTTGCAGAATAAACCTTACCTCCTCCAACAAGAAGAAGATTCACACCCATGGGTGGAAATGAGAGGGTTTTCTATGAATTTTGAGCAAGAGGGAGAAAGTAGAGAGAGGTGATTTTGTTGTATAAGTTGTTTATCACTCAAGAGGATTATGATTTGTGAGGAGTGAAGATTTTAAAAAAAAATGAGATTATGAAAAAGTGTGGGAGAGAGTGGGGTGGTTAGGCTAGGATTAGGGGGAAAGAGGTGTTTTTATAAACAAAGTAGCATTTAAATTTTAAATTTTGAACTTCCTTCTTTATCTCTCCAAACCATAACAAAATTCTTCCTTATTTTAAGGGATGTGGGGCATAATAGAATGGAAGAGATTTTATCTCATTAAGTGTGATTGATATATTCTAGATTTAGTGTATCTTGTTATTAATTAGGAAAGGATATGATATAATTAATATGATTAAATCCCTTCTATAACATTAGATCAATGACTTGTTTGGATGATCTTCTAGGAAAAAAAAATTTAATTGATATTTTTAAATAAGATCTTCTGAAAAAGTAAAAGCTGTTTTACATTTGGGTGTAACATCAATTTATGTATGATGTAATATAAAAAGGTCTTTATTTATTATCCACCATCTTTTTTTTGTTGTATAAAAGACTATTTTCTGAAAGATGAAAATTCTAACTTCCCAATTTTTTTACTTTTTCTAGTAATTTTACTTTTACTTAAAAAATTTACACCAATATACTAAAAAACCAAGGTTAAGAAAACCGGACCGGGTATCGAATCAATCAAGGTACTGGTTCAAAGGTTTAGAGGTCCAACAGATTCAACCGGAATATAATAAAATATATATATATAAATATATATGTATAATTAATTAGAACATAAAAAATATATTAAATCAGTAACATTAACATAATTAACACAAATAATTAACACAAATATATATATATATATATATATATATTCATAATCCATATAAAATTTCTCTAGTCTCAGTCTCACAATATGATTACAAAAGTATTTGAAAACAATATTTGTTGGTGACTAGCAAGTTTTATGGTGGGCAGCCTGTGAATATTAGTACTTTTTTCATATATAAAATAAATATAACCCATTTTTTTCACTTTTGCATTGTGACTACTATAAAATATCAGTATTTAAACTTTGAAACCAAAAAAAAAATTAAAAGCTTCAGACCGGTCCAATCGGTCCAGTTCACCGGTTTTCTTGATTTTTCCCGGTTTTGACCAGTTCTAAAACCCACTGGTTTTGGCTATACAACCGGACCGGCCAGGTGACCGATTCCCGATTAACCTGGTCGGACCGGCCGGTCCAAGCTGATTCTCTTAACCTTGTAAAAAACACAAAAAGATTTTGTAATAAAAAATATATTTTTTTAGCAAAATAATAGCATCCGAATGAGTTCATTATGGGCTCCTTTCGATGATCTTTTAGAAATAATATCTTTTTAAATTGATTTTTTAAAATAATATCTTTTGAAAAAGTAAAATTTATTCTACGCTTGGATGTAAATTCAATTTATGTTTAGATGTAATATTAAAATATCTTTATTTGTTGTTAAAATCTTTTTATGTTATATAAAAGATTTGTTTTTTAGAAGAATAAAATTCTAGCTTCTCAAAATAGAATTTTTTTTCACTTTTCCTAGCAATTATGTTTTTACTTAAAAAACATTGCCAAACATGGTAAGAAACACAGAAAAATCTTTCTTTTTATAGAAAGATTATTTTTAACCAAAATAATGGCATCCAAACAACTTGTATCTAATTTATTCTTGTCACTAATTATTCAAAATATTATGAATTAATTAAGGCTGAGAATAATTAAACCTCACCATAGTAAAAATAAAATTTCAAATCATTTAAAATTTTCACTTTTCTACTCAAAACAATTCTATAAGGCTGTAGCGAATATAGGTGGGAAAATAGGTTAGCTCGCAGGCTAAAATGACTAGCCCCTCAACTTATTTTAAGAAAAAATCTATGCCCTCCGCTCCAAAAAACAAAATATATCTTTACACATTAATTTGAGAGCTTCCCTTTTTTTTGAAAAAAAATAAGGTTTTGGATTTTTAATTTTAAGTTTTTTTCTTTGGTCTAGAGAAGGTAAGGGAGAGGTTGGGTCGCACATCAGCTCAAATGAGGCAAACTATTTTGCCAGTTGATCCACGTCTCAAGTGCTTAATTTTAAGTCTTGACATGCAAAACTTGTTGGCCAACTGTGTTGGGCTCATTTTTTAGCCAACTCGCCTAATTTTTACCAGTAAAAAATAGTCTCAGTAGGTTTGACCCATTTAACAACACATTTAAGGGCACCCACAATTATTTTCATTATTCAAATTTCACCTACCCGCAATTCCTCATCAATATGTGCTTGTCATGGTTGAAAAATTGGCTTGAACATAAATAATTCCTTCGAAAAATTGGCTTGTACACAAATAATTCCTTCGTACAAATACAATAGTCGGTGGGCTAAAGAGGCCAATGAAAGTGAGACAATGGTTATTTTGTTTTTGGGTGCATAGATGCAGTTGGGACCCAAAAAGAAAGAAAGAAAGAAAACTAAAGAAAAATATTGGTGGAGTCAAAGAAAAAATTGTCTAGCCAAAAAGAAAAGTGTCTAAAGACTACATTATAAAATAAAACATGTTGCAAAACAAAATAAGTTCAAAAACTAATGATGATTTTTATATACTAAAAGTATAAAGAAATGATACTTTATACTCTATCAACTTATAAAAATTTAGCAAAATGTAAGTCATGATGGGTAGTTACATAAACTTAATTTGAAAAGAGATGATATGACATTTTGTTAAATTTTTATTGGCTTAGACTTTAAAATTAATTTAAACCATCAATGCTAAAATTAAGGTCATTACTTTTAAAATTAAATAATAAATAATTTAAAAAATTCATATAAAAAAATTAATTTCTATACACTAACAGTATAAATTTTTTTTACATGTACTTATGTATTAGTAACTACATTTGATAATAGATACTTTAGGAAACAAAAAATAGTGTAAATTTTTTTTTACATATTTATCAAATTACATATTATCACATTATAATAGTTACTTATTTCATTCACTATTTTAAAAAATATACAAATTAAATATTTTAATCGAATGATAATATAAAAATATCACCCAAGGCTACACTTCTTGAAGATCCAAAACTACTATCTCTCCAAGTGTATAGTCTCTCCATCATTAGAAGAGCCCATATTGAGTTTGTGGATTTTTTATATTTTTTAAAATTTTCCTCTTACTAGTGGGCTAAGAGACAGATTTGCATACACCCTAATTGGATTTCTCCAATTGCACGGTCTACTCAACTTGGTGTAAGCCATGTGAAAGACCAAGAAATAAGTTGAATGGTAGAAGGACCCAAACACACTTACACTCTTTTTTTCCAAGTTCGATGAGAAATTATTTCTACAATCCATTGTTTCTTTTTTTACCTGATTCATGAAGCAACCAACACTTACACCATCTCATGAAAGAGACTATCTAACCGAAAAGGAAACTAATCCATCCTTTTTCCCCCAAGTTTACCTCTTCAAGCAAAGAAAAGGCAATATGCTAAGACATAACATTGAAAGTAGATTTGTAGAAACTCTTTAGCTCTACCACCAAGAAGAAACTGACCCACCTCTTTCTCCCCAATTTATCATATTTGAGGGGTGTTCAAATTCCCTTACCTTCAACCACAACAGATGGCACCACTATCGCCCCCGTTGCTCAATACTCATTGAAAAAGAAAAAAAATAAACGATGTGCTAAGTTTTTATCGACATTTCTTTTTATTAATCAACTCCATAGTTTTCTTACAAACATGAACACTTTCAGTGACAAAAACTATCTCTTACAATTGCTGAAGTATCTGTTACCATTACCTGCAATGTCGCGGCATAATCAAGGTGTAATACATTAGGTCCACCTGTTTCTAGCTAGATTTAACAGCCTTTAGGTATCCGAGGACCCCCCCACCCCATTATGCCAGAGACCATGTAGTAATTGAAGTTTTCAAAATTAAGCAGAATAGTCTCGCTGTAACGAGCAGACAGGCCAATCAGTGGCCTTGATGTTGGTTAGTCTCGCTGTAGCGAGATATACTTGCTTGAGCGAGTGAGATGTTTAGCAAGCTAGCTACAGCAAGGGCCCTTGATGTCAGAACAGTGTAAAATGGCACAGTTTTAATAAATGACCCCATCACTTATGAACCCTCAAACTTGGGTTTCCCGTTCCAGAAATCGAAAACCCTCACCCTCAATTTTCTTTCCTCCCTCATTCTCCTAGCCACATTCCAATCTTTTTCCTCCAAGCTTCAAGGTGAATTTAGTTGTTGATTTATACTTCCTTCCTCCCCATTCTTTCATGTTCTTGGGTTGGTATGGTTATGTTCTTAGTTATTGTCAAGCATGGATACTCCCCTAATGTTCGTAGAGTTAGTTTAGATTAATCTAGAGATTACTAGATATTAATCTTGAGTTTTTTGGTTATTATGGCAGATTTTAGTGCCATCCCCACTCCACGGAGTGTAGTTAGTGTTGACACCACACTTTCCTTCCCTTTAGGTGAGTGGGTTCAATCTTGTGAATTTTATTTTGGTCATTATAATTATTTTCCCAACTCATTGGCTTAAAGACATGATTTTTGAGGCTATTTTACAATGATTGTAGATTATTATGGATTTTAAGTTATGGAAATTACAGTCTAAGTTATGGAAATTACAGTTTTCAGAAAAGCATAAAATATGTGTTTTGATGTAAAACCGTAAGACCATTTGTTGTTAAAATGATTTTTAAGAATAAATTGATTATGAATGTGATTATTCAGAGATTTTATGATTATTTAAATGAATATATATATATATATTGTATTATGATCACAGGTTCAGTCTTGATTTATGAAATGAATTATTTATGATTATTTTGATTTCAAAGAGATCAAGTTGATTTATATTTGAGATGAATTTATCTTTACAATGGTTTTATGATTAAAATATGCATATAATATAACTCAGTGATCATGAGGCTTACATGGGAATGAAATTTCTAACGTGCCGGTCACATTCCCAACCACAATTGCCATGGTGCCATCTTTTTCGCCCTTTATTAAGAGCCACCCCTCAAACTTATAAAGCCCCAAATTTGATATGTTTGTATTGCCCTAATCCGGAGTTATATTGACAAAGAAAAGAGAGAAAGAGAGATAATAAATTGTGAGTATTGTTGTGTGTGAATAAAGAGACTGAGGGCGAAGATTGTAACATCCCCAATTTTTCTTAATATAGTATTTCTTTATTATAATTTTTTTTTTAGAAAGTATAAGGATTTTGTATAGGCAAGAAATATTTAGAAATAGTCATAAAAATGTCTAAATTAAAATATACAAGACTTAGCATCAAATGTAAAATATTTAATTATTCCCTTGGATTTTATTAAAATTAAAAAATACCACTAAATAATAAAAAAAAAGCATATAACATAATTAATTACAGAAAAAGCCTACATAAATCTTAGAAAAGCTTAAGGAGTGTAAAAAATTATGATGAAAAATTATAAATACAATTTAAATATAATTTTGATAATGAATATCAATATTAAGTAAATTTGTATAATATTAGTATAATTATACAAAAATAACCTAACCTAGGGTATAAAATAAATACCGAAAAATCCTAGAAAATAACTCTAGGTCACATTAAAATTTTTTAACTAACTTATAATATTAGACAAAGAGGACCACGAAATGGGACTCTTCATTAGACCACGGATAGTGTTAAAATCATTTTTTTTGGTATTTAATTTAATTAAAGCTTAAATAATCACTTAAGCTTTAAGATAATTTTCCTAAACCTTGATTAATCTATCTAATAATCTCATATCAGTTAATCAACACCTAGATCAGCCACTTGGAATGAAAAGAAAAATATGTTTGAAAAATGAATTAAATTGTCAAACTTTCATATCACAATTTTTCAAAAAACCTACCAAACTTTGACTAAAATTTCAAACATGGTGATCTTGTTCCCTTATCATATTGGACAACTCAAAAATTGACATGAGCTGCTGTAAAAAATATATATATTTTATTATAGATAATAAATTATTTTAATAGACCCAATTAAGGTAAAAATATATTAAAATTACTAAAAATTATAGAAAATTCGTCAAAAAATTTTAGATAACATATAAATAACGTAGAAACATGTTTTTGATAGTATATTAAGGAAATATAATTTTTATATGATTATTTAATTAATTACCTAGTATATGTAACTTTAAGATAAAATTTGAATATACAAAATTTGTCATTTTCATGTATTAATCAATTAAGGCACCTTGCCACCTACCATAACTTTATTAGAGATAACATTCAGACTTAGAGGCTGCCAATATAAGATAAGAATAATTTAAAAATATTTAAATAAATTATTAATTAATTAATTCCTAATAACACTAGTAATAATGTAAAATACCAAATAAAATGAAAATAATTATAAAAAATTATATAAATTTCATGAATCCTTGTATTATATCTCTAATAATCTAATGAAGATATTTAAAAATAAATTAAGTCATTTACTAATTAATTAGCTTAATTAAGATTGACTAGTTTAAGTAATTTTGCCTTATTTTGAATAATTCATTATTAAATATATTAAAATTTACTAAATATCTTTAAATCATGTCATTAACATTTTAGTATGTCTTTAAGTGATAATTAAGAGTTTATTAAATTATTTAGTATTAGCTTTAATATTTTACTAATGAAACTAACTAAATATGATAAATAAATTATAAAATTAATAATATTTTAATCCTAGACTTTTTCTATAAATAGCACACCTCTAAACACAATTCCACTCTTCATTCTTCTACCCAAAAACTATCAAAAATGTGTAGCCATCATTTCTCTTCATTGACTTCATTTTCATACCAAAAACACTTACAAAATTTTAGCAAAACACCCCCAAATTATCATCTCTTCTTATCACCATCTACCATCAACACTTCCCAGCCTTTATACATGAATTTTAGCTATTATTAAATGTTTAGAAAAGTTGAAGAAGTTGCTAGTCTAGCCTTGGTGTAGCAAAGTTTCTAAAAGCTCCAAGAACAAGCAGGGGTTTTCTTTCACTTCTAAGCTTCATATATAATTTTCTTATATGATGTTATGCTATATGATATTAAAAGTTTATGTTTATTGTTTCTAATATCTTTGAATGATTTAAAGATGGTGTCATAAAACACTTAATCTATGTGTATATGATGCATATTTATTTGTTTACTTATATGGTTGAGAATTTTGATTCAAGATCATTTCAAATTTTTATTATACTTTCTTCAAACATTTAAATATTGCATGAAGTTGTTTTAATATGTTAAACCATGTGTATTTTTCTTTGATAAAGCTTTGTCTACAAGTTATGGAGTTTTAAGGTGATATAGTTTTGATCTCATTATGTAATTAATTGTGAAATATTTCTATTCATGAAATGTGCTTTATTTAATTTACTATAATGAATAGATTCTAAATATTTGAGCATGTAATATTTAGCTTGGTTTATGTGTTGTATTTCTCTTGGGATCATTAAAACTTAATATGATATAAAAGACACTAAAATATATTTATATTAATCATAACCTCTGGACCTCAGACTATAAATCTTGAACTATGAACCTTGGACTATGAATATTGAAATATGGACCTTGAACTACGAAACTTGGACTATGAACCTTAAACTATCAATATTTGACTTGATTATATATTTATTAATATTAAGGAATATTATTTACAAATATCTAAATTTAAGGTCCCATTAGGAACATGACATGTAAACTAGCTAGATTCTTGCTTGAAGTGATTTCCTAAAGCTTAGGTATAATTTTGATTATTCATTGTTATATTTTCTTGAAAGATTCCATACTCTTTTATTTGCTCTATGATTATATCCTTATATTGATAAAAATATTTTTTTTACCTATGTTGAACATGTAAAGGTAATTTACCTACATATTTTCTAAAAATAGATTTGAAATAATTTTGGGTGTATCTAGACTTACGGAATTAGTTAAAAAAATGAGTTTTATATAATAGTGTGATTTGGTGCTTCAATAATAATAAAGAAATATGGTTGTTTTTAGAAATTCTATATTGTTTGGGATTTATGTGCAAATGTGAAAAATCTTGAGCTCTACATGTGAATATGAAAGCAATTGTGGAAACTTTCTGTAATTTTCATATTTTATGCATATGTAATACAGCAGAAGCTCAAAATGGATAAATAATTGACACCTCGGGTCCCGCCTTGTAGCGGAAAAGGACTTGGTGGATGTTTTAGTGATGCCTTGGGCTCCGCCATGCTAGCGGACAAGGACATGACATTCACTGATCTGACTAGGGGACGTCCTAGCAATGAGAGCTCTCACAAATCCAATATGAAACAAATCTTGTAGACTATAGCCATTATAAGGGAACGAGATATTAAAAAAGGATGTTTATAGTGCATTCATGATTATTTACTATATTTCTTTTACTGCACTTTTATTATGATTGATATTATGCATTTCAATCTTGCTTGACACTAGCAAAACATAATTTGTGCATTTTGTTGCACTCCCGTGTTATTCTTAGTATTTTTGGGATGAAATGGGACTCCCTTGGAAACATCACCCTACTAGGAGACTTCTCTCACCCCTTTTCTTTGATGTTTCTAGATGGTATGGATCGTCATCAGAAATGAAATGGATGTAGCCATCGACTTAATTTCTAAATAATTAAATTCTATTATGTGTGCTAGATAAAATCTTTACTATATGTTACCAGACTTTGGTTTTGTTGTATTGTGATATTAAAGTTTTCCTTCATGTATCTTGAATGTGTAATATGTACTTCTGTATCCTATGAATTGATATTGGTAGTGAAGTATGTTTTCTATAGATGATAGTTGTTTAAACTGGAGGAATTATCGATTAACAGACATTAATATTATATTAGAAAAAAAGCATTCTTTGTTATAAAAAAAAAAAATTTACCTTTAGGTTAGTAGAAGAAAGTGTATTACTGTGGAATGTAATTTGGAAAGGTTCTGGCTAAGAAAAGATTTGATATTTAAGCATGTCCACTATGACCCACTTCTCTTTCCTGGGAGTCTACCAGATGCATGATTTACAGTTAATACACAATATTCTGGTATATAACTATAAATAAGAAATAATCATAGCAGAAAATTTTTTTCTCAAATTTCAAGTTACAAATTAGTAATTAACCATTATAATATTAAAAATTAGGATGAAAGAATTAGAGTTTAGTAGGGTGTTACAAAGATGATTTAGAAATTTGAAGTTGTGAGATCGAGAGGAATTTGAGGTTCAGAACAATAAAGGAAGAAAGAAGGGTTGAAAATAAAAAATAGAGAAAGCACTATAAAGTAGATACTGAAATTAAATAAAAAAGTAAGCAAATTATTATCTTGTGTGTTCCTTTGTGTCCGTGTAGTAACCTAGCAAATGAATAGATTTAAAGCATTGCTAAAGATATGAAGTCTTGAAAAATTGCATTACACTAGCCGAAGTAAAAAGGCAACAGTGTCAGTTCCTAATAGCTTAAAAAGGTATTAGTTCAACTTGAAGTTATACGCATGCTTTAATAGGAAACAATACAGCTCTTTCAAATATTGGTCAACATCCTATTGAAAATTGAAATTTGCAATAATTATGAAAATATATATAATTAATTAATAAAAATCATTAATTATTTTGGGCAAATGACTCAAACAAAAACCAAAGAGTCATTATAAGTGCACAATTAGAGCAATGATACAAAGTTGAAAAGACATACTCTGTGTGAAGCTAGAAAGACAATGACAACCATTCATGTACAAACACTTGGCAAAACTTTTTAGGTTGGAAAGCTAAGAGCCTGCTTGATTTGAGTTTTCAGTTTTAGTTTTTCAGTTTTCAGAATTTTGAGAATGAAATATTGAAAATTGGAAATAAAAACTGAAAACTAAAATTTGTAGTTTTTAAAATTTTTAGTATTTGCTTTGTAAAATCTGGAAAAGTGGAAAACTGAAACTAAAAACTCAAACCAAACATGTCCTAAAGGTTGCGTATTTTTGTCTCAGGACAGAAATACAGAGACATTTTGTCCATATATCATGTTTGATGGGGGAGACGGGGTATGAGGACAGAAAATTTTTGTCATAGAAATAAAATTTTTCTATATTTCTGTCATTCCAAAAGATAGGGAAAGATAGGGATAAGACACAAAGATAGAAACCTCCGAAATTGGTAATCGGAGGGTTCTTTGGGTCAACGCTTACTTTGCCACCATCAATGTCGATCAACTCCTACCACCGCCGGTCAACACCAGTCAACATCGGTTAATGGCCTCCGGTAGTGATCAATAAAGATAGTTATTATATCTTGTATTCCATAACCAAACATGATATAGAGACATAATTTTTCTCTGTCTCTACTGTCTATATATTTCTGTCCCGGAACAGTAAACAAACGCTACCAAATGGACATGTAATGATGGTTGGTGCTATTACCTCTTATCAACGCAATTCTAGTACTATAACACAATGATATAAAGTTGAGTAACTTTAAGAGATCCATGCATAGCACAAATTTCCTACTAGTTTTTAACACTCCGCACTTAAAATATTAAAGTCTTAAAAGAATCTGTAGTACCAAACAAACGTCAAAGTTAAAAAAAGCCATTTTCAAGGTTCTAAGGGATAATGGGCCTAACTTGGTAGGTGAGCAACACAAGTACACTACGTACGTAGGTACTACTATAATAACAATACTATTGATGAGGTATTTGTTCGAGTAAAAGAGACTCAAATTCCTTAAATATGAGTGTTATGTTTGATCATGAGATTTGTGTATATAGAAAAAATGTTGATGGGAGGGATTCTAGATTAGATGCCTGGCTATATCGATAAGATATTATGGGGCATTTGATTCGGGGTATATTTAATTATTCCCGAGAATAAATAGTTGGGAATAATGTGTTCTTACGTTTGCTACAAGTTTTACAAAATTTTTCCTAGGTGTTAATTATTGTATGGAAAAAGATTTTCCTATGATTTAGTGAAATCTGATTCCCAAGTTGAAGAGTGGGTAAAAAAAATTCCCATAACTTGGGAGTCACAATTATTAAGCACAATTACTGAATAATCCCTCAATTATTTGAATTTTTCTCTTTTTATGATTATATTAAGTGTATTTTGGAAATTATGACATATATTCTCGGGAATATAGATAATAAAAAAATAAGTTTTAAATTTATTTTCGAGAATCCTAACAAATAATCCTAGGAATGTTTAATGCTAAATAAATAATTTTTAAAAATACTGGAGAATAATATTTCCAAGAATATCATTTTCAGAAATCGTATTTCTGAAAACCTAATTTCAAACCTTGAAATAAACGTCCTCGAGCGCATTTAGTTTGTGAAAATATTTCTTATTTTTATTTCCTATTTTCATTTTTCGAAAATGATTTTCATTTTCAGATTTTTAAAATCAGGAAATGTGTTTAGCTTATAAAAGTGGATTCTATTTTCAGAAAGTGAAAATGATGAAAATACATTTGGTTTGTTTAATTTTAAAATATATTTTCAAAATCAAATTTAATATGATAAAATTATGTTTGATATTAAATAATAAAATTTATATAATTTAATTTTCATTAATTTATCTACTAACAAGAATTTATAAAAATCTAAATCTATAAAATATTAAGACATTAAGAATAAAATAAATTGCTCTTTTTTTAACAATACATATAAACAAATTAACATGACACATTTCAAACGATAGTTTAACGAAAAGATGAAATTGTCCCCATTTGTGAGATTTGAGGGACCAGTATGAGATTTTTTAAATTTGAGAGACCGATTTGTTCTCCACTATAAATTTGAAGTACCAAATTGAGGTTTTAATAAAAAATAAATTGCTCACTTTAAAGTTATTATTTTTTTATTGGCTTTTTTAAAAGGCTATTATTTTATTATTGTACCAAAAAAGTTATTTTTGTTATAATTATCACTTTTATGTTATTATTATTATTATTGTTAGTTTTTAAAATCCCATTTAGGGCGACCCCATTAGATCCACCTTTTTCCCTCTTCTTTCTTCATGCAATGGCCATAGACGCCACTGCCACAGCACATCCAAGGACGTTGATTTTTTTTCCTTTTATTATTGTTCTTGCCTTCAAGATACTATTATCTACTTGGGGTGCCTTAACTCATGAATATGTGCACCATTTCCATGGTTAGTGATACACGTAGCAGAGAGTTCTAGATAGTGAATACCTGTTTGTGAACAAGACTGCAGGGTCAATCAAGAGTGTGGCAGCAACTACAATTGCGTCACCCTTGCGATACAGTCGTCCATCAGTAGTAACTCATGATTGTTGCTCACATGCCCTTCTTGCAAAGCATGGGCTCAATTGTGGAAGACAAGCATCACCCACAACGTTATCATTGCGGTGCCGCTTAACACCATTGGTGGCTGCCAGCAGTACTGCCCTTGCTCCGGCTTCCTCTATTTCAAGGTTCCCACAAATGGATCTTGCATATTGGTGCTATGAACGGCTAGAGGGCATGCCGTTGCTGAGTGAGGGGTGGCCACTTTGGAAAGGGAAGATGGATCTGAGAAGGAATTGTTGGTGTTGTGGTTGTTGGAGAAATAATCCAAGTTCTTTGTAATTACAAAGAAGCCACTGTGTTTTCAATTTGAAAACATTTTCAAGACTCTATGAAATGTATGTTGAAAATATTGAAAACGTGATATATTTTCAACGTAAATTAGACAAACGCATTTTCACTAAAATTTTCCATTTTCAATGAAAATACAAATGGAAAAGATGCAAACCAAACAACCTATAAGAATATGTATATGAATTTGAATTTAAAAAAAAAATAAAAAAAGGGAAAGACTTATAATTATAATTTTACACTACATATTCTTTTATCTCTTTCCTTTTTCTATAAAATTCAAATTCATAAACAATATTCATAATCTCCCACATAATCTCCCACACACCGGCCGGGGCATACACGAGGGTAATAAAAAAAAATATATATATATAACTAGAAAACCAGTGGGCAGGGAGCCACCTATAAAACGGGAGCACTTTGTATTAGTGGCGCGGGTGGATCTGTGTATCTCTCTTTATCCTTTCGCATTAATCAATCAATCAATCAATCAGTGCCAATCGTTCGTTGGCTCAGTCATTCGCTCGCAATCAGAATCTGATCAATGGCGTCGGAAGGTATCCTGATGGGGATGGGTAACCCTCTCCTTGACATCTCTGCCGTCGTCGACCATGACTTCCTCCAAAAGTAATACGCTATAACTCCACATCTCCCATTCTTTCCTTTTTATTCCCTCTCTCTTCGTGTTTTCTCGATCCATGCGTTTCATTCATTTTAAATGCGATCTCATCGTCGTCGTTTCGTCTTGGCTCGACCGTCTTTCTGAGTTGTTATGTAAAATGTTACCTACTGGATTAAATCCTGTGATGTTTGATGCGTGGCTGTGAAATTGAAGAAGAACGTTCGAGAGGTTTTGTTTGAATGGATCCTGTGGTTTTTGGTGTTGAATGATTGTGATTGATTTGTGACTGTGTTTTTTTGTGTGTCACAGGTACGACATCACGTTGAACAATGCGATTCTCGCGGAGGACAAGCACAAGCCTATGTAAGATAATCTCTTTCCGTGTCTATACCCCACATATATGATGAAATCGAATGTAGTAGTCGGGTTTTGATTCAAGTAATTGTGAAGCTTTGTTGATTTGCTTTGGAAACTGGAGTTTGGATCAAATGTCCACTAAATACACACCGTTGTCCATTTATGTGTGCGTGCGTGTGTTTTTTCAATTGTAAATTAAGGACTTGATGCAATAATCAAGTTTACCTGACCTCAGATCTTATACTTGTAAGAACTTCAGTTGCAATATCATGATGAAACAAGTACAAGGCATAAAATATGAAATTCAAATTAAAATATAAGAAAAGTAATGGATCAGAACTTTAACATGTGAAAATTTGAAGTAACTTATGTCAATACACAATTTCAATTTTAGAAGATCTAATTAGAAGTGTGTACTGTGAAATTTCATGTTTGTTTACTTGAGAGACCAAATTCTAGCATAAAAAGTATACACGAGTTTAGCTCGAGTTTATGTGAGTCATCCAAGTTTACTCTGGTTAGAGTTTGCAAGTCAGTTAACTCGAGCATTTGATAACCATAACAATAATTAATCGGATATTTAACCTCTTATTCAGATAAAATTTGAACTTTCTCCTCGCTAAATTCTCTTTTACTATTTCAAGTAGAATGTCATTTCTGGTACACTATATTTTGAGTTCATTTAAATTTGATTATGATCATGCAATCATCTCAGGTATGAAGAGATGGCTGAGAAATTTAATGTGGAGTACATTGTGGGAGGTAATGCGCGAGGCTATACTATTTAATATCATAAGCACTGCACAAAAAAAAAAAAAAGTTAAAGGAAAAGAAGGAAAGTGGGAGTGGGAGTGCACATTTCACGGTGGCAGTTTCTATAATTTTTGTATTGGCAGGTGCTACTCAGAATTCAATCAAAGTTGCTCAGGTATGTACCAACCTTATTGGTAGTTTGGTACTATTCTGAATCTGAAGTGTCGTCAGTGTAATTTACCATTTACCTTGCCTCTTATAGTGGATGCTTCAAGTACCTGGGGCAACAAGTTACATTGGTTGCATTGGAAAGGATAAGTTTGGGGAGGAGATGAAGAAGAACTCAAAACTTGCTGGTGTAAATGTAGGTTTGATCTTGTAGCTAGTCTTCTCATTTCTCTGTCACGTGCTTCTCTGTCCTGGATCCTTGAATCATGGTTTCTGAAATTATTTTTTTCTTTTATCCATGAGGCTCACTACTATGAAGATGAAACTACACCTACCGGAACTTGTGCTGTTTGTGTAGTTGGTGGTGACAGGTCATATGATCAAGTCTTCCAAGTGTTTTTTGTTTGTATATTCTTTTTGAATCATTGGAATTATTTGTATGCTGTCTTTAAAGAAAGTGTATATCCTCACCTTGAAATTTGCTTGATTACAAAACAATTATTTGAAGCCTTGTATTTGATTGCATCTAAATATAGGTCTCTTGTTGCCAACTTATCGGCTGCGAATTGCTACAAGTCTGAGCACTTGAAGCGAACTGAAAATTGGGCATTAGGTACCCTGTTGTTGGTCCATGCAGACTGTCTTTTATCCCTATCTCTTCTTCATATCTGATTAATTCTGGATGACTGACATTTATTATTGTGCAATTTTTACTTGCACAGTTGAAAAGGCCAAGTATTTCTATATTGCTGGCTTTTTCCTCACTGTATCACCAGATTCCATCCAATTAGTTGCTGAACATGCTGCTGCAAACAACAAGGTACAATATGATTGGAAATTTGGTGTTCCTTATTTAGTAGCAGTTTCTGATACTTTCTAAAATCCTGCGTGCAGATCTTCATGATGAACCTTTCTGCCCCTTTTATCTGTGAGTTCTTCAAGGATGTACAAGAGAAAGCTTTGCCGTAAGGATCCTTCTTTGGTAAATTCGAAGAAATGGAGTTTTAGTTTACATATTGCTCTTATGGATACCCATTTTTGGAACTCAGATACATGGACTACGTTTTTGGACATGCGACTGAAGCAAGAACGTTTTCCAAAGTTCATGGTTGGGACGTAAGCACTGCTTAAACAGATCTGTTGTTTTGGTATCAAGACTTGTTGTGTTTTGACTCTTTCCTGCTCTCTAGACTGATGATGTCGAGGAGATAGCACTCAAGATTTCTAAGTGGCCAAAGGTGTCTGAAACACGCAAAAGGATAACTGTTATTACACAGGGTGCAGATCCTGTTGTTGTTGCTGAGGATGGGAAGGTGAAAAAGTTCCCCGTGATTCCATTGCCTAAAGAGAAACTAGTTGACGCAAATGGAGAAGGTACTGCCCTATTGCGTTTTCAAGTTCAATGTGGAACTTAGTTGCATATGCAATTATGTCCATAAGTTTCTAATTTTACATTCATGGGTTCATGGCCTTTAAGGGAGATATATGCAAATCCGATCAAGTTATAACCCAGTTATAACCCCTACTTTCTAGCACATAAAAACATAAGTCCTATTTCATCCCTTTTCAAATTCATTGTAAATCTATCGTAGTCATTCAACATTGCAACCATCATGGAAAAGCGAGGATGTTTATTTATCACTATTGAGGCACTGCCAACAATAGATCTTCCGTCCAAAATGTTTGTTGAAACATGGTACTATACTCTGTTTTTGTTTGGTGATTGCAGGAGACGCATTTGTTGGAGGATTTCTTTCACAATTGGTTCAGGAGAAGCCCATTGAAGAATGTGTAAGAGCTGGCTGCTACGCAGCAAACGTTATCATCCAAAGGTCTGGCTGCACATACCCAGAGAAGCCTGATTTTCATTGAGTAATTATTTTATTGCGGTTATGAATTTTGATTGTTAGGAAGCCTTTTCTTGTTTTTCGGTTGATTCACCACTCTAACTGGTTTGGAATTTTTCTGTCGCCCGGCTAGGGTAAAGAGAGGAAAAAGTTTCAGTAGAGGAAAACCGGGAAAAAAAAACGCCGAAATAAGTTGTATGGGCATCGTTTCTTATTTTTGCTTTGAGCTTGTTATTAAGGGTATGGTAGTCTTTTTATTGGATATATAAATTATAAATTGTGTTCGCACTTCATGATGGTGCTTACTCACGTTGTCACTATTTAGAATGTCTTTGTTTAATGTTGAAAAAAAGGATTTTCAGGATACACATGTTTTAGATTTTTGAAAAATTACTCTTTTTAACTCATAGACAAAGATAATAATCTATATTTTTTTTAATCTCTTTTTCGTTTAGCAAATAATTATTTAATGATCTTAACTTTTTCATACATTTTTTTAATTGATCAGTGTTGTTTTTATCTTAAAAAAGGGTCAAACAAATAGGCTTATGCACTGCAGATTTGAAGTGCTCTTCCTTTGAGTTGTTCTGGTTATTTGATATTTGGAATCGGAGGAGACCCGACCCAAAAAAAAAAATTTACTTTATTATTTATTCGTAGTTATCCCTTTTTTGTTATTTTTCTTGTGATAAAAAGTTGTCATCAGCACCACAGTAACATGTGGCTATGTGGATTCATAATTAACCTATTTTGTTGTAGCTGGTTAGTTTGTCAATAGTGTACGTTACTTTCTCCTTTCTATTGCACACATTTTGCATAGTTTGTCACTTTGTCTCGCGTCTTGTCTATTAAACTTGCTCTTTTCATTGAATTTGAATTTTTGTTACTCTTCAAGCTATCTTGCACTCTGCCATATTTTTCAACGTTTTTATTTAATTAATTTCATTCAATATTTATTTAATTTAACAATACGTTTTGCCTAGTTATTTATATCCAAAAAAAAATTGAAATTAAATTTTCATTACAACAGAATTTAATAATTTGAGTTTAAAAATTGAAGAGTCAATGATTTCCCCTTTTAAAGTTTATTAAGTCCACGGTGTTGATCTTTTTTTATCTTTTTTTTTTTGTGGGGGTCAAGACACGGAATTGATCTTAGGTATGGAGCTCATCTATTGGGCAATTATCACACCACCGCCCACATATAGTGGATTAAGGTTTAACACGAGACTATGCCCATCATCGAAAAAAAGAGATTATTCCTTTGAAAACAATACCAATTGATTAGCCACTCGGATTTGCTTATACTTGAAATCTTACAGCTGGATTTGAACGTGGACAGCTTCATGTAGTTGGATTGCAATACCATCTCATCGGATTTGATCCAATCCAAGGGGAATGCCCCTTTAGTTGAAAAAAAATGCCATTATTTCGATGGCAACCTCTCTCTCTTTTGCTGGTTTTGTACACTAAGCACTCAAATTATTTGATCAGTCACTAAAGTATGTTTCAAAGTGTACCATAACAAACAGACAAATGTACGTTTTAAGAGAATGTAAATGCGTTAATTCAGCCACACTACCGTTGTGCAATTGAAACTTATATTGGTGCCTATGTTGACGAGAAACAAACGTTTAACTTATTTTGCAATTGAAACTTAATTATAGAAACATATGTCCTAAAAATAAATACTTCGATTTGAAACCGTTGTGGAAGATTGGGAATTTGAGACTGATTAAACGGCTAAATTTATTTCTTAAATTTAATAAAAAAGGGTCATTCATTATATATATCTTTTTTCATTGATTTTAACTCGAGTTCCTTTTTCATTTGCTATCTATGCTTTTTGAGTTTTTGTCGCCTCCACTCTGCTTTACATGTAAAAACTAAAAAGGCTTGTTCAATAATCAATAACTATTTTTTGTTAAAATTAGATTTCTTCAGCAAGTTTCATCCAACCCAAAAAAATACAAACCTCATCAATGAGGAAACATACGATAAATAATGGTAACTGACACCCTTCCTGGTTCAAAAAAATTTTCTAACTTTTTTATTTAAAACTAGGTATTACAAAATATTTTCAAGAAATGAGAGAATTAATAATACCCACTAGAAAGACTAATTCAATTCATAATGATGTCTTGAGTAGTTACATATCCAGGATCCTTGACACAAATAGAAGCGATATAAAAATTAAACAAAATGTAAGTCATGACGGGTAGTTACATAAACTTAATTTGAAAAGAGATAATATGACATTTTGTTAAATTTTTATTGGCTAAGACTATAAAATTACTTTAAACCATCAACGCTAAAATTAAGGTCATTGCTTTTAAAATTAAATAATAAATAATTTAAAAAATTTATATAAAAAATTTAATTTTTATGCACTAACAATATAAATTTTTTCACATGTACTTATGGATTAGTCACAAAATTTGATAATAGATACTTTAGGAAACAAAAAATAGTGTAACTTTTTTTTTATATATTTATCAAATTATGTATTATCACATTATAATAGTTACTTATGTCACTCACTATTTTAAAAAATATACAAATTAAAAATTTTAATCGAATGATCATACAAAAATATCACCCAAGCCTACATTTCTTGAAGATCAAAAACTAATCTCTTCTAAGTGTATAGTCTCTCCATCATTAAAAGAGCCCATATTGAATTTGTGGATTTTTTACATTTTTTAAAATCTTCCTCCCACTAGTGGGCTAAGAGACGGCATTGCATACGTGCTAATTGGATTTCTCCAAATGCACGATCCACTCAATTTGGTGTGAGCCATGTGGAAGACCAATAAGTTGAATGGTAGAAGGGCCCAAACACACTTACACTATCTTTTTCCAAGTTTGATGAGAAATGATTTTTGCAACCCATTGTTTCTTTTTTAATCCAATTCATAACGCAACCAACACTTACACCATCTCATGAAAGAGACTATTTAACCCAAAAGGAGACTGATTCATCCCTTTCCCCAAAATTTACCTCTTCAAGCAAACAAAAGTCACCATGCTAAGACATAGTATCGAAAGTAGATTTGTAGACGCTTTTTAGCTCTACCACCAAAAAGAAACTTATCCATCTCTTTCTCCAAAATTTGTCACATTTGAGGGGTGGTCAAATTCCACGACCTTTATCCACAATCGGTGGCACCACCATCGCCTTCGCCGCTCGGTATTAACTGAAAAAAAATAAACGATGTGCTAGGCTTTTATCAGGATTTCTTTTTATTAATCAACTCCATAGTTTTCTTGCAAACATGAATCCTTCAGTGACAAAAACTATCTCTTACAATTGATGAAGTAGTGTCACTATTACTTGTAATGCCAAGGCATAATCAAGGTGTAATACCTTAGGTCCACTTGTCCCTGGCTAGACTTAATGGCCTTTGGGTACCCCAAGAATCCCCATTATGCCGAAGACCATACTGCAATTGAATTCAGCAAAATTATGCAGAATAGTTTCACTACAATCAGCAAGTAAGCCAATCAGTGGCCCTAGTGCTGGTCAGTCTTACTGTAGCAAGATATACCTACTGCAGCAAGTGGGGTGTTTAGTAGGCTTGTTGTAGCAAGGACGCTTGATGTCAGAACAGTGTAAAATGACACAGTTTTTATAAATGAGTCCCTGTCTTTTATAAACCTTCAAAAGCGGGTTTCCCATTTCAAAAATCGAAAACCCTTACCCTATTTGTTTTGATGTAAAACCATGAGACCATTTGTTGCTAAAATGATTTTTATGAATAGATTGATTATGAATGAGATTATTAAGAGATCTTATGATTATTCAAATGCAAATATATATTTTGTATTA
Organism: Dalbergia cultrata; assembly: GCA_031216105.1. Lineage (NCBI taxonomy): Eukaryota > Viridiplantae > Streptophyta > Magnoliopsida > Fabales > Fabaceae > Dalbergia > Dalbergia cultrata. The sequence goes on along the minus strand of CM062353.1, from coordinate 9,358,247 downwards.
TGATCATAGATTCAATCTTGATTTATGAAATGAATTGTTTATGATTATTTTGATTTCAAAGAGAGGAAGTTGATTTATATTAGAGATGAACTTATGTTTATAATGGTATTATGATTAAAATATGCATATAATGTAACTCAGTGATCACGAGACTTATGTGGGGATGAGATTCCTCACGTGTCGATCACATTCCTAACCATAACTGCCATGGTGCCATCTTCTTTGCCCTATATTAAGAGCCACCCCTCAAATTAACAATACCCCAAATTTGATATGTTGTATTTCCCTAATCTGGAGTTATATTGATATAGAAAAGATAGAGAGAATAAATTGTGAGTATTATTGTGCGTGAATAAAGAGACTGAAGGCGAAGATGATATAGAAATTAGAAGTTGTGAGATGGAAAGGAATCTGAGGTTTAGAACAAGAAAGGAAGAAAGAAGGGTTGAAAATGAAAAATAAAGAAAGCACTATAAAGTAGATACTGAAACGAAAATAAAAAAGTAAGCAAATTATTATCTTGTGAATTCCTTTGTGTTTGTGTAGTGCCCTAGCAAATGAATAGATTTCATTACTAAAGATACGAAGTCTTGAAAAATTGCATTGCATTAGCCAAAGTAAAAATGCATCAGTGTCGATTCTCGAGAGCTGAAAAGTTATTAGTTCAACTTGAAATTATATGCATGCTTTAATGAGAAACAATATAACTATTTCAACTATTAGTCAACATCCTATTGAAAATTGAAATTTGCAATAATTATGAATATATATATAATTTATTAATTAAATTCATAAAATTTGGGTAAAAGACTCAAACAAAAGCCAAAGAGTCATTATAAGTACACAATCAGAGCAATCATATAAAGCTGAAAAGACACACTTTGTATTAAAGCTAGAAAGACAATGACAACCATTCATGTGCAAAAATTTGGCAAAATTTTTTAGGCTGGAAAACTAAATAGACGTGTAATGATGATTGGTGCTATTACCTCTCTTTTACATAACTAAATAAATAAGATAGTGTTATCATCGCAATTCTAGTACTATAATGCAATAGTATAAAGCAGAGTAACTTTACAAGATCCATGCATAGCACAAATTTCCTACTAGTTTCTAACACTTGGTATTTAAAAATTAAAGTCTTAAAAGAATCTACAGTACCAAACAAACATCAAAGTAAAAAACCATTTTCAAGGTTCAAAGGGATATATGGGCCCAACTTGGTAGGTGAGTGACACTGATACACTATATAGGTAGGTACTATTATAATAACAAAACTATTAATAAATTAGTAGTCTGAATAGAGGAGACTCAGATTCCTTAAATATAAGTTTTAGGTTCAATCCTACGATTCATGTATATAAAAAAAATGCTGTTAGAAGGCATTCCAAATTAAATGTCTGGCCCTACTTTAGAGATATTAGTCTCTCATTTGCTAGATAAAGGTATACTCAGGGTAATAAAAAAAAAAAACCAGGCTTTGTTTAGATTGATGGAAGGGAATGGAATGGGGTGGAAGAGGATGAAATCACTTAATGTTCCATTGTTTTGATACAAATAATCTGAATGGAATGGGATAAAAGGGGATGGATCCAATTCCATCCAATCCCACTAATTCCCCTTATTTAGTTTTCGCTCCAATTTGGGGTGTATAGGATGGAATTAACTACCTTTTAGCCAGCTTTTTATTGCAATTACCACTTTACCCTCTTGCTTTTCCTGTGATATCAGTTGCTTCTTTCATCTTCCCATGAAGGCCTAGTTTGCTTTTCACCATTTTTAAATGTAGATTTTTCAAGAATTACTAAGAAGTTACACAGTGATTGATGAGGAGCACACTATGGTGGAGGAAGATGTGGTACAATAGCCAGCCCCACATGTAACAAAGAGATTAAATCAGAAGCAAAAACCCATTCTTTGTGCTACAGACGCAAAATCACATTTTATGTTTTTTTTAATACCTTTTTTCGACTATTGCAACGGCTGCAAACACAACAATTTAATTGAGAGTGTGATGTTGATTATTGAATTAGATATGAGTTTGATTCTAATATTTTAGTACTTTATTTGGAAGGATTTTTAAATAATGAATGAAAAAGTTAGTTATCATAATTAACATGGCATATACTTGAGAGATTACAATATTATTTTTCATATTAAAATAATTAAATTGTAACATATTTATCATAAGGGTATGTCACGATCGACTTGGGAACATGAGTAGCACGTGATGAATCTTATCTCCACGTAAGCCTCATAACCTCTAAATCTCTCTATATGCATAATTTAATAATAAATTTCATTTATAAAATATCCTTTCATTTCTAATAAAACTTTAGCTCTTTTGAAACTATGCCTCTCATCAATAACATATCATAATCAAATTCTGAATCTGTCTCTATAATACAAAATATATGAGTTACTCTCTATACAAAATATACATAAAACTATCATCATGTAATACAAAATAGTAATGATAAATCAATGCAAGTATCTGTATGGTCCAGAACCCTGCCCGTAATGTACACTAAAGTACTCTATCACTATACAAAATACGAAAAAAACACTTCACTCCGAAGTGAAGCTCACCAACTGGAAACCTCTACTGCTGGGAAGGAGGTGGCTGAGAGGGACTTGTAACAGCTAATGTATCTGTAATAGAAAAAGGAAGAGGGGTGAGTTTCATCTAAAACTCAGTGAGTAAGCACTCATCCATAATCCTCTCATAGGACAACAACAAGGATATATGTACATATAAAATTATCAAAAATTGATTAATGCAATAACTTTGGAATCACACCCATAATCCTCTAATGGGACAACAACAAGGATATATGTACATATAAAATCATCAAAAATTGATTAATGCAATAACTTTGGAATCATATAATCATCAAAAATTGATTAATGCAATAACTTTGGAATCATATATATATATAATCATAAAGGAAATAAAACTAGAAATCGCTAGTAAAGGATAAAGAATAGAATCTATTAGAGAAACGGGGATCTCTGGTTATGCGTATAACAAAATATAAATTATTTGGTTATGCATGTCAACCATGATATAACAATTTCTTTAATCTCTAGGATCCTTCTGGGATCCAAATTGGACACCTAACTAGATTTCATTCTTTGCTCTATGAGATTGTCTTCTCGGACAACTTGGTACCAAGGTTAATGACCAGGATTCAACTGTTAACTTACTGTCTGTTTTTCTATAGTTACCGTCTGGTCTCTAATTCATAAAATATGTTATTTTCTTTAAATCTCTATTTTGGACTTTTCTCTATATATAAAACTCCATAATACATAATTACATTAATCTTAGAATCACTAGGAAAAATTTATAAAGTCTCTAAATCAAGTCATAATCATATTCTAGTTTTTTAATAAAATTATTTTAACAATAATGGTCCCATGATTTTATGTTAAAATAACTATTCCATGCTCATGTTAAAAATCATCCTTTTCAATAATTTTGATAACCAATCAAAATCTCAAATTTCTTAAATTATTCTCTAAAGTCATATAATCATGTTATGATTTAAAAAAATTAACTCTAATGACCAGTATAAGGGTCATAGAATCTGAACCTTTACCTAGAGGGGTAGATTGTGAAGCACTAACACCATGGGGACTCCGAAGATGAGGAATGACACCAATATCTGCCATTGAAATAACAAAATTCATAAACAACTTATGAGGAGTTCTAAATTACTCTAAACATATACTAACAACAGAGGAGGAGCACCGCCACTTGACAATAATGAGAGAAATAGTAATAGTCATATCAAGAATGTGAAAGATGGTGAAAATAGAGACAAAATCTTGGAACATATACTTACCTTGATGATTTAGGGCAGATTGAAATGAGATTGAAGAAAAAGAAAGAAAATGGTAGGGCAAAAATTATGGTCCATAAAATGGAGGAAGAAGGGAGTGAAGGAAGAGTTTTATAAAAGTTGAGGGGTGTTAACAAGTGGAACGACACATTTCACTCTTATTCATGCTTCAAGGGGACAACTATAACAGTCCGGGGCCTTCACATGTACAAGACTATGCACTTATGACCGCTATAGCGGTCCTCAAAACTCCCCAAACAGTGAAATTGCATTACTGTGACCGCTATAACGATCTTGGACCGCTATAGAAATGATAGAAAAGTCCAACAACAACATTTTATTGTCATTAGGCACTTGAGTTACCTCTGTACTCACTTATTTATTTTACTCTCTATTAACCTTAAAACATAAATATGAATAAGGAAATATCCTCATTTAGTTTCAAATAAAATATAAAAAAAATCAAAACTTCTACCAATCGAAATATAATTTTTAAGTTCTAGCTCAAATTCGGGAATTCTTATGATTTTCTAAACTTGCGGACTAAAAACGAAAGGTCTAAAAGTTTCCTAAAATTTGTTAAAAATCAATTTTCAATTTATTTTTCTTTGGAGGGCCATTACCGGGACTTTTGGTTCTAAGAATGTGGTTCAATACTTAGCAAAATATCGGACCCGGCAACATGGGTGGGTCCCGGGAAACTCTAGGGCTTTATAAAACATGTTTACTAACACGTGTACACCAGGTATTACAGGGTAATTATGAAAAAATAAATTATAATTATTTTGATTCAATTCCTTTCTATTTTATTATCTAAACAATGGAGTGGTAATTATATTCCATTCGATTTTTAACAATTCAAACAATAATATGAGATCTATATTCCATCTCACTTCACCCTATTTTACTCTATTTCACCTTTTTCTATTCCTTCCCATAGACCATTGTCTATCCAAACAAAGTCTTAATAAATAAATATAACTCGAAAACCAGTGAGCAGGGAGCCGCCTATAAAACGGGAGCACTTTGTATTAGTAGCGTGGGTAGGTCTGTGTATCTCTCTCTATTTTCTTTCGCATCCATCGATCAATCAATCAGTGCCAATCGTTCGTTGGTTCAGTGGTTCACTCGCAATCAGAATCTGGTCAATGGCGTCGGAAGGTATCCTGATGGGGATGGGTAACCCTCTCCTTGACATCTCTGCCGTCGTCGACCATGACTTCCTCCAAAAGTAATACGCTATAACTCCACATCTCCCATTCTTTCCTTTTTATTCCCTCTCTCTTCGTGTTTTCTTGATCCATGCGTTGCATTCATTTTAAATGCGATCTCATCGTCGTCGTTTCGTCTTGGCTCGATCGTGGTCTTTCTGAGTTGTTATGTAAAATGTTACCTACTGGATAAAATCCTGTGATGTTTGATGTGTGGCTGTGAAATTGAAGAAGAACGTTCGAGAGGTTTTGTTTGAATGGATCCTGTGGTTTGTGGCGTTGAATGATTGTGATTGATTTGTGACTGTGTTTTTTTGTCTGTCACAGGTACGACATCACGTTGAACAATGCGATTCTCGCGGAGGACAAGCACAAGCCTATGTAAGATAAGCTCTGTCTATATACCATATATATGATGAAATCGAATGTAGCAGTTGTGTTTTGATTCGAGTAATTGTGAAGCTTTGTTGATTTGCTTTGGAAACTGGAGTTTGGATCAAATGTCCACTAAATACGCTCCATCGTCCATTTATATGTGCGTGCGTGTGTTTTTTCAATTGTAAATTAAAGACTTGATGCAATAAGCAAGTTTACCTAACCTCAGATCTTATACTCGTAAGAATTTCAGTTGCAATATCATAATGAAACAAGTACAAGGGATAAAATATGAAATTCAAATTAAAATATAAGAAAAGTAATGGATCAGAACTTTAACATGTGAAAATTTGAAGTAACTTATGTCAATACATAATTTCAATTTTAGAAGATCTAATTAGAAGTGTTTACTGTAAAATTTCATGTTTGTTTACTTGAGAGACCAAATTCTAGCATAAAAAGTAAACTCATGAGTTTAGCTCGAGTTTATGTGAGTCATCCAACTTTACTCTGGTTTGAGTTTGCAAGTGAGTTAACTCGAAAGTTTGATAACCTTGACAATAATTAATTGGATATTCATCCTCTTAATCAGATAATATTTCAACTTTCTCCTCGCTAACTTCTCTTTTACTATTCTGAAATGTCATTTCTGGTATACTATATTTTGAGTTCGTTTAAACTTGATTATGATCATGCAATCATCTCAGGTATGAAGAGATGACTGAGAAATTTAATGTGGAGTACATTGCGGGAGGTAATGCACGAGGCTATACTATTTAATATCATAAGCACTGCACAAAAAATAAAGTAAAAGGAAAAGAAGGAAAGTGGGAGTGGGAGTGCACATTTCACGGTGACAGTTTCTATAATTTTTGTATTGGCAGGTGCTACTCAGAATTCAATCAAAGTTGCTCAGGTATGTACCAACCTTATTGGTAGTTTGGTACTATTCTGAATCTGAAGTGTCGTCAGTGTAATTTACCATTTACCTTTGCCTCTTATAGTGGATGCTTCAAGTACCTGGGGCAACAAGTTACATTGGTTGCATTGGAAAGGATAAGTTTGGGGAGGAGATGAAGAAGAACTCAAGACTTGCTGTTGTAAATGTAGGTTTGATCTTGTAGCTAGTTTTCTCATTTCTCTGTCACCTGCTTCTCTGTACTGGATCCTTGAATCATGGTTTCTGAAATTATTTTTTTCTTTTATCCATCAGGTTCACTACTATGAAGATGAAACTACACCTACCGGAACTTGCGCTGTTTGTGTAGTTGGTGGTGAAAGGTCATATGATCAAGTCTTCCAAGTGTTTTTTGTTTGTATATGCTTTTGAATAATTGGAATTATTTGTATGCTGTCTTTAAAGAAAGTGTATATCTTCACCTTGAAATTTGCTTGATTACAAAACAATCATTTGAAGCCTTGTATTTGATTGCATCTAAATATAGGTCTCTTGTTGCCAACTTATCGGCTGCGAATTGCTACAAGTCTGAGCACTTGAAGCGAACTGAAAATTGGGCATTAGGTACCCTGTTGTTGGTCCATGCAGACTGTCTTTTATCCCTATCTCTTCTTCATATCTGATTAATTCTGGATGACTGACATTTATTATTGTGCAATTTTTACTTGCACAGTTGAAAAGGCCAAGTATTTCTATATTGCTGGCTTTTTCCTCACTGTATCACCAGATTCCATCCAATTAGTTGCTGAACATGCTGCTGCAAACAACAAGGTACAATATGATTAGAAATTTGGTGTTCCTTGTTTAGTAGCAGTATCTGATTCTTTCTAAAATCCTGCATTCAGATTTTCATGATGAACCTTTCTGCCCCATTTATCTGTGAGTTCTTCAAGGATGTACAAGAGAAAGCTCTGCCGTAAGGATCCTTCTCTGGTAAATTCGAAGAAATGGAGTTTTAGTTTACATATTGCTCTTATGGATACCCATGTTTTGAATTCAGGTATATGGACTACGTTTTTGGAAATGAGACTGAAGCAAGGACGTTTTCCAAAGTTCATGGCTGGGGTGTAAGCACTGCTTAAACAGATCTGTTGTTTTGGTATCAAGACTTGTTCTGTGTTTTGACTCTTTCCTACTCTTTAGACTGATGATGTCGAGGAGATAGCAATCAAGATTTCTGAGTGGCCAAAGGCGTCTGAAACACGCAAAAGGATAACTGTTATTACACAGGGTGCAGATCCTGTTTGTGTTGCTGAGGATGGGAAGGTGAAAAAGTTCCCCGTGATTCTATTGCCTAAAGAGAAACTAGTTGACACAAATGGAGCAGGTACTGCCCTATTGCGTTTTCAAGTTCAAATGTGGAACTTAGTTGCATATGCAATTATGTCCATAAGTTTCTAATTTTACCTTTATGAGTTCATGGCCTTTAAGGGAGAAATATGCGAATCCGATCAAGTTATAACCCAGTTATAACCCCGACTTTCTCCCACATAAACCCATAAGTCCTATTTCATCCCTTTTCAAATTCATTGTAAATCTATCGTAGTTATTCAACATCGCAACCATCATGGAAAAGCGATGATGTTATTTATCACTATTGAGGCACTGCCAACAATAGATCTTCCGTCCAAAATGTTTGTTGAAACATGGTAATATACTCTGTTTTTGCTTGGTGTTTGCAGGAGACGCATTTGTTGGAGGATTTCTTTCACAACTGGTTCTGGAGAAGCCCATTGAAGAATGTGTAAGAGCTGGCTGCTACGCAGCAAACGTTATCATCCAAAGGTCTGGCTGCACATACCCAGAGAAGCCTGATTTTCATTGACTGATTTATCCAATTTTGTTGCGGTTATGAATTTTGATTGTTTGGAAGCCTTTTCTTGTATTTTGTTAGCTTCACCACTCTAACTGGCTTGGAATTTTTCTGTCCTCCGGCTAGGGTAAAAAGAGGAAAAAGTTTCAGTAGAGTGAAACCGGAAAAAATAAAAACACTGAAATAAGTTGTATGGGCATCGTTTCTTATTTTTGCTATGAGCTTGTTATTAAGGGTATGGTAGTCTTTTTCTTGGATATATAAATTATAAATTGTGTTCGCTCTTCATGATTGTGCTTACTCACGTTGTCATTATTTAGGATCTCTTTGTTTAAAGTTGAAAAAAAGGGTTTTCAGGATATATATGTTTTAGATTTTTGAAAAATTACTCTTTTTAACTCATAGACAACGATAATAATCTATATTTTTTTTAATCTCTTTATTGTTTAGCAAATAATTATTTAATGATCTTAACTTTTTGATACATATTTTTAATTGATAAGTGTTGTTTTATCTTGAAAAAGGGTCAATCAAATAGGCTTATGCACTGCAGACTTGACGTGCTTTTCCTTCGAGTCGTTCTGGTAATTTGATATTTGGAATCGGAGGAGACCCTACCGAAAAAAAAAAAATACTTTACTATTTTTCTTGTGATAAAAAGTTGTCATCAGCTCCACAGTAACATGAGGCTATGAGGATTCATAAATTAGCCTATTTTGTTGTAGCTGGTTAGTTTGTCACTAGTGTACGTTACTTTCTCCTTTCTATTGCACACAAGTTGCATAGTTTGTCACTTTGTCTCGCATCTTGTCTCGTAAACTTGCTTTTTTCATTGTATTTGAATTTTTGTTTATTCTTCAAGCCATCTTGCACTCTACCATATTTTTCAACGTCTTTATTTAATTAATTTCATTCAATATTTATTTAATTTAACTATACGTTTTGCCTACTTATTTATATCCAATTGAAATTAAATTTTCATTACAACAGAATTTAATTAGTTGAGTTTAAAAATTGGAGTGTCAATGATTTCCCCTTTTAAATTTTATTTAGTCCACGGTGTTGATCTTTTTTTATCCCTTTTTTGTTTTTTTGGGTCAATGCACGGCATTGATCTTAGGTCCATGCTTTAGTATGGAGCTCATCTATCGGGCAATTATCACACCACTGCCCACATATAGTGGATTAAGGTTTAACACGAGACTATGCCCATCATCGAAAAAAAGAGATTATTCCTTTGAAAACAATACCAATTGATTAGCTACTCGGATTTGCTTACACTTGAAATCTTACAGCTGGATTTGAACGTGGACAGCTTCATGTAGTTGGATTGCAATACCATCTCATCGAATTTGACACAATCCAAGGGGAATACCCCTTTAGTTGAAAAAAATGCCATTATTTCGATGCTAAACTCTCTTTTTTGCTGGTTTTGTACACTACGCACTCAAATTATTTGATCAGTCACTAAAGTATGTTTCGAAGTGTACCATAATAAACAGACAAATGTACGTTTTAAGGGAATGTAAATGCGTTAATTCAGCCACACTACCCACATATGTTGGTGCCTATGTTGACAAGAAACAAACGGTTTAACTTATTTTGCCATAGAAACTTAATTGTAGAAACATCTGTCCTAAAAATAAATACTTCAATTTGAAACCATTGTGGAAGATTGGGAATTTGGGACTGATTAAACCGCTAAATTTATTTATTAAATTTAATAAAAAAGGGTCATTCATTATATATATCTTTTTTCATTGATTTTAACTTGAGTTCCTTTTTCTTTTGCTATCTATGCTTTTTGAGTTTTGGTCGCCTCCACTCTGCTTTACATGTAAAAACTAAAAAGGCTTGTTCAATAATCAATAACTATTTTTTGTTAAAATTAGATTTCTTCAGCAAGTTCCATCTAACCCAAAAAAATAAAAACCTCATCATGGAGGAAACAAACGAATGACAATTTAAACTCCTTTTGTTTTTTCAAATTAAACGCCAATCTAAACTTTAAAGCGTGAGTTATGTACCAAACAAAAAACGGCGTGAGTTAATAATCTATCACTTAATATTTATTTAGGAGCAAAAGAATAAAAATAGAAAATTTTCCTGGCAAAGCCTCCTCCATCCTTCAATCTCCCATACCATGACTCTCACCAATCTCATTTCTCTCTCTCACCAATAGAGAGCGTCAAACCCACGGGCCCATTCACGCGCGTGAAACCTTCCCATAAACAGAAAGGAGAACTAGAAACAAGAAAGGAAGTTGACAGAAAAGAAAAGAAAGGAAGAACAAGAAGACCATAGCCATAGCAATAGGAATAGCCACCCAGCTCCAACATAGAAGCACCCAAATTTTTTTTTTTTTTAAAAAACCCAGAAACAAAGACCAAAACGCAGCAGAAAAAAAAAAAAGGGAAGAAAAGAAAAGAAAAGAAAAGAAGAGAAAAAGAAAAAGAAGAAAGAAAACCAAAACCGCTGAAACAAACCCTTCCCATCAAAACGCGAAAATCGCAGGGAAGCGCGATGAGCGACCACCCACGGTTGCAGAACCTGCGTTCCACATCACAACTTCTCCGAGAGGCGACTTCTTCGTTCTCCTCCAACCTCGTCACGTTCCTCTTGCTTTCTCTTCTGATCCTCTCCTTCCGCACCGTTGTGGAAAACGGAACCTCACATGTCACCTCCTTCATCGACCGCGATCCTTCCCTCAAGGCCCTCCTCTCCCGCCTCGACCTCGCCGGAACCACCACCGCCTCCGCCGCCGCTGCCGCACACCACCACACCCGCCTTCGCCACCTCCACGACCATCCATTCCGTCACCGCCGCCACCTACATCACCGTCGTCGACCCTTCCTTCACCTCACCCGCGTCGGAACCCTAGACGATGATTTTTTCTCCGGCGACGATGACGACGGCCGCTCCCTTTTCGGCTCCTCCCCCAAATCCGCCGTCAACGGTAGCCACGTCTTCTTCGGACCCTTCAATCTCGAGTCAGGGTTCTCGGATCTCGTCGCCGATGACGGAATTAGGGTTTCTGAGGTTGTTCGCTCCGGAATCACGTTCAAGGCCGAAGGGTTAACATTCTCCGCCGAAAGAGAATTCGGAGAGAACGAGAACAACGATAAAGAAGAGGAAATTGATTATGATGATGATGACGATGACGAGAAGAAGAAGAAGAACGAGAAGAATGGCGATTTGGGAAAAGGGAGCCAAGAAATGGAGAAAGATAAAGGTGTGGACTTTCAGTTCTTCGTGAAGGGTTTTGAGGTGGGTCGCCGTGACGCGGCGGCGCTGTTCTTCCTCGTGAGCTTTCTCTCCGCCGCGTACGGTTGGGTGATCTTGGTTTTCCTCGTTACTTATTCGTGGGTACTAGGTGTTGTTTTCGTTGCTGTTGTTAATGATTTTGTAGGGAGGTTCTGTTCTGTGACCGGTTTGATCTGGGATGGCTCCAGATTAGGACTCAAGAGGCTCTCTGGCTTCATTCTTATGAGGTGGGCTGTGAGAGATGCATTGACTCAGCTTCTGGGGTTGTGGTATTTTGGTGAGATTGAGGATCAGTACTCGTTTTTCAAGCTTTTTGTTAGGTTGAAATTGATGCCCTTTTCGGTTATGTCCCCTTGGGTTAGAGGGTTTGAGAAGGAGATTTCTGGGTTCTTGTTCACTTGGTTCTTGGTTGATACCTTGGTTGCTTTTGTGTTCTCTGTTGATGCTTGGGTTGCCATTGTGGACTCCAGGAGGAGTGGGAGGGAGATTGTGAAGGAAGGGTGTTACTTGATATCAACAATGTTGAATCAGGCTATTCAGATTAAGTGCCTTGAAGCTATACTCTGTGGGTCATTGATGAGGTGGTTTTTGGGCCGGTATTGTGGGAGGTCTTTCGCCAAGATGTTTCAGTCGACGATGGAGGTTTACTTCATGGTTGCCTGGCTTGTGTTTTACTTTGCGGCCAGGTGTAGGGATGCCAGTTTACAGGGTAGGAGGTTTGGGCAGAGGGATTTGGAGGGAATGATTGAAGGTCATAGATGATACTTGGTGGTGATTGGATTAGATGAAGGCTTGTCGTGAGGGGTTTTTCTTGTCAAATTGTAATGCACAATTAGCAGCAATCTTTTGCTGGTTTTATGTCTCCCTCTTTTGCAGTCAACACTGCCCTTTCTGTAGTTTTGTCGCCAACAATGTGATGAATGTGCTTTGCCTGAAGGCCAGTATACTTCTTGTGTATATTCTGAATGAGGATACTTCATCTGTATATTATTCATGGAATCATTCATCTAGTTCGCGCAATATGTGTTGGTGATGATAGTCACAAATTACAATGTTTGAGAAATGGAGAATGGTAATGTTTTTTCTCCATGCAACATGGAGTTTTGTTATGATGAGCAAAGTAACCTTGTAGTAGCATTTTTGTCTATTTGGTGTTATGTTGTATATTTTCCCGAAATTAAAGCATTAGTTGCACATCATCTACAGGATTACCTTGTGCTGTTTTGAAACTGCGTGATTACTGACATTTGAGGCCATTATATCTGCTGTCTGCATAACTTGCAGAAATTTCTTAAAACTCATTTTACATCATGGAGTTACTTTTGCATCATATGATTGAATGAAAAAGTACAGTTGTGAGAGACCGATGTTTGTAGTCAGAGTTAATACTCAACGTTTTCGGTTTGGAGGAAGATATTCTTAAGCTGATTTCGAAGTATTCTTGAATTCTTAAGAGTGCAGGTTTTGAAGCTTCAATGTTTTGTTAGCTCAAAAGGGATCATCTGAAGGAAGCTAGTGGTATGACCAGTGTACCGAGTTTATTGTAATTCAATGAAGAGCAATGTTATACAACCTTAATAATGTTGCCAAATTTTTATATAGAATTTATGACGATTGTTGGATGAAATAAGATAGTATTACTATGTATGTAATAAAGAGTTAATTAGCAAATCACATGATTTTGACTAAGTTTTTGACTTTATATAGTTTTTCTTTAATGACTAATGGTCTTCCCTAGTAGTTGTCTCTGTAACGATACCAGTTCTTGGAAGAGATAAGAGAGTATATTTTGGGATGGTTGATGGCCTGAAATCAATGAAATTCAAAATCAAATTGGGAATGTTGGAGTTTCGACCATTCACTTCAACTATCTTTTGAGGGCAGTTTCCCATGGCAGCGTGTTGACTGTTGAGGGTCATTTTTCATGCAATTCTGTGGGAAAATAAAGTATAAGCAGCATCTTTAGGATTTTCTGGTCTGGTTTTTTGGTGTTGCACTTAATAAGCTGAATAGCTGATGATGGATTATCTTGGTTTTCTGGTCAGTAGTTCATTTGATCAAGCCATGGGACTCTGCTGGGAGCTTTATTGACCAAGTAGGATGGTGGTTTCTCTGGACAATCTTGTAAATCTGTTCCCCTCTTCTCTTGTTGCTCATGACAATCCCTTAATACCGACGAAAGCAATTTAGGTTATTTTTCCTGCAGTTTGCAGGAAAAAATCACAAGGAGCATCCTGAGGATTTTCTGGTTTTGTGTCGTTCACTTCGCTTGATAAGTTTATGGATTGTCTGATCTGTTGTCTGTTTTCTCTAGCCAAGGGTCACTCCAGGATTGACTGACAAAAGGAGCATGGTGGGTGAGGGGAAGTGTGCATTGATTGATTAATCCTTTGCATATTGGTCAGTTTTAAAAACTACGTAGCAAAAGAAACACATTCATTTGCCATTTTGGTTCCAGATAGCGGGTACTGAATTGTGCTCTGACAGTTTGCAGCCTCAATGGGATCAATGCAACAGAAGTCAGAAGCTGAGTGAGTGGTCCTTCTGCCATCGTGTATGTATGTCTTACAAGCACTTACCAGGGCCCTCGCCAAGGTTGCCCCACCTTCTTTAAATATGTGCGTAGCAGTGTGTGCATGTCTCTTTTGTTATTGCGCCTGCATTTGAAATTTTCATTCCTTATTCACATATTGATGATATTAGACTGTGTTATATGAAAAATACTACTGAGTTGCAGTTTTCAGGGTCTTGTGCAGTTTAAGTGAATTTATAGGATGTTCATTAGAATTGTTGCCTGCAATTCCTTCTACAGATGATGAATAAATAGTTTTGGAACATATGAAAGTCAAACCATTTGGCACGCCATTATTCTCAAACCACTTAGATATCCGGAAAGGATTACATTATATAATAGTAATAATAGTGTCATACTACATCCATCCAAGAATAATGATATTTTGGACAAACTAGTACATTAAAAAGTCAATGTATATGGCTATGTGTCAATTATTCCTGATGGAGGAATACATCTATAAGCTTCTCCTCACACACCTCACCCTAGAATATTTTTATTAGATATTCTTTCCTATTATATTCCGTTACCAATTGATTTGTTATGAAAACTAAAAATCAAGAGAAATATATGTAGAATGTCTAAGGATTTGAAAATCTTAAAGTTTCATGTTTTACGTACCCATGAATTCGCCCTTGAAGAACACTCAAGATAGCACATGCTGGTATGCAAGGTGCAGTAAATGCAAAGATAGGTGAAGGAAGTGGGTAGAAAACGTAACTATTTGCATTTTTCTCATTATGAAATACTTCCACTTCCATTGACACCCAACCTCAATACTTCCACTTTCATTGACACCCAGCCTCAATACATGAACTTGGAAGTTTTGCTTGAATTGGTTTTTGCACTCTCAAGTAGTTCGTCTTTTGTGTCAGCCTATTCTGCTGCTGGAAAAATATTTGATGCGCTTGTCTTGTGCTTCCTCCCAAGCTTCAAGTGAATAGTCCTTTACCTGAAGATTTGCAGTGTGGACATTGTTATGCAATATCACCCACAAAGGTTCCTTAAGTAGATCCATAATCCATCGCTGCTATAGTTTCTAGCCCACAAACATAATGTCTTATCCATAACTTATGCTCATATATTGGTCAATTAAACAAGGTAATTTCACATGCCTTAATAAGGTTTTTCTTTTCAAAACTCCAACGTTAACCACTTTTAAATGTGTCATACTAGTCATTAATGCATCGATCAGTTGGGTCCCTGCATCTTATGCTGACAAGATACCCCAAAAGAAAAACAAACAAGAGCATAAATGAAATGGAATAGGATCATCTCATTTCCTCAATTTGATTTACGCTGGTGAGCTACACCACACTTAGCCTCAATCTACTTACAACAAACATATTATGGCTACATATCAGCATTCTTGTTAGAACTCCAATTCAACAGCACGAGCTAGTGACTCAAAGGATGCATGCATGGTTTCTCAGAGACGCACAAACACCCTCTATTACTGTGGTGAGCTTGCACAGTGAAGGACACTGAGGAAAAGGTGCTCATCGCAAGGAATACGTAGTTTTGAATCTGCAATGAAGTCATATTCTTCCTGAGCTTGATCAAGCAAGGCCTTGAAGAGTGGATGGTTGAGCAGTGTAACTTTGATCACATATCTCTTGTGGTTCTCTCCTACGTACACAACCAAGTGACCCTTTGGGACATCACTTGGAATGGAACACCTTTCATGCATGCAAGACCACAGAGCCCATTGGCAACAGTTCTCACATGCTGCAGCACAAGGTATAGTGACTTTGCTCCCTATTTTTTTCCACTTCTTAAGACACCCTCTGAGAAACTTCCCTTTCATAGTTGTCAGCTATTTGTTGAACGAGAGAGAGAGAGAGAGAGAGAGAGAGAGAAAAGTACAGTAAGTACTTGGAACATGGAAGAGGTTTATATAATAGCAGCATGGGAAGTGCCAATGTTCTGGAATGATAAAACGGTTGACATGATACATATGCATCTTCTGCTAATACAGTGGTTCCAGATATATCAAGATTCATTCAATATATTATTAATATTGCTATTGAAGTTTGTCAGTTAGTGATAGTTCCTCATCATGCTCATTAACTTTCTGAGAGCATTGCACCTTGATACGAAACTGTACGAACATGCATGATGCAATCATATATATATAACAAACATGAAGTTAAGAGTACTATCTTATTATCATGAGAGTTTTAGGCCTTGGAATAGATAATTATGCTTAGAAATTGGTTAAAAGGTCATATAATCATCACTTAGAATGTTTGCATAATTGTGATTTTATGTTTGACTCCTGATTGAATTGACTAATATCCTTTACATGAAAGTAAAGACTTGGTTTTTTGTCTGTAATTCTTGAAGGGTGTGATGCTTGATCACTGACCATTCGGAGTTCTTAAAAGTTAAGACCCCACAAGGAGGAAAAAGATAAGATATAAATGAGGGATGGGATAAGTTTCTTGGGTTAAGTGCAAACCCACTTATTTCCAAGACATGAAGGATATATATTGTGTGGATATAGCACTTTGTTCTGAGTGAGGCTTCACCTCTTGTGAGTCGTAATTGTCGAAAGTTTTGTACAGCTAGTGCTAAGCGTCGGTGAGACTATTGGACATTGGTTTAGTGCTACATATTATGGTTCAGTTGAAGATGAAATTGGTGCACCCTGAAGACCAAGATTATTTGGTTTAAGGTTTGTCCGGGAATGGAACTGCTTGATTAATTATGTTTTATGGATGATGGGGGATGAAGTCAGTCACTTTCCAATTTCCATGTAGAATGTTTGTGTCATTGTCAATTACAGCAGCTTTCACTAAGCATGTTATAGATGTGAATTTTTTATTCCTATTTGGATTGGATTCAGCTCACTACTTATCTTGAATAATCTAAAAAAAATTGTGTATGTCTGTCAGTGCTTCCATGCTTTATGGTCTAAAGAGTGTACTGTCCGTACAAAAAATTACTTATTAGTGTTCTTGTGACTGCATCCTGCAAATGGGTTTGGAATTATTTTTACTATCTAATTGTCAATCTCTGTGATACAGGAAGTGGGCTATGCATTGTGTAAGGGATGGGAGAAAATATATTCGGTTGTGAGAGAAGAATGGAAGTTAGAATTATTTACTCTGAAAACTTTGACCCTCGGTAGATGTGACATTATCTTTGATTTGATTCCCTCCATCAGCTGTCTCAGAAAACATTACTGATGATATGATATTGAGTTTCTTTGATTTTCACTTTTTCATGTTTCAACTCTGTCATGGATCTTGTCACTGTAATGCATGTTTATTGCCCGAGATGTAGGTCCACAGTCCACATAATGCAACAAGTGTATACAAAATAAAAATTAGAGAATATCAAAGAACCAAACAATTTGTAACTGGAAAACTTATTAATCACTATGCTGCTTTGTTTTGGTGGAGGAATGGTTGGGGGGAAAATGTGGGGCTGTTTACTAAATCTCAGTATTCATTGTATAATTATAAAATTAAACGAGAAATGGAAATTTAATTTAATTATCTTTGTAGAGTAGGATTCAGCATTTTAATTGAAATAGTTGTGGAAGATGGAGCTTGAGGTTCCCATTTTCCTGGTCCGGTCTTCTTGGACAGGGGCTCAGAGAGATGATTGAGAATCAACACACTGACTGGTCCCCTTTAAAGCAAATGAGAGGTTGTACATAACATGGTTGGTTGAAAGGAATAGCATGTCCAATTTGACACATCATTTACAGTAAATTGCCAACAGTTTTCCATATATGATAGACAAAAGCCCTTGTGTGGGATCTTGTGAATACCGAATTTGTTCAATTTAAACTTTAACTTTTTTCTTTTTCATGGCCAATAAGTAACTGTTAGGTTACCAATATAACGAGCTTGCCCATTTTATTCATGAGCTGTTGTAACAAATGTACATCAAACTCCCTTTTTTCAGAAAATCTGATCATATTATAATTAATGCTTCCTGATCTGATTTCATACTACTATCTACTTTATCTTTCTGTTTTTATACAACAACATGATATCTTCTTTTAAGAGTGTACTTCAATGTAATTGGTAATCAATCATTTTCTCACACCCTGCATAAATATTACTAGCTGTTATATCACATCTGTTCAGTTGTTGATGTAAAAGCTCTACATGCATCCAAACCCACGTGCTAACAGCACTACATGACTAGAGTGATAGTAAAAGATAATAGTCTTCAGTTCATGGCTAGATGAGGCACTTGTGCAAAATGGGATATGATAAGGTTCATCATGAGTGAGGTTGGGACCTTTAGGCATTGTAGACCAAACTAGGGATGTGGTGCACATGAGGGTGTGATCTGTTAATATGTAATGTGTGAATTAAGAGTGGGAAGCAGAATCCTAAAGGAACATGAAACTAGTTGATGACACCTCAAGCCACTGGTATGGTTGCAGTCCACAAGCCATTTTGTGCATCGGTATTGATTTTGATTTGACTAGTTATGCAACCCTTCCACGTGCATTCATCTGTTCACATTATCATTTTGTTCCTGCTCCCTCCCCTTAACTGCCCCACCTATTAATTCCTCTCCATGCTTCCTTTTGGGAAGCATTACCCCTCTGCACTCCTCTGGGGTGATTTGGTTTGGCCAGAATAGTGTATATACTACGAATTTCAAAGCATCGTTTGGTGTGTCGGTTGAGCTTGTGGAAACCTTGGCTACAAAATAAGTGTCATTATGTTTTAGGAAGTGGTTGTTAGTTCTGAGTTTTGCAGGCTGTCCTGAAACGGAAGACAGAATAACTGGCAATAGAAGATGATAAATGGGATGTTCATCGATATCAATGTTGTTCATAGTTGAAGCTAACATTATTCATGAGAATGATAAGATAAATTTATTACCAAATTTATCTCCTGAGAATAAGGATCTCCACACGTTGTTTACTATTTTTTCTGTATGGTAAAAATGGCCATGCAGGTGTGCTTCCCTCTCTGGTGCCTTCTTATCCAATCTTTAATACAGCGATAATTCTTAGATGGACATAAAATCTAACCAATTAAATTTAGACACACCCACATAAATATACTGGCATTTAAGTAATTGTTTTTGTAATAAAGCTAGTGAAACTCACTGTTATTATGGGTGCATTTAAATTAAGGTATACACTGGTCGGTTTGATTTGGATTCATGAAATTTTATGACAAAATTTGAATCAAACCGAAGCAATCAAGTTTGGGTTGCTTCGAATTGAATGACTGGATTAGATGCCCTTTTTTTTCTCTTTTGTTGCAACTCATGCCCAAAACATCTAATGAAATTTTTTTCAAAACACATGGAGTTGTTTATTAGCTATATATATATTGGGTATCGGCTTGGCACCCCTAACTTTGATAATTAAATCAAACATTGATCGATTTCAATCAAATTGTACCTAATTGATTCGAATCAATTTAATTGGTTCGATTTAGACTTATTGGGTTCATCGTATTGAACTAACTCGCTTACAATCCTTGATGTATAGTATGAGAAATGAAAGTACAAGAAACGGCAACTTCAGTGTGTTTTATTCCCCTCGACTCAATCTTTTGCTGACCCTGTGCAATATTTCTGCATGTCTCCAAAAATGTTGTGATGATTGTAGAAGATATCTATGAGTTTAACTATGCATTGGCATCTAGAATCGGTGGATTTGAATATTTTCTCACAGTTTTGTCTAATATTTTATTAATTTAACGAAAAACTATTATTTTGACCCTTGAAAGATTATATTGTTGATAAAATAGTCAACAAAAGAAACCATATTCGCCTATCGCCCATAAAAGATTTAACTCATTTGACAAATTCACCCAAAGACAAATTGACCTTCATTTTTGTTAATATAAGTAATTACTTTTTGATTTTATACAGAGTTTGTACTATAAAACCACTATTTTAATCCCAAAAAAATCTCGAATCGGTGGATTTGAATATTTTCTCACAGTTGTCTAATATTTTATTAAGTTAAGGAAAAAAAATGTTATTTTAACCCTTAAAAGATTATATCATTAATAAAATAGTAAATAAAAGAAACTATATTCGCCTATCGCCCATAAAAGATTGAACTCATTTGAAAAATTCATCCAAAGACAAATTGACCTTCATTTTTGTTAATATAAGTAATTACTTTTTTTTTATACAGAATTCGCACTGTAAAACCACTATTTTAATCCCAAAAAAATCTAGAATCGATGGATTTGAATATTTTCTCACAGTTTAATTTAAAGAAAAACTATTATTGGCTCTCGAAAGATTATATCATTGATAAAATAGTCAACAAAAGAAACTATATTTGCCTATCGCCCATATAAGATTTAACTCATTTGACAAATTAATCCAAAGACAAATGGACCTTCATTTTTGTTAATTTAAGTAATTACTTTTTTGTTTTATACAAAGTTCGCACGGTAAAACCACTATTTTAATAAAAAAAATCATATTTTTGAAAAAATAGCCCATTTGGTACCAAATTGATATTGTAGAATGATCATTTTAGTTTTTAAAATATCATATTTTTGACAAAATAGCCTTGAAAGAATTACGTTGAGGTGAATTTGTCAAACGAGAGGATCTTTGGAAGGCCACCGGTGAATATAGTTTCTTTTAGAGATTATTTTGTTAGTGATATGATCTTTTGAAGGTTAAAATGATGGTTCTTCTTTTATTCAAAATGTAATGTTAATGTGACACTTGCACACATGTACTTTAAGATAGCATTTGATTTTTATCTCGAGATTGAAAATACGGAAATATTAGAGACACGTGTTTGGTTGTGAAATATGGACAAAATACAGAAAACTTTCATATTTCCAAAATTGAGGGACAATAGAGATAGGACACGAAGACAGAAATTTAATTTTTTTTCTTTTAATAATATCCCTATATATATAATATTCTCCTCTTTATCCTTACTATCATAGGTGGTCTGGAGGTGGTAGAAAGAGGTAAATAATGTTTTTATCATATTTTTTTTATCTTGTTCCTATATTTCCAAATAAAATACAAAGACAATCGTCATGTCTTGTACTTCACTATCAAATACAATATATTTTTCATGTTTTTATCTCTACTGTCCCTACTAACTAATTGAATATCACTAAAAGAAAAATGGAAAACTGATAAGTAATAACCAAAGACAAAGTCCACTGAGCCAGTGAGTTGAACCATAAACTGCCAAAAGATTCCCATTATCTGATTTGACCCCTTACACGCAAATCCTCTACAAATAATTCCACTTGTAAAAAGGTAATATTATACTATTATTATCCTTCTCCGTGCTTATCGTTAAACAAGATTCCCCCCGGTTGTCATCGCATGAGAGTTTGAAAAATAAAATCACACTAAAGTTTTATGAAAACCTCCCCCTAATCTTATCCTATTTGTGACAAACTCAAAAACCATTTAATATGTGCCTGTCAACTTTCATTTGCATGTATTTGTAGAGAACAAATAAGGTAAAGTGATTCAACATGAAGCTCCTCCTAGCACTGCTTCTTGCAATCATAGTGATAAGCTCTCACATGGTGGAGTCAAGGGCCTCAGGGGTTGGTGGGATATTTGGCCAAGAGCAACGAAACCGCGTTGCTAAGGGGAAAAGGATAAAAGGCAGTGTAAAGGTCAAGCTTAATGGGTATGGAAACGAAGATGGCAAGTTCAAGCACAGGACAGTGCATGCATGAGATGTGATGATGGTATTGTCTACTGCTACCTATAAATAAAAAAATAAATAGTAGGGCTCTTTCTTCGTGCTTGAGAGTTAGTAGGCCAAATTATTTACTGGCAGTGATATTGTAGTCCACGTTTATCGGAGTATATTGTTGACTAGGCATATGGGTTGTATGATTGTATCTTGTAAGTTTCAAGATTCTTGTCGTGTATGGAACTGTACGAACTAGCTCGCTGTAGTTTTTACAATCATAAGAATAAGGATTTTCTGTAGTTTTTACAATCATAAGAATAAGGATTTTAATAACAGTGTCCTTAGAACAATGGTTAAGGTTACTAAAAAGACTAAGTTTCAAAACATTGTGAATACAATGTTTACAATGTTTTGAACACAAAATCTCACTTTTCCAATATAAATATTTTTCTTTTTGATTCTTTAATTAGTGTCCTAAAGGCACCCGTTAAATAAACCCTAAGAACAAAAACACTTGCTTTAATTCTGGTGCCGTGCATTCGCCCTTTGTTGCTTTATTCAAACTATGACTTTTGCTTCTTGCTTCATTCAATATTCTCATCATGCTGATCAAGATCAATGACTCCTAGTCGTTAAACTAGCTACCAGCATAAGGCCTTATTCAATATTTAAAATACATACTAATTGAATATGAATATTCTATTTTAAGCATTTACTTCATACTGAATGGTACAATTAAATGACGTACAAAAAATGGCATTCTCATCGTCTCATGGAGACAAGTTAACATTAAGGGGAAGACTAGTATGGGAGTGAAAAAAAAAACTTCCTATGCACTTTGACTAATATCAAATCCATTAATTTTTTTCACAACCGATTTTAACTATTAAGATTTTCAACTTAAATATCACAAAATCATCAACACTCAATGCCATATAAACGCCATTAATTTGCAACAACCAGATTATCCGGCTTAAAAATGCAAAAGAAGGGGAAAAAAAGAGAAGAAAACAAAAAACAACTACACTGTTAGCCTGAAGATGAAAAGAATGAGAGAACTTCAAGAAGTCGGGTGTGGCTTGAAACTAAAAACTTCCTGTTCAACTTACCAAAAGCATTAATGAACTTCTAAGCACTGTATTTAGCATATAAAAGATCTCGCAAATAGGGAATAGAGGGTTCTCAGTTCTCACAATGACTTTGAGAGAGTGAGAGTAAGTGCCACAGAAATTGACAGAATTGTACCCCCTACCAACAGATCTTTACTTCTTTTCATCAACCATTAGAAACTGACCTCTAGTTACAGCTCGGCTAACAGAAAGCCAAGTTCATCTAGTCTTCTAAGGTTGAATAGTTTTGGACAAGTCAGTAAAGCTCCATGTACTGAAGTTCTGGTTTTGAGTCTACATATATTACAACCTCGGATTATCCTTCAACTCCTTGATCTCCAACTGACTCACCGTTGGGTGTCAAGCCCCGGATCTTGACATCATAGTAAACTTCTTCCACTCTTCTTAGGTCATACTTCATGCCTGCCAATGGTGGAAAGATACCATCCAAACATATGAATACAAATCCTTTGTGAAAACAATATTTTGTGTATATGAGAAATGTGCTAGGTGGATGCAAAAGAAAATGTCCTGCCACTTAGATATATATGAGGGAAAAAATGTTATGCTGCTATATATGTTTACTAATATTCTTTACTGCACAAGTGGATGGATGCCAGATGCTAGTAATTAGTAAAGGAAGACAGATCTTAATGCTGTGGGAGTTAATAATGTACTAGCATACCATCAAACTTCTTCCTAAGAAAATCATTTCGAAGATTAAGCATGCGGAATGCAGCATGGAGATCTGTTAAGAACTTTAGGACCTTCCTTGGACAATCATAGTCCCCAGCTGTCACTTGATTCACCACATACCTTGGCTGAAAATCAAATATATAGCAAAACTGGGTGAAACTACTCGATGATTTTGCAACATAATAACATAACAAGTAATTTGATAATCAGTTTACTTGCATGCCTCTCTAGTCTTCATTTCTCTAAAGCAAAAGGTTTAAAAATATCAAGTGTAGTGAAATATCTCCTCCATTTTACACAAGTAGATATGTACCAGACTGACAGTTAAGAGGAAAAGAGTGGGCAAAAGAGTTCTTACCAATTCATTAGACATAAAGCAAACACCTGCATGAGAAAGAAAAGGTATATCAGTATGCATGGCAAAACCATGAAATCTTAATTGACTCAGGAATCATCTATGGATGATGAAAATTAGACCTATTGGCCTCATAAGCTGGACATGTGAGGTTACAGGATTTTTGTTGATGTATTTATATTGAAGAGTACAAAGATTAAGAATCACGAATTCTATACATACTCTGTAAGCCCTAGTGACTAAATATGTAAAGCAAAACATTTGTTTAGCATGCTCCTTTGTGAAGGCCCTACTATTCTAACTAATATATCCATTTCTTCAGACAATAATCCTAAGTTGGACACAACTCACTGAAAAGAAGCTACCAAAAAAGAGGAGGAGAGGGGGGGGGGGGGGGAAGGGAGCCTAAAATGCAAGAAGAGGGTCATATTCATCACAACTAAGGATCATTCCACAGAAACAAACAATTAGTGCAACTAAAAACTTAGAACACTCACCTATTAGGTAGTCTTCAACATCTAGACCAAATTCCGAACTATCCACTGCAAAGTTGTTAACAAGAAACATACAGAAATTATAAATCTCATAACGGCTCAGAATGAGCATAAAGTAGGAGTTAACATTGTGGCCAGACAAACAGATCACATTTTTACACCACTTACTCTGAGTCACAAATGACAATAATGGGTATGATATATATAGAAGAGGAACACAAAAAAATATCCATGTAACTATCAACTATAAGGGCGGCCCAATGCATGAGACTCCAACTTGGTGGGGTCTGGGAAGGGTAGATATACGCAACCTTACTCCCGCTTTGTGGAGAGGCTATTTCCTGGACTTGAATCCATAACTTCCAGGTCACAAGGCACAACGGTAAGGCTCAACATAACTATCAACTATAAACTTCAAAAAATTCCTTTAGTTGTTTTTTCTTTTTTCCTTTTCAGAAGTAAGATAAGCAAAAGATTAAACTCAACCAGCTTATTTTCCAAAAGAGCACAATTTGAGCCGCACATTCATCTAGTGGTTTGAAACTCAGGACTTCATAATATATTCAATTAGTAATTAGTAATGGTGACAACATACGCATGATGCATGCAAACCAGCCTGAAGAATAATAAGGAATTGAAAAAAAAAAACAAACATTAATCGTCTATTGACGAGTCCATAAGGAGTAATAAAAGTATGAAGACACACATCCAAGTTTCTCCTCAGCTTCTTTGTGCTCAAGAAGGCTTCCCGTTTCAAGCCAGTGCATAAAAGTAAGCAGTGAAACCACGGATTGTGTCTCACTCCTCCAATCACCATGATACCTGTATTGTATGGAAAACAAAGATAGGTCACTGACCACCCAAAAATAAATAAATAAATAAATAGAGGAAAAATCAAAACAGTGCATAATCACCTATAATATTGCCCAGGACATCCTCCAAGAATTTCAGCAAGTTGCTTGTACTGCTCCTTCAGCTCATCAATCTGAGACTTGGCCTTCTCTAAAAGCTCTGTACAAATATGGCAAAACCAAATATCCAAAAGAAAAATGAGGGGGAAAAAAAAACACTTGCACAAAATTAATTCAACATAGACTGATTTGCTTGCTGAGTAGTCTCAAATCTCACAAAAATTAGTGAAAGGCAAACCACACTTTAGAATTCAAACCACACATCAACATGCAACAGACAACAAAATCATGTACACTACACTGCAGGCTTGTCTGGGTTATATATATATATATATATATATATTTTCCTTTCCAAAAAGTTGTCTAAGCTATTTTGAACTCAAAATAAGCTAATCAAAGTTCCAAACACGCACTGCAACACAAAATGACAAAATACAGTAAAACTTGAAAATGCCGAAGACAAGATTCGATTTTGATGGTTTGTACTGAACTTTCAAAGCTTAAAAGACAACCCCATTTACACACACAGAAAACCCTACAATGGGTTCAACGAAAGAAACGCTTTAAAATAAAAATTTGCTGTTTTTGGTAGCATAGCATACTTACCAGGAGTGGGGCGAGAGTGGTGAACAAGGAGGAGGCTAGCATACATAAGCCTTGTTGTTGATTCAATCTCCGAAACCACGTTTCTAATTCGCTCTCGCAGGCTTCCGGATTCCTCCAGCTGAGCCCTGAACGCCGAGAACTGCTTTTCCAGCAAAGAATACGACAACGACGACGGAGCCGCCGAGTTCTCGCCGCCGCCGGCGCTGGCCGCCATTGAGGAGAAGCAGGGAACGGGTGACAATGGAGAAGGGCGAAACGTTTCGAGTCTGAGAAACGGTGAGGTTGGGAGCGAAACAAGGAGGAGGAGGAAGGGGTTAGGGTTTAAGGAGCGGGAGATGGCGGTGTTGCAGGCGTTTCGAAACGCTGGTTTTATAAATTGCATTTTTCCCCCCTTTCTTTTACGAAATTCGTAAGCTTTACAAGTGTTCCTTTCTACGAATATCTGGTGGCCGTTGGCTGTGTTATAGTGTTATACTACTGCCTTGAAGCCAAAAGTATATAATTTTTTTAAATATAATATTTTTTTAGACACTGTAAATATATTTTTATCTATTATTGTCTTGAACAGGGATATTATTTATTCCAGATCCCACACCCCATCTAATACACGATAACCAGAACCTATGAGTACAATATCTGATAAATGCGTGAGAAAGTGTTAAATTTCACGTGTGATAATTTGTCTTTGCTTTAAGGTGTATGAGAAAGTTTAGAGCAATTACTTGTTCAAAGTTAAGGCATATCACAAGTCCTAGGCGTGCTTGACATGGGAGTAAAGATGAGAATGATAGTTTTGTGGATTGGATTCACGGCTAAAATTTCGAGTGGTAAATCAACCGATGAAAAACCATATTGGAAGCAAATGTTGAACTTGAACCACGCATGCTTCTCCATGACCACGTTAGAGAAAAGCACTAGACTGAACCTTTTTGCTGCAGAAATTGATTCACAAACTACTACAACTTGCTTATCCAGCAAAGAAGAGGGAGAAGAGAACAGAGTAAAATTAATTTATTTATACAGAAATAAGCACTAATAAAACAAAAAATTTACATAAAAAACCTAAACGGTAATGACATCTATACTGATAATCCCACCCAATTAATTGGCTTTGGCTGAATCTTGCATCGCATATGTACTCACTAGTGGAAAATTGGAAGCTATCTATCACTAGTTGCAATGACACGAAGGTAAGGGTATGATCTGATTATAAATATATGTGATTTGTACACTAGTATCACATCCTAAATCACTTCTTTTGGGAAATAACCAAACAAATGAAGGCCAAAATTCGGTAAAGTAACCCATACAAAACGAGGACAATCAGACAAATAGACCAATCACTGAGATCATAGCCACTTCTCATCAGTGAACCACAACGAGTTATTAGCCATACCCCAGTGTACCTGAGAGGAAAAAAAAAACAGCACCACATTGAAAAATAGCATAAATTAATTATTTGGTTAAGCTGTTTTATCATGGGCCAGCCATTTTCCCCAGTATATTATGTTGCTAGCCCAGTGTGTAAGTTTTTACGTAGCATAATCGGCCTTCATGATGTTTTCTTCAAACCTTTTAGTTTAAAGTAATGTGTATCATGACAGTAGTTTAATGCAGTACTTTAAAGGAAAAGAGAAAGTCACTAGTTAAAACACACCTTTCAGCGTTTGCAATGACAAACGCCTCCAGAGCCCATTTTGGGTAGCAAAATTTCATTAGGATATTTATGAGTGTACTAGCCTTGTTCTGGTTTGCAATGAGAGTCATAACCACAGGAAGAAGAACTGACCACTGCAAGTGACAAAAAAAGGAAGAAAGATATAAAAGCAAGTTTTCATCGACAAAACCATGTAATAAAATGAACAGATAATTTTGATGCAATGAGTTCAATTCATTGACATGATCCAATATATACCAGCTGTGCAGGACTAGGAGCGAAGTAAATGGCTAATGTATAAGCCATGCCAGTCACACAGTACACAAGACAAATCAGCACTGCATAGTTACTTAAAAAGCTTGACCTTGGGTTGCTGAAAAAATAGAACATGGACAGATAGACCAGGGGTTTGATGATTGTGTTGAAATGATCAATTGTATCTTTGGCCAGAAAATGAGCCAGGCTGCTGATACCAGCTGAACTCTCCCTCCAGTATTGTAACTTATCCTGAGAAAATGATCTGAGAGCTCCAATCTTGCAGAGCAGAGCTACAATTATGCAAAATATGAATCAGGGAAGAGACAAATGGAGATCTTTAATTTTTCTAATGACAACTTAAACAAGCTTAGTTTTTTTTTTTTTTCTTTTAGGGAGATTCTAGTGAGAAATTCTTAAATGCTCCCGAAACAAGAAAAAATACTTTGCTCCATGACATTTGTCAATTGGACACATTAGCTATTGAATTAAAAATATAGAAAAAATGAGAGACAAAAATTATTTTAAAAACTAATAAGCTTAGTATTGAATGATACAAAACAAAACGTTCTTCTCACTTTCGCAGTATCTAAGTATTTCTAGTTTTTAGCACAAAGTTTTCCTACAATGATAACAGTTTTAAAATTTTACAAAAAAAACCACCCTAAAAGAACAAGGTAAAATATAGATTTCATTTTTTAGAATCAGCAAAATGAGATTCAAGAGCTTTCAAACTTACAGACAGCAATGATGGTAAATGTATAGCCAAGGGCCCCAAATGTTTCATCATTCACTCTAGTAAGTGTTCCCAATATAGCACCGGCAACTAGTAAAAGAAGATAATCTACTGCTTGTAACCTAGCTTCTCGCAACCGTTGCTTGCCAACCCTGAGAGCAAATGAACTTGACTAATAATTAATCAATCTAATAGACACAGAAATGACTCATAACAGTACAAAAAGGATAAAACAACTACTTCAAAATAAGCTATGACCACAAGAAAAAAATTATTATTTTGCATGCTGAAAAATTCTACATTTCACATATATATACCTACATAAAGATATGTGCATACACACATAGCATTGCTTAGCACCTATGTATCGCATTAGTCTAAATTTTTTTCTTATCTAAAGACAAAACTTGAAAGCTTGATTAGATAAATAAATTAATAATCTAGAGTCCTATTATTTGAATCCATATTTTGGGACATCAAAGAGACACATACTTTGAAGGTGGTGTGAGATTTTGATGATGTGGGTCCAATTCAATGGTGTGATATCACAAAAATATTTTATTCTCTATGTGAACGTTCCATTAGGTGTCCACCTTTTATGTACTAAAAGCAATTTTCTTTCATCTATACCAACTCAGAGAAATTCGTACCGGCCAACAAAGTATCTATACTGCCGGCCTATACTAGGAGTTGTTCGGTCAGATAAGTCCTTGGTCCTCAAGAAAATTTCGTCTAAGTGATCTTTTTGGTTCCGAGCATTATTCTTTAGATCCTGCCAAAACTCCTTGAAAAAGGATTGCTCATTAGTTTCCTCAGCAACCTTTAGTGACTGACTTGCAGGAACCACATTTGAGCCAGCTGAAGATGAAGCAATTTCATCAACAAAGTGAAGCATATCTGGTGGTACTGAGTATCCATTATGAAGCATCCATCTCACAGGGAGTTGTTCAATGGTTACACCAGAACTTGGTTTCACCAATCCTTCCAGAATGTCAATGAAATGGTCTGGAGGGTTCACACGGTCTGGTACAGGGATTCCAATGCCAGCAAAATATTCTTCTACCTTTTTCACAGGACCATGATATGCAGTAAGGCCACCTTTGGCTAGAAATATTATATCATCAAACATTCTGAACAAAGTATAGCTGTATCAAACAAAACCAAAGTAAGATTATGAAGATGCTCAAGTATGCAATATCTATTGTCTTGAATATGTTAACATTAGCAGCTCATTTGTTAGTTATAAGTGTACTTGACCGAAGATAAAACAGAAATATTACTTGTACTGTTGTACCCTATTTGTAGACACTACTATAAAGACACCTTAAGTTATAACATAACTAGTGGCAGGTTTATATTATTGTAAGATCCATTTTTTCTCTTATCTCTTTCTTAAGTGCCCCTTTATGGTGGCCTGTCTTAGTCTTAAAATAATAGCACTTCCAAATAGAATTGGAAGGTTGAGAGACAGAGAAGGAAACATGTTACCTTGGTTGGTGAAGCACCATACAAATGTTTACCCCTTCAAGAGCTTCACGTCGAAGGGCTTTAAGTAGTAAACTGGAAGATGCACTGTCCAGGCCAGTTGTAGGCTCATCTAAGATCAATAAGGAAGGCTCCATCACCATCTCCAGCCCGACATTCACACGCTTCCTTTGCCCTCCGGATATGCCTCTCTTCTCTACAGTCCCAACTAGAGAATCTCTCACTAGCTGGAGCCCCAAGGACTCAATCACTCTTTCAACAATCAGAACCTTATCTGCTTTTGGCATGTCCGCAGAAAGTCTCCATTATTGAGAAACATCATCAATTTAAATGATGTAAACAATTAGATAGGGATAGAAACTAAAAATGGTATACAAGAGAGAACAATAAAACACTTGATTTATAAACTATTTAGCACAAATTACTAGGAATTTATAATGTAGCTCTCATGAGAACAAGTTTTCATGACATGTATTCAATGTAACAAAGGAATTAAACAAGTGATAACTATAACAGCAAATGCAATTCATACATTTCAAGTATTCAACATAGCAAAATACCATAAGGTGAGTTCTACAAGGCAAATCAGATACCTGCATCTTGCACTGAAACGGAGATTTTCCTCCACTGTCAAGTTCCCGTGCACAATATCATCTTGTGGCACAAAGCCAGTAATTTTCTTATAGGAGTTAATGGACTCAGGTGTTCCATTAATTAGAATTTCTCCTGTTATATTGCACCCTTTTGCTTTCCCTACCAAAGCTGAAAGGAATGTGGTTTTCCCAGCTCCTGAGGGTCCCATGACAGCTGACACTCTACCAGGCATGAGCTTACCAGTCACACATCTCAGCAGATGCTTGTTCTTCCCTATCAAAGTGAGTGTAATGTCCTTGAAAGCTATCTCAATCGGAGGCCTTCTCCTCACCTCCTTCCCTTGAGTGGTAGCCATTGAGATCACTCCTGAGAATGTCAAGTTCTTATTCTTCTCTTGCTGAGCTTTCTCCTTCTCAATCTGGCCATAAGCATACCTCAAAATCTGGCTATGTGTCTGCAACTGTTTCCCCTTTGCCATAGTTTTTTTAACGTTTTTGTCTCCAATCTGCATGTCAAATCCTTCATGGCTATTGGGGTCATTCTCGAGGGAATTCATCATCTTAGTGAGATTGCTAGGTTCCTTCTTTTTTGCTTTTGAAGCTGCAGATGACTTCTCAGATGTGCTTGAAACTTGTGGAAGATCTGTTTGCTTTTGTGACTTTCTGCGTGAGAATGTGCGCGACAGATCCATTGTGCGCTTCTTAGCAATGTCTTTAGCTAGTTTCCACCTCTCACGAGCTTGTGCAGTTTCTCTTGCATGCCTTGCTGCAGCTTCCCTGGATTTGGCTTGCCTTCTCTCTCGAGTGACTAGAACTCGATCAGAACAGTTATAAATGAAGATTAGGAGAGTGCTCAAGCACACCTACAAGAGCAAATAACACCAAGAATGATGAACTGGACCCTGAGAGAAGGAATGCTTAGCAAATGTTTCGAAACTATTTCCCATGACCTCCCAATTTTTGCAAAAGGAGAAGTAAGTGAAGTTCAGGGCACTTCTCTGCTGATCTCATTTTTTGTTTCTTCACATTGAAGGATATAAAAGACAAGGGTTGTACAGAGAAAGATACGGTAGATTTAGAATAACGTGTATGCATAATAAGCAACAAAATCTATGACACTCAAACCTTCAAGAACAATAACTCACAGAATAACTTAAAAACCGTAATAGAGCATGAAAAAGCAGACTAAAGTTGGATGGAAGTTTTCAATGCTGCATAACCAATGAAGCAAAATGAATGAAGAGGAACTGAAAAGATGGCATTCATCCAATGCTAAATTGAAATCTGCTTACAATAAGCAAAGCCCCATAAACATGCATATTTTGGGTCGAGGTGTTTGGGTTGCAGGTACTCAATCTGGAGCATGCTGCAAAAAATGAACAATGCAAAGTAAGCAGCATCCTGAGTGCTTGGTTGAAAATAGCAGGACAAGATCATAAAGATATGAACGTGTAATTTAAAAATGTTATAAAATTCATGAAGCATCTTTAAGGACTCAAATTGATGGCATAAATTTGACCGAAAGAAATTAGACTTACGATTTTGATGAGTCGTACCCATCCTACAATAATATCTGAAATTGGAGAACATTAATGATAATAGTGAGTACTGATTTCCTACAATTAGTACCAGATGCATCCAATGGACAGGGAAAGTAGCAATATGTGATGGTGCAGTTCTAGATTCTTTTGCAACAAAATAGATTTAGACAATTCAAGTAAGAGCAGAAAAAAAGACTTGGAATAAGTCAATACCCTTTATCACAAGAAACTTTGCGTGTTGTGGTTGGGCAATATGATCCTGGAGAACAAAAGATATCACTATTGTTCACAACACTGGACCAAATATGAGCACCACCACAACTATGATTTTTTTCCCCTGCAGGTATCTGGTAACTGTACCTGCAAATTTGTTTTTTGTTTTGAAACATCAGTGTCATCACCTTGACTTGAACCTATAAACTCTATCAAACTAAGCTACTCAGGTGGCTAAAATTTCAAGTGACGAAATTTATTGCATGTTTAAGCATAAACAATGATTGAGAAAAAAAAATCAAGGCCAACACTAGAACTTACGGATCGCACACTCCAGTTGTTTGGTTTAGTTTCCCGAGTGGACAATAAGAACCAAGTGGGCAAGCTTCATTGAGAGGGAATTAAATTAGTGAAAAATGGTTAAAAAACACTGATGCTACAAAAGCTACATTGTCATCCACATTGGGGAAGAGTAGCTGATGGATGCAAAAAGCAACAAATGAAATATAAACTCTACTACGAGACATAATTGCATACATTTTGAAGGCAAGAATTTGAAGAGTCATCACATACTTATCATGCAAGTCAATCCCTCAGGGCAGAAGAACCCCTCACAACAAGGCTCACAGTTCTCAACTCTGTGAGGAATATCCCTGATATCCTTCTTGAGGTCAATAGTTTGGTCTGCAACACAACTCCAACCAGGTTCACAGCCAGAAACCCATGAAGTCAAATTGCAATTAATGTTAGGTTTGGCAAAACTGCCAGCTGATGATCCCCCTTGGAAGAAACTGAGGAAGTAGAATCTTATTTCAGCCGTGGTACATATTCGATTTCTGAAATCTCCTGTCAATTAAAACACATCATAACTAGGACCTAATATGCAATGAACTATAGGAATTTGCTTCATGTTGGAAAAGAAATCACAATAAAAAGAATAAAGCAATAATCTGTATATGCCATGAATTCCTTAGCCTAAGAAGCGCGTGTTTGATTCTGCGTCCGTAGATTTGATTTTAAAGTAAAGTGATTTATATTTGGTAATTTGATATCAAAAGTGATTTTGACAAGAATAATACTAAAAATGTAGAAGCAACAATTTATCCCTTCTTTTATAATCAATTCTGAAGCCCATAATTGGTTTTTGGAATTGAATCCAAACTAGAAACCAAACAAGTTAAAAAATGCACAAAATCAATTATGGACTGTCCAAACGCGTTTCCAAACACGTTGGAATTCTCAACTCCTTCTACCTTTTTGCTTAACGCAATTATCCACGAAATCCAACCTCCCCCTAAAATCAAAGGCTTCCATCCAATCTTTCAACCTGAAATTAAGATGGAAAAAACCTGATGTTTAATAACTAGCTAGCTAGCTAGGACAAATGTGACCAAGTAAGTAACAAACTATATGTACGTGTATATATTTTTATATATATATATATATATAAGAGAAGGCAAATAAACAAAATGAATATGACTATGTATGAATGACGCACGTATCCTTAATGCAGAAGCCTAATTCAGACTTGATGTCCCTTGTTAAAGCAGTGGTAAGGCCTTCAAGCTCCTTGTAGATTTCTTCCGTGTAGAAAGAGGGGGCCAAAGAAGAACCACCCGAGTCACCAGCACATTGAACCCGTGATGATGGTAGCAGAAACAACAAAACAAAAGCGGACAAGAGTGAAACGAGGGAGACACATGATGAGGCATTATTGTTCCTCATTCCATTTATCTTCATAATTTCAGAAGACCATGCATGCATGCATGCACAAGTCTGTTAGTTACTGAAGAGAGTGTTGTGATCTATATTGATAATAAACCATGCATGAATGCATATATGGCGTCATCAATATTAATTGTTTAACAACGTGCATGTAGCTAGCCAGCCACACGACACAACACAGCCTTTGAATTCTCGATGTTCTGGGAAACAAAGGGATAATGGAGGGTGATATTGAAGGGTGAATAATGGATCTTAGTTGAATGCATGCATGCATGCAGAGAGGAGAAGGGGGGTGAAAGTTTGTTTTGCTTGTTTTTGTTGGTTTTCCACTTTTGTTTGCTCATTGGTGTTGTTTGTTAGTTTTGCGTCAAAGTGAAAAGAGTCCCTTTGTTTTTGGATGAAGAAATGGCCTAGAGAAATGGGAGGCTAGATTGAAGGAAGGGTGTGCATTGCTGCATTTGATTTAGTGTCTGTCCGTCAAGGGTAATTCAATTCCCATGCTTTCATTTCATCTGACCTCTCTAAAGTTAATAAATATTAATTGGCTTGCATTTTTAATTAAGAGGAAAATGAGCTATAACTATCGAGGATATATAGAGCACAAGTCACACTTAACTCAAGCCTAATCATTTTCATATTGCTATTTAAAGTTTTTTCTTCTTCTCTTTTGGATGAAGATTAAAATGGCCATCTGATTTTTATTTTTTTTTTAACATAAATAAAAAATTACTTTAGTGGATGCACAATACAATTTATTAGTGGATAATGAGGAACTAATAATACTTTCTTATACAAGTGTGAATTTTTTTTTCACTAGAACCATTTTTAAAAAAAGTAAAAGCAGAACCATTAAGAAAAGTATAAAAATGAATATATATTAGTTTCATTAAACTATTATTTATTTCATTTATATTTAATGAATAAATAAATTGTTGGGTACTAGAATTATGGAAACAGATTAACACAACTAAAAATAGAGTTAAGAAAAACTGGGGCTGACACAGAATATTTACGTAGAAAGCCCCCTAATGAAGAGGAAAAAAACCATGGAAAGACCAAGAAATATTTTCAATATGTGAAAGATAAAATTATGCTTTTCTCTAAATATAAGGAGAGAACAATAACACCCTCTCTTATACTAGGAGAATACACCTCTCTCTATAAAATAAGAGAAACTCTCAGAAGACATTATGTATAAATTTGGGATACGCAACTAAAGATTGATGATTGAACTAATGGGGAGAGAGCCCTATTTATAGGTGAGCACCTCCTGCATTTCCTTCTGCCTCCTCGCATTTTGCATGGTGTGATTTTTTTAATCCACTAAAAGTTTGCAAGCTGTTCGGTGGTTGCACTCCCTTTTTTTCATATTATCGTTTGGCCACAAAATTGGCTTTACAAGAGTCATGAGTTCCACAAGGCACAATTTCCTACTTAAAGTCACTTTTGGTGAGCTTTCAAAATCTTTTCTCATTTTACCAGTTCCATATTGCCTACATTTCTGATAAGCCATATGAAGATCTATACCATTTAAATTTGTTAGTGTTAATTGGCTTTGTCATGACATCTGCTAGGTTATCTTTATTATGAATCTTCTGCGTATCCACAGTCCCTTCTTCTACTACTTCTCGAACAAAATGATATTGGACTTTCTATGTGCTTCATTCTTAGATGAAAAATTGAATTCCTTGCAATGTGCAATGTACTCTGACTGTCACAATACACAGCAATCTTTGATTATTTGTGCCTAAGTTCCTCCATTAACATTTGAATCCAAAAAACTTCCTTGCAAGTTTGTGTAGCTGCCATATATTCAACTTCTATAATAGACAAGGCTACAACAGTCTATAATTTGAATAACTCACAGCTACACTTGCAAATGTAAACACATAGTCTGTAGTAGATTTTCTTTTATCAAGATCACCTGCAAAATCTAAATCAACATATCCTCTGACAATAAACTCTAATTCTCCAAAACATAGTGCAACATATAAGGTTCCTTTAATGTATCTCAGGATCCTCTTCACAGCATTTGAATGCTCTTTTCCTGGATTTGCCATAAACCGACTGACCAGTCCAATTGCTTTAGCAATATTTGGCCTGGTGCAAATCATGGCATACATAAGGCTTCCCACTGTTGATGCATATGGTACTTGAGACATTTCCATCCTCTCTGTCTCACTACTAAGACACATACTTGAGAAAAATTTATAACTTACGGGAAGTTGGGTTGAAATGGCTTACAATCTTGCATGTTGAAGCACTGCAAGATTTTCATCAAATAATTCTTTTGTGAAAGCTAGATCTCCTTGTCTTTTCTGTCTTGGTGAATTTGAATCCCTAAAATCTTGTTTACGAGTCCCAAGTCCTTCATATCAAACTCCCTAACTAACTGTGTCTTCAATTCTTGGATTCGATCTTTGTTGGGACCTACCACCAACATGTCATCCACATACAACGACAGAATGATGAAATCATTATCACCCAACCTCTTGTAGTATGTACAATGGTCTGAACTTAATCTGTTGTATCCGAGGTGAATTATGGAGAAATCAAATCTCCTGTACCAATACCTTGGCACCTGCTTTAGACTGTATAGAGATTGGGTCAACCTATAAACCAAGATTTCTTTTCCTTATTCCTCAAAGCCTTCTGGTTAGAGCATATAAATCTCCTCTTCAAGTTCTCCATGAAGAAAAGCAGTTTTCACATCTAACTGCTCAAGATGCAAATTAAATGTAGCGCACATAGCCTAGACTACTCTAATAGTGGTAAGTCTAACAACTGGAGAAAATATCTCACTAAAATCAATACATTTCTTATGAACAAATCCTTTTACCATCAATCTTGCATAATATCGTTCCTGTCACGACCCAATTTAGGCACGTGATCGGCACGTGAGAAATCCTATCCCACGTAAACCTCGTGACCTGGATTCCTATGTATGCACAGTATATCACAAAATAATTTAACCATAAAACCTTTTCTACATACAATTTCCTTGCCTTTAAAACATATAGCCAATATTCTTTAAAACTGTAGTCTCATATTCTCTGCTCTGAATTCTATTCTCATAATATCATCAAGTATCATAAAAGTTTATAATATACATAATCTCTATGATAAAGTCTTATAATACAGTCCATTAAAAACATTATATATGCAAACTACACATTATGCACTATGGTCCGGGATCCTGCTTGCGTCTACACTAGAGCATACTACTCTATACACAAGGGCTTCACCTATGTGAAGCTTACCAGCTGATGCTCTAATGTTATTGCTGAGAGAATGGCTGAGAAAAGTCTGTAGCAGCTACCTTATCTGTAAAAATGAAATAAAGCAGCAGGGTGAGTTTTGTAATCAAAACTCAGTGAGTGAATCCCCATCTATAATCCCCTTTCATGGGACATCCAAGGAATAATGCATGAAATTATAATAATATTAATAATACTCTAAAATCTCACATAATCAAATATACATATACATATATACATACTAGTCATTAATTTTCAACTCAAAACAATTTTCCTCTCTTCACATTCATATCCAAAACTCAAGTTATCATATATTAACTATCAAAGAAACAATAATCTCTATTTATGTTCTGTTTTGTGAGTGCTCAGTTTCTCGTGAATCAAGTCCCTCGTGGACTAAGTTTAATAGTTTCACGCAGTTTCATAGTTTCTCTGAATAAATTGTCCCTCGTGGACTAAGTCTCTGAATTGCCCCTCGTGGGCTAAGTTTCATGGTTTCTCATTGTTTGATGGTTTCGCTGCGTCAAAT
The DNA here is from genome assembly GCA_031216105.1 of Dalbergia cultrata. Classification (NCBI taxonomy): domain Eukaryota; kingdom Viridiplantae; phylum Streptophyta; class Magnoliopsida; order Fabales; family Fabaceae; genus Dalbergia; species Dalbergia cultrata. The sequence goes on along the minus strand of CM062353.1, from coordinate 9,320,417 downwards.
TTGCCCCTCGTGGGTCATTTTCTCTTGTGAGCTCTGAATCTATCTGATTCTAATAGTCTGACCTTAGCATAACTGTGGCTATGATATCATGTCTAAGGGATCACCAACTTAAAGGCACTGTGATTCCAAGCCATAGAATATGTAGCTAGCAGTTGTTATGAGTATACAACTCTAACAATCTGACTTTAACATAACCATGGCTATAGAATCATGCTTAAGAGGCTACCCTTTTTGCAGACATTTATGATCTCATATATCGTCAGAATATGTATCCATTAACTGTTCTGAATCTCATGAAAATTCAAGCTCTAAAACTGCTTTCTATTTAATTTTCTAACCATATCTCAAATCATCACACTTTACTTAGATAGAATTCTCAACATCATATTCCAAAACAACCAAGTTCATAATCACAATTCCATTCTCTTCTCTAAATAGCATTTCTAGACATATAACTATATCATACGTATAAATCAATTTCAGAATCCATTCAACCAACCATAAAAGTCTTTAACAATACATATATATCATCACTTCTATCTAAAACCAGTTCAACAATAATGGTCCCATGAGTTTTATGAAAAACATATTTCATGCTTTAAAATCAAAGTTTCTAAAACATATAAACCATCAGCAACTTAAATTCTTGTACAATAATCTCTAAAATCAAGTGGTAAATCGTGTTTTTAATGAAAATAACTCTAATGCATAACATAGAGACTACAAGTACGAACCTACTCACCTGGAGGGGTGAACAGTGAAGGAATAGCCCCAATAGAACTTTAGGAAGAAAAACTGACAGTAGTATCTGATACAGAAGCTATAGGACTCTAGATCAACCTCTTAAACCACTAAATATCCAAGAATCCATCTCTAACATACTAGAACACTTCTCTCCTTGAGAAGTATGAAGTATCACTCTAATAACAAAGAAGGAATGGAGAATAGAGAGAGGAATCAAGAGAATAGCATACCTTAAAGTCTTAGGAATGAAGGATTGGAGTTAGAATTGAGAGAAATGGAAGAAAATGGGATTGGGAGGGTGGAGAGAGGTTAGGGAACGAGGTTTCTGGCATCTTGGGGTGAAGGGGTTGAGTTTTGGCAATTGTGAAGGTTCTGGACCTCGAATAGGGGATTTTATGTGTTCTGTTAAGCGTTGCAGTGCTCACCAGAGAGCGCAAAAATTGCCCCAAAACCGTCTTACTATTCACTTGACTGCTGCAGCACTAAGAGTGTTGTAGCGCTCACCAGAATGTTTTAAAATTTCATAAAATTCATTTAAAAATCACACTTTAACTTATTTTTAATTCACAACATTTTCTAATTCTATTATTTAAAATTGGGGTATTACAATTCCACTCGATCATTACCATCTCGTTTGATCTTATAGACCGATTTATTTCCAATCACTTTCCGACCTTTTGGGAATGCAACAAGTTCCCATGTGTTATTTCTATGCAAGGCCTCTATTTCTTCCTACATTGTTACCATCCATAGAGAAGTATTTGGACTACTCAAAGTCTCTTGAAAAGGTTGATGCCTCTCCTTCTTCTATTAGAAGACAGAATGCATTGTGACTTGCCATAACATAGTATGAATGCCATGATGGTGGCTTTGTATGGCATGTTGATTGCCTAACTTCTATCTCATTGGCTTCATTTGGTACTTGTTCATCATGCCTTGGCTCTGCTTCAGAATCTTTTTCTCCAGACTTCTTATCTATCTAAATCATAGTTGTCTCCTTGACAGTGTTGTCATTTCTTTCTTCACTTTGCAGTTCATTTTATGCAAATATAACATCACTGCTGATAATAACCTTGCTGGCAATGGGATCCCACAAGCAATACCCCTTTACACCATCAGCATAATCCAAGAATATATATTTCTTGGACTTTGGATTTACCTTTATTCTTTCTTGGGAGTTGTACATCACATATATAGGATATTCAAACACTTGTAGAGAAGAATAATTTACCGGGTTGCCATTCCATATCTCCATTAGTGTCTTTAAACCAATCATGGTTAATGGTGACCGATTGATCATGTAACAGGTAGTTTTGACTGCTTCTGCTTAAAAATACTTGGCTAAACCTGCTGTTTTTAGCACATTTCTTGTTCTTTCTAGGAGAGTCTTGTTCATCTGCTTTGCTACACCAATTTGCTGAGGTGTGTGTGCAACTATGAATTGCCTTTGAATACCCTCATGATTGCAAAATGCTAGAAAGTCTCCATCTATATATTCTTCCATTGTTTGTCCTTAAACACTTGATCCTCTTTTCGGATTCAAGTTCTACTCTTGCTTTAAGGTCTTTGAAAATTGGAAACACATCTGACTTCTTCTTGACTGGGTACATCCATAGTCTCCTAGAGTAATCCTTAATGAATGATACAAAATATTTTGTTCCTTATAGGGATATTTCTGGTGACTCCCGTATATCAAAATGAATCAAGTCTAGAATGTACTTACTCCGGACAGTTGATCTACCAAACTTCAATTATGCTGCTTGCTTGTAATACAGTGCTCACAAAATGGTAAGTTCATTGTTTTGAGCCCAAGAAAGAGATTACGTTCTACAAGAATCTTCAAACCACGTTCCAACATGTGGCCTAATTTGTGGTGCCACATCATCGTCGTTTCTTCTTGAGTTGCTGATACAGCTGATCCATCTGCCTCCTGCAACATATCTCCTTGAAGTCTATATAGATTTGTCGTGATCTTTTCTGCTTTTATCACCACAAGAGTATCTTTCACAACTTTTAATATCCCACCTTCAGTATAAGTCTTGCACCTAAGGTCATCTAGTTGCCCAATAGACAATATATTATTCTTTAACCCCTTTAATTGTCGCATTCCTTGAATTGTTCGAATAGAACCATCAAACATTTTTATTTTGACAGTACTAGCACTAGTAATTTATAAGGCATGATAATCTCCCATGAACATAGATCCTTTCGAGACAAGCTCATAATTGTAAAACTAGTCACGATATGGAGTCATGTGCCATGTTGCTCCTGAATCCATTATCCAAACATCAATGAACCGTTTACTACCTCTAGAACCAATTGCTGCCTTGCTACACAGGATTTCTCCATCCTCAAAAGGTAGTCGCAACACATCCTTGAAAGGTTGATGCTTTCGGAGCTTTATCTACATTCTTCTTATTATTCTGACAATCTTTCTTCAAGTGTCATCTCATGCCACAGCGGTAGCATTTGAAGTTCTTCCTTCTTCTTGACCTGATCTACTTTGACCATGTTGGAGTCACGCTCCATTGATCGCCCTCTCATCACCAACAACGCCTCTGCTTGCTTTGAGCTCTCCAATCTATCTTCCTTATTCTTACGCCTGGACTTTTCTTCAAGAATAGCATAGGCGACATCATCAAAGGATAAATAGTCAGCAATATTATTATTTAAAATGTTGACGATGAGTTGATTATATGAGTCAGGTAGACTTTGAAGTAGAAGCTCCACACGTTCATTCTCCATTATTTTATAATTTGATGTTGTAACTTGGGAGAATAAGATGTTCAGATTGTTGATGTGATCTGTCATCGATATGGACTCACTCATTTGAAGAGTATATAATCGCCTCTTTAGAAATATTCTATTAGAAGTGACTTGACCTCGTATAGTTTGATAAGAGTATCCCAGATCTCCTTTGATGTCTTCTTTTCTACAATACTTAATAATACTAAATTTGCCATTGCAAGATACAGATTGGCAACAACATTATCATCCATCTCCTTCCACTTGTCATCAGTTATTTTGGTAGGTCTGCCTTCAATTGCTGGTAAGCAATTGTCCTTCCTTAAGATTGCCTTTATCTTCAATTTCCACAAGGAAAAATTATTCTCATTGAACTTCTCAATCTCAAATTTTGCTGCCATGTATTTACCGAGATCTGTTTCTCTACTAGATCGGTTTTCACTTTTTCACCTTGAATAGTATCATATATGGAATAAATTCAGTATACGTTAACAATATTGTAAAAGCATACAACTATACGTGTGAACAATGATCGTAAAAAAAGTAACTCGTAGCTTGGACCATAACTAGTGGCTTTGATACCATTTGTTGGGTACCAAAGTTGTGGAAATAGACCGAGAAAGATTTTTATTATGTGAAAGATAAAATTATACTTCTCTCTAAATATAAGGAAAGAACAATAACACCATATCTTATACTAGGAGAATACATCTCTCTCTATAAAATAGGAGAAACTCTCAAAAGATACTATGTATAAATTTGGGATACACAACCGAAGATTAATGATTGAACTAATGGAGGAGAGCTCTATTTATAGGCGAGCACCTTGCTCGTTTCCTTCTGCCTCATCACATTTTGCACAGTGTGTTTTTTTCAATCCACTGAAAGTTTGCAAGCTGTTCAGTGGTTGCACTCCCCTTTTTTTTTCATATTATCGTTTGGCCACAAAAAGTGGCTTTACAAGAGCCATGAGTTCCACGAGTCACATAAATTATATTTACGTATTTTGAAAAATATCATATAAATAAAAATATATATATATATAAAGACTTTTGAAAAATATATGTAAAGACTTTTGTAAATAAAACGCAATGTGCTGTTGTTTCGAAAGAATGTGGGTCTGTTTTCAAAGGCTTTGGTGTCAACAGGGGTGATTGTTAACTAGAAAGGAAAATTTGATGAAGAAAGAAAATGAATGACATTATGCACGGTTGCTATTAACTGCTCTGGTGATTAATCGCTAATGATTTATGCATTGCTGTATCTCTTTTTGCTAATGTTTTGCTGATTTTTTTCTGTTGTTTTGGTGCAGAGTGAAGTTGGGATGCTACCAGTTTAGTTTCTCTTTTTTTATTACTAACTTCTTGTTTTTTCCCCTGTTGTTGCTTGTGTTCTAGTTGTCCTTCTGTTGCTATGTTTCCATAATTTGTTTTATGCTTACTAGACTTTTGGTGTATTTTGATTCTAATGATTGTTCTTATTTGGTTATAGAGTTTTGCTTATGGATGTTCTGGGTACCGTTGAAAGATGTGAAATGTGATCGTGGCATTTTATCTATGACCAAAGAATGACTAATGTTAAATGTCCATCCCTTTTGAGTTAAGAAATCTATCTATATAGCAATGATTTACGATATCAAATCCATAGTAGTTGGTTTTTTCTATTCTAATGAAAACGAAGTTACTATTATTTAATTTTTTCCATGTATCTCTAGATTGTTCTTTAATTGAGTTTTATATTTTGGGTGTGTATTCAAACTTAAGCACTACATGTTTTTTGAATTTGGTTTAAGATTCAGTAAGAGTACCCTTAGGTTTAGTTTTATATATTCCATCATTGTTGCAAATTTATCTTACATCTTTGTAGTTACTCTCTGCGCCTTGAATTTAATTTTGTGTTACCTTCATCCAATTCTTTAGATTTAATACTCTTTCTAACCTATCTATTATGATTTTCTTTCATAGCAAGTGCTTGACATGTTTTTATCCTTTAGCATATAAGAGTTATGTATTATTGCTATTTTGAGAATTTATGTTTGGAAGTGGTGATTTTGGGATTAAGTTTGTTCCTACAATAGGATGTTATGTTGGTCTGGTTTTGACGTTGAAGTAGAGGACCCAACCAAATTTTTGAAGTGGATTGGTGTGTGACTAGTTAGTTTATTACCTTGGTTGTTTAAATGGGAAAAAATGACAGCTGAGTGATAGGCTATTGTGTAAAGACATGGAAACTTTAGACATCACACATATTGCTAGTAGCATGCTTTTTTTGTTTTCTTCTCATTAGGTTGTTTGCATGGAAAAAAAAAGGTGATCTATTTGTTCTCTTTAAGTTCTCCATGTCTGCTGAATAATGGAAGAGGTCTATCTAAATATCTTGATTATTGTAGTTCAAATCATGCTTGCATGGAGCCATTCAACAATTTATTGTTGCACTGCCTGTGAAGGTTTTGCAAATCAATTGCTTTCTTATGCGACTTAAAATCCTGGATTTTGGTGCATTTTGTGTTTTGCAGTTTGGAACTGAAATTTTTTATAAGGATAGAGTGATTATAATCCATGCTGATTTCCCCTCTTATTGAGTCATTGGTCTCAATGCATAGAAATAATGCTCTATTTGTAATACTTTTAAGAGAAGTGACTCTAATGTTTTCTGTTTATTAAAGAGCCTCACAACATTAACTTATAAGTTTATTTATTTTCCTTTCATCAGCAAAGCCTAGGTTGATATATGTGCTTAGGGTAACTCATAATTATTAATCTGAATTCCTGACATATATTGACATGCTCATATTTCATCGAGGAAGGTATTCCTTGCAACCTTTTTTATTTGTAAGTCAAAATTATTTTTTGTTGACAAATGGCAATTTTTTTCTTAATGTTTTGCAGCTTTGCTAATCCCAATCATGTCAATTATTCTTCATCCAAGATTTATACCAATATGAAAGATGTCGACAGAGAAGCTTGCTATTGAAGGATCTCCAAGTTGAAAAATTCCCTTTAAAATTCCTAGCATTAATTCTAGGCTCCCTTGGTTTGTTGTTGATTTTGAGTTTTGCCGATATTAGTGTTTCATTCCAGTAACTACATATGTGTTTAGGGGTTGAACATTATAATTATGAGTGGAATTTATAAAAGAGAATAACAGGTTAATGTAATGGTTTTATGTAGAACCATGTCTTCCAATGTATCATTTTTAATCTACAGATATGTATACTATTTTGTCTCTTATGAAAGGGACCATTGCAATATAGTATGAATTTTACTATCCTTATTTTTAATACACGCAAACTGTGACCAAGAATCTTTGAATTTAACCGATATAAAGCACAGGTAATAATATGTGTTCAAGCAATTACCGATCTTTTGTACCATAGCAAGTTGTTCGAATTTTGTCTATTCAACTTCAACAAGTTATACAGGCTGTTAATTTAATGTTCAAACTACACTAAAATTATAGTATTTTAATTTGTGCTAAATGGAAATCTAATATACTGTAAATTGCATTGGGAAATATATATATATAAAAAAGTATACTTACCAATGAAAATTACTATTTATTAGCAATGATGTAGGATTTTCAAACCAAATCATAAAAAACTCTATACTTTGTTGATAAGAGTGTATGCCATTTTACATGTTACCAAAAACCTATGTTAGACGACTAAGGTTGTTTTTCATTGCTATAAATCATTTTTTCTTTCTTTTGGTTTCAGTTGGGAAGAACTACTATCATGTTTGTATATTATGCACAAGTTAAAACATAACTGCAATGCATTACACCATTTTAGTACATTTTATAACATGTTATCCCCATAAGTATTGCTCTAATTATATCATTCAATTTACATATAATTTAATTTATCTTCCCATACATTGCACGGCATATATACTAGTTCACCCACTAAGCAATAATAAGTCATTCAAAAGTTTGAGCATGAAAATCACAAGACAAACACCAATAACTTAATTACTACCTTGTAAACTGTAGTGTAATTTCGACCAATCGATACCAAGTCAAATTCTTCTAGGACTGGACTGGAACGCGGAACATGGAATGAGCCCGGTCAACGCCACTGTCGATAACGTGGAGGAAGGTTCACTTTACAAATAGTACAATGCATTTGTTCCCTTGGCTACCATTTCAGTCCATTCCGTGACGTCCGTTTTACCCTTTGCCTTTGAGTCAATCACAGCAAAATAAATAAATAAATAATTTATTCGGTAGGAAATAACTATCCGTTTGCATGGTAAACCAAAAAAAAATAAAAATCAATATATCTAGGTACTTATAACATACATGTCAATGTATTAATTTTTTAATAAAATAGTGTTGTTTATATTCACAAAATATAGAATTATGCGTCAATAAATTTTCATTTATTATTAGATGAGATGTGAGATCCAAATTAAGAGAGATTCATATCCATCCAATAACAAATAAGGTTATATCCAAACACTATCCTCCATTTTATAAACACAAATAGTATTTTTTTTTTATTTTTCTCCGAAGGGACAAAGTAAATAAATAAATGAATAAACCTTGTCAAAAAATTGCATCCTTTTTAGCGCTTCAATTTGGTACCACTAAAAGTCTACAAAAACAAACTGCATGCATCAGAGTGCTTGTCCCTTCACCAAGGAGCCAAACCAACGACCCACTGTTGCCACCTTGACTTTGGTCATGATGCTTGCCCAATGTCCACGCAAGCACAACACAACATGCATTAACCTCAAAAGCAGTTAACACCGTTACTACTAGAACTTACCACGGCATAAGCAATGCTAAGCCGTTTCTTCCGTAACTTTTACGGCTTCAAATCAATCCTTGCTTACTTGGACAAATCCAAAGCCAAAGGTGCCCTTTTCACACTGACCTTAATAAATAGAACCCAACCCATGAAAGGTGTTTCTCTCTTTCCTTGAATTTTGGCTTCCATTTCCAATCCAGGACTTTTTAGGTGACCAGACCCTAAAAGCTGTCGTGTAGGGACTCACTCTTTCTCCCCTCTTATTCTTAACTCTGCTTTGCAGTGAGTTTTTCTTTCTTTCTTTCTGTCTGTTCATTCTCAGACTCAAAAGCCTCAATCTTTTGAGACAATGGGTTAAGAAAGGGGGTCCTCCCAGAACCTTGCCCAAAAGAGAAATTCCTTTTTCCTTTGGCCAACAAACATCACAATTTTATCAGATCAAAAATTCCAACTTGCACCAGAGGTGAGTTCCAACCTCAAAATTTCCATTATATATATATATATATATATCGTTGTGTTTTTTTAATTCTATTTTTGTGTGAATTAGGCGTGCAATTGGTCCCGGATGACCCACAAGTTATATAAACGTTTCTGGGCATCTTTTTCTTCCTGATTACACCCCTGGATGGGAAATTTGGGGACAAAATGCTGTTCTTTGACCTTATTTTTGAAAACTGAAATTAGTTTATGTTACCAATTTTTCACTTTCTGTCGTTTAGAATGGAGTTCCTGATTCAGTAATTCGGTGTTGGTTCTCTAATTGATGTTGACTTGTTTAGTGTTTGTTGGGGGAAAAGAAATTTCCATTAGGGGAAGCCATTTATATTTCGGTTATCTGAAAGTAGAGTTTTGTTAGGGGGAATTAGGCTGCTAAATTAAGGCTGCTTCAGAAATTGTTCTATGATAGGGTTTTTGTGTTTTTGTGGGTATAGTCCTACCTATTTTTTTTGTTATAGTTATGATAGGATGATTTGATGAAAGGCTTCTTCTTCTTCTTCTTTTTGTCTCTCTAATTTAATTTGAGAAGTTTCATATCATCTATGAGTTTCATTTTAGATTTGCGGGTGTGTCCAAGTTGAGGGGTAGAAATGGGGTGGAAATTTTTGTGGATAAGCTCCATGTGTAATTTTACACACGGAACTCATTCATGCCAGTCTCCATCCCATTATTATCCTTTAACGAACATAACCTGCTGATGCTTTTCAATGGATTTTTTTTTTTTTTTTGTGTATTTCTCAATTTTCCTTCTGAAAATGCAGTTCAATCAGCAGCAATGATGTGCTTTTCATTCCACTGTGGAGAGAAGAAGGATGAACTTAAAGGCTTGCAGTTGCAGTCGATGTCAGGCCGGTCAGACAGTTCCACATATGTTGAGGCTGAGGTTAGAAGGTCTGGTTCTGAGTTGAATTCTCAGACTGTCTCAGAGAATGGCAGCTCAGACTCCCTCAGGAGGAATGCTGTTCCTAGCTTGTCCCAAAGGCCCAGCAACCTTAGAGTGTTCACTGTATCTGAACTCAAATCAGCCACGAAGAACTTCAGTCGCTCTGTTATGATTGGGGAGGGTGGGTTCGGGTCTGTCTACTTTGGTGTGATCAAGAGTGTAGAGGATCCAACCAGAAAAATTGAAGTTGCTGTGAAACAACTTAGTAAAAGAGGAATGCAGGTAAGGGTTTGCCTTGTGTTTTTTTTCTCTTGTGAGTCATAGAAATTTGGTTGTTTTCCCTATATCAGGGGGTGTCTTAGCAAAACGTGATGAAGTGTTGCCAATTGCCATGCACTTATGTATGTTATTTTGCTCTGTTGTATACATTAATAGTTTTAGTATCATAATGCAAATGATAATGAGTATATATTGCTATAAAACTTACTTTGAATTACCACAAAAATTCCTTTGCGTAAAATGGCCAAAAAGTTAGAATAATGTACCTCTACCTCATCTTCCCATACTTCAAGTTCTTCTTGGTGTAAAACTTTCAAATCGTACATTTTGTTGACCATATTGGAAGCTGTTAGAATTTTGTTTTGTTAAGTAAGATGTTCTGATTACAATGTTGGAATTTATGTGCTATAATCCGTTGTGCATATTATTTCCTCTTGACTAATTTTGTTCGTTTACTATTGGCTTGTAGGGGCATAAGGAATGGGTTACAGAAGTGAATGTTCTGGGTGTTGTTGAGCATCCCAATCTTGTGAAACTAGTGGGATACTGTGCCGATGACGATGAAAGAGGAATCCAGCGGCTTTTGATTTATGAATACATGCCAAACAGAAGTGTGGAACACCATTTGTCTCATCGATCAGAGACTCCTCTCTCGTGGAGTAGGAGAATGAAAATAGCCCAAGATGCAGCTCGTGGATTAACATACCTGCACGAGGAAATGGATTTTCAGGTATAGCAGTATGCATAGCATAACTTTCCTACCTTCCTATTTAATTAATCTAGCCTCATATCTGCACACTTAGATACCCCATTTCCCAAAAGGAAATAGAAAAAGAAGCTTGGAGAACCTAAATTTCAATACTTTGAACATATTTTATCTGCAATTCAAATCTTTAGTGCAGTTGATTAATGCCATGCTAACTCTCTGCACAATATTCTAGATAATTTTCAGAGATTTCAAGTCATCAAATATCCTTCTAGATGAAAAGTGGAATGCAAAACTATCAGACTTTGGGTTAGCAAGATTGGGACCATCGGATGGACTAACTCATGTTTCAACAGCGGTATGCCTATGTTTACAAAGCTACGATGACTTGAATAGATATTGTTGACTTTTTTTTCAGTTGAATATTTACATGATGAAGTGAATTCAACCTAAGCATGAGGACCTGATGCTGTCTGTAAAAGTGCTGATGATTTAATGGGGCTGAATAAATGATCATCAAATATGTTCTTGTCTGGATCATGGTTTAGTACGTGAAATCATAGACTGTATTGGTGCCTTTTGACACCCATCTGTTAAAGTCAAACATGTGTTCAAAAACATGAGTTGATTTCTTGTGACCATAAAAACAAACTCAATCCAAGTTTCTGTTGTCTTTTTGTCACTGTTATTTCGACATGGACACATGGATGGTTAAATCAACCCATATTTTGGGTTACCCCTTATGTTGTTAAAGTATGCAGCATATTGTCCAAACAGGTTGTAGGAATAATACACTACCTCTGAGGTTGTGGAACCCATTGATCCAATATACTACTTATGTTCATATGGTTATTTATGCTCACCAGGTTGTAGGAACAATGGGATATGCAGCTCCTGAATATGTTCAAACTGGACGTCTCACATCAAAAAATGATGTGTGGAGCTACGGTGTCTTCCTTTATGAACTCATTACTGGCAGGCGCCCTATAGATCGGAATCGCCCCAAGGGTGAGCAGAAGCTGTTGGAATGGATAAGGCCATACCTAGCAGATGGGAAGAAATTTCAACTGATATTGGATCCAAGACTTGACAGGAAGCAAGTCTTCAAGCCGGCACAGAAACTTGCGATAATAGCTAACCGATGCTTGGTCAGAAACCCAAAGAACCGCCCCAAAATGAGCGAGGTATTGGAAATGGTGAACGGGATAGTAGAAGCTGAATCTGGTGTTAGTCCACAGTTACCCTTGAAGAGTGTGGCAACAACTGTGAAAGCTTCCCGGGACACTGAAATAAAGAACAAGAAAAGGACCATGGATCAGAAACCTGGGGAAAGCAATTGGTTTGTTAGGATGTTCAGACCAAAGCATATAAGATCATGTTGATTGTGGTAGCTTTAGCCCTTCAAGCCTCTTAGTTGGAAACAAAGCTTCTTCATGATAAGCAAAGAAGAGTTCATTCATATTTCCCAATACCATACTGCCACAAAACGTGTAGAGTGCCTAGAATCTGCCATCATTTACCAATTATCAGTTACCTAGATGCCTCTGTCTTGTCAAGTTATTTTAGGAAATTTTCGGGGATACTATCAACAGTATGAGAGGAATTATTCATGAATTTCAGGGAAGACAATTGGTTTATACCGGCTGGGATTTGGTTTGGTTCCTATGAAGTGTTCTACCACTTTAAAGAGTCAAGTGCACAATTGTATTCACTGATAAGAAAATCAAATGATTTATTGTGTATATATCTTACGAAATTCTAAACCATTCATTTTCTCGTTAATGATTTTGATTGTGCACTTAACTCTCTATAGTGAGAAGCTGAAACTGATGCATCTGTTTGTTCCGATGCTAGGAGAAATTAATCACCGCAGCAATTGGGTGTAAAATAGTTGAGCTGTAATTTAAATTAATCTGTATCCGCATCTTGTGATTTTAGTCCTCTCATTTAGCTTTCCCTTGAAGTTTTGCAGGGTCTTACATCATAAGCACAAAATGCAAGGATAATTATGATTTGGGTTTGATTTTGATCCAATTTCCATTTTTCATCAGGGAAAGACGACAGGGGGAATTTTATTCAGCAGCTATTGAATCTGATGTATCTTTCCTTAGCTTAGATGACAAGGGATACACATAGTGGCAAACATGACTGCTAAGTGCTAACCAGTAACAAGAAACATTCCTTAAATAAATCTTTACATGATTCAATCATGTATAAATTTTTACTATCAGAAATTATTAGTGGTATGAAGTACGAACCAATAATTCGTGAAACGTCATCTGAAATGTAAAATATAACGATATAATAATAATAATATAATACAAGTAGGTAGCATTTTGACAACTACCAATTTTTTTCGATCATTTTTTTGTTATTATTCAAAACCTCCATTTGTTATTTCCCCTTTTGTTGGCTTTTCGTGTTAGTGGCTTTTGAGCCACATAATGCTGCTGCTTTACTCTTAGTCAGAATAGTGAGTGTGGAACCTAGACATCATAAAATCTAATAATAAAAATCTATATATGACTACGTGATATCAATTTCCTAAACTGAATGATTTTATATTCCGGCATAATTAGGTTGAAAAAAGTAGGCGATGAAAACGTGAGGGATTTTGCACACGCTTAGTTTATATGCATAAAGTATAGATATTATTAATCAAAAAATAAAAAGTATAGAGGTTCGGTGTCTAAAAGTATAGTATGTGATTAGTAAATTAATTGTGAATTTGATAGGTTGAGTGATGATCTGTAACAATAGATGAGATGCATTCGATTTCACATCAATCCATGCCTTTGCCACGTTATTGCAGGTTGAATTTGAGTTTTTGTACTTGTTGATTACGTTTGTCTTGGAACAGCAATCCCTTGAAATAGATTAAGCATCGTTAGCGTGTTTGGTAGAGTGTTTGACCACTCTAATAAATTTTAAGACCCAAAAATAAATTTTGTCCAGTTTTGATCTTGTTCGGTTTCACGTTTGCATCTAATTTCAAAATCCAAAATCAATTTTAATGAGAGTGAAAATTTGTTGCTTGTGAGAATTTTACTTCTTTTTTTTATTTATCAAAATCACTTCTTATATTAAACTACCAAATATAAATTACTTTATCTCAAAATCAATTCTGCCTAAAATCAATCTAGAAACGCAGAGCCTAACTCACACGTTGTTAACATGAGGTTACAACCATTTTTCCCTTGTTCAATGCATCCCAGGACTTCTTGCTTTGAATGGTAGTAGGGTTGGAACAAACGGCAACGTTGGAAAGCAGAGGCGATTGAGAAAGACAGGAGTTGAAATTGATAATATTTGACTAGTTGGTACACGAAAAGAATTATGCACAGTTGTTAACAGTAACTACTACTCATTTATTTATTTTTTCGTTCATTGTAGTATACTTTGACTTCATTTTTTTCAAATTTTTTTATTAGTAGGTTATTTATAAGCATTTATAAAAGGTTTAATTATTTCATAAGTCTCTATAATATTACTAAATTTTTAATTAAATTCATATAATTTAAAGAGTTATAATTTAGTCTCTAGACTAAATAAATTTTTTTAATCGAGTCCTTGGATTCAACCACTATTATAAAAACATTATATTTATCAGTATATCATTATTCTATATGATATGGCACATCAGGTACTTATCACGTACTACTGAATTGGATTCTCATTGAAAGATGAAAACTCAATTAAACACGAACTCTCCAAAAACAACAATCACTAAAATCATGAAACCCCAATCTTGGGATAAACTAGGACAAAAGGAACAACAGTAGAAGCAAGAACAATCGAATTCACATTGCAAAACCCCCAATCCAAACCTTTAACCCAACTCTCAATTAACCCACAAACCCTTCTAATTTTCCCAATCTCACCGCACTCAAATTTGGACATAACTCCAACTTGAACCCAACTGCAATGAATATCCCTGAAATTAAACACATTCCTCACACTCCCAAAGAACGCATAAAAAGGCGTCGCAAAAAGAACCCACATCATCACAATATTCCACATCTAAATACTCAAAGGAGCTACACAAAGGTGTGAATGAGAGGACCGAATTGGAGGGGGTTATGGAAGAATTGGAAGAGGGATTGGGGTCCCAAGCATAGTCATTGATGAGCAGGCAATGCGGGAGGCTTTGGGGTTACCATTATACAGCTGAATTTAACAAGAGTTATTCTAGTGTAAACACAAATGAAGGATTAGGGCAAGGTAAGACGAAGAGTTCTCGTGAAAGTCTCCAAAATGGTTTGAATGGGAAAGAAGCTTCAATGGGGCCAAGGCAATCCAAGGGTTATTATAAATGGTGAAATTGTGAAAGTGGCTAGAAAAGCTTTAATCGATAGGCATGGTGGTGGCCTGGCAGGTGGTGGAAAAGGTGATTGGCAAGGGTGCCATATCAATCAATTACTTGTTAAAACTTACTTTTTTTTTTTTTGGTATGAATGGATCAGTCCAAGGGTTTTATTGGAAATTTCTATTCAATATAGGAATTTAGATACAAATTTTTAAATTATAGAAATCTAATTAAAAGTTTAAAAAAATTATATAAATCTACAGAATAATTAAACTTTTATATATATATATATATATATATTAATTATTGAGGACCGTTTTTCATAATTTATTTTAAAAAAAAACAATCATTCACAATCAAAATCAAAATTGTACTCTTAAGTCTTTATATCACCGTAAGGTTGAATGCAATAATAGATGAAAATATATTTATAAAAAGAGAATCAAATCTCAAACTCTAGATAAAATAATCCTTTAGAATGGGCTATGTTCGATCCAGCAAAAAAGAAGAAGAAGAAGAATGACCTATGTTCGATAGTTATTCTCACCCTAATGCATGACTATATCCGCTTGAAGGAGAAAATTATAGTCTCTACTACAGTGCAGTAATTAGATAAAAACTCCCTACAGTGAAACAATAACACAATAAATATTGAGAGTTGATAGAAGCATGCCGAATTGGGAAGCACTTTGAGCCTGAAGTTGCAAGCGCATCTCCACCAATAATAAAATTTCATTGTAGATTAATATTTATAATTAATGCGTCAGATTTTTGGGATAACATGCAGCTAAACAACTCATTCCAATATGCAAGAGAGGTTGCGTGACTACTTGAATTGCCACGCTTTTTGTATTACTTTATTTCACAATTAAATCATCATAACTATATGTGGCAATTTGGGCAATAAAATAAAATCCACAATATTAATTTAAACCTTAACATGACCGAGCTTTTAAAGAAATTTGCTCTCGAATGACACTGAATTTGGTATACCATGGCTGGCGTCTACGGCCCGCCAATGCGGGAAAATAATGTGATAGAAAAAATGAAATTGAATTCTACACAATGCATTGATCATGAGAATTTTTCAGTATTGAAAAAATATGGAAAGGACTGAAGAGGAAAATCGATGTATATTGTCTTTTGCTTTTCTAATTTAAACACAAAACGATTTTTTTTTTTAATCAAAAGTTACTTTTACATTATCTTAATTCTATTATATATATAAAATGAGAAACTCCATGATATCAAAATCCATAAATCCCAACATATAATTGATATGAAAAAGGTAATGGAATAGGATTGAAAATAAATAAAATACTATAAGGAAATCACTCAACCTTACTTGTATATACAATTTTTTTTTTAAAAGAACTAAAGAGATTTCATTCAAAGCAAAAACTTTAAAAAAATTAATGTCAAGTTTAGAGGTATTTATATCCCTTATTTAGATTAATTTTATTTTTTAATCCTACTAGAATAGGTCCAAATTGCTACACTATAATTGAGCTTAATACACATTAAAAAAATAAACAAGTCTTGAAACAAGTTAAAATATATACTAAATAAATTAGACTTGACCCAACGTGATTAGAATATATTCTTAATACAAATTCACTAATAATAATATTTTGGATTGCCCATAATTATCAACAGGTGTCTTGACTAATTCTTGATGTATTTTTTCAACAAATGATTTAACTAAGTTTTTTAAATTGTCTCAAATCCTTTTAGCTGATACCTTTATGGTAGATTCTACGGAGATGCTACAATTTTTATCTCTTTCTCTGATGCAAAAATATTCAATTTATCTTTTTGAGCTTGTATCAATATACAAAGGAAATGAGGGGGGGAAATTATAATATGAAATAAGAAAATTATTCCTCATATTTAATTCTCAAATAATGGAAGTAGAAATCCTTTCATTTACGTATCTAGAGGTCTAGGCATTCAAAATGAGTGAAAGCAACTCTCCCTCAATCCTTATCCTTCTTCTCACCTAAAAAAATTTCCAAAAATAGCAATTAATGAATGAGTGATGAGAATATAAATTTGGATTAATAACGAACTATATATATGATATAATATCTATCACCCAAATTTTAATATAAAATTATATATATATATATATATATATATTAATATCTTAATAATAAGTGATAGATATATCGCCATGTTTTAGATTTATGGTGAATTTGAGTCTATATTATTATTTGTTTTAATGGATAACCCATAAAATGAAAACACAAGCATTGGTCAGAAAAAAGAAAAAATAAATAAGAATAAAAAATAATATAACAAACGACAACTTACGTACCAAGTCATGATCCAAAAGCAAGAAATCGATGTGCTGGTTTTCTGCTCTTTTAATGGAAAGCTGACCTTTAAGTAAATTAAAAGTACAAAACAAGAAAATAAACTAAAAAAACACTAAAATGACAATGTCACAGTACTTAATTTTTTTTTTTTCAAAAAAAAAGACAGCCAATTTGTGAGAATCCTGCACCAATCAGAGGCGTTGGTTCTCTGGCTTCTCCACTGAGCAACAGATCTGAACCGTCGCTTTCACACTCTTCCCTCTCAGATCCGATCCAAACCCCACCCTTTAAATCAGGGCTCATTGGTGCAGTGTGCAGATATGAGAAATTTTACCTGAAACACATTTTATATGTGCTACAAAAATATTAATAATCACTTATAATTTTTGCTTTTTATATAAGTTTTAAGTTATGAAAATTATAAATTAAAAATAAATGGTTGAAATTATTTCTGAAATAGGCATTAAATATATTTCAGGATTATATAAGAATTTCTCTCACAAGTATCATTATTATTATTATGTATTTATCTTATGATACTGAATAGGGAAGTAAAAAACGAAAATATTATCTTGGAAAATTTATCCGGTAAAGACACTGATTAACCAAACCTGTTACTAGTTTCCGACAAATAAAAAAGGGAAAAAAACCATTCGGAGAATTCAAGGATTTTGGGGTTAAGAATTTGTTTTATTAGATTAGATAAAAATTGCCCGCTTAAAAACACAATCAACACCCACAAACAAAGGTGTTGGAACTTTAACGTCGTAGCAAACCGTATAATAGTACTAAAAAGCGCGTGAAATTGAAGTGCGCCTTTTTTTAATTTTCCAATTTAATTTAATTTTTATTTTCTCATCCTCAATTCGTAACATAAATATTCAATTGAATGCATCAATTGCATTTTGTACCTTCCCTATGTGCGCACACTATACACAGTGAATTTCTCAACATAGCAACAACACCTTTTCTTCTTCTCATTCTCCTTCTTCCTCATTTCTGAATTCACTTGTTGCTGAATCTAAGGTTGGGGAGTTCATAATCTTTTGATTCTCATTTTATCTGCTTAGTTAATTTAGTTGTGTTGTTCAAGTTCTGTTTACTTGTTTTTTTTTTTTTTCTTTTTGTCTTTTTTTATTTGGTTTCCTTTCGAATGTGCTTGTTCTCTGCATGCTGTTGGATCAGTTGGTGTTTGCATTCGAAGTTGGGAACTTTTCGTGTAGCACATTTCTGGGTAGTTTTTTTTTTTTTTTTTGGATTGGTTCAATCAAGCGGTAATCTCGAGGGGTAATAGTTGCTTTGATCTCAAAACTAATGGAGTTTGATGCTTGCTGTTTTCTACTTTTTTGTGTTGCAAAGTGGACGTTTCCTTTGCTGGTATTATTGTTACGTATATAATATTGGTGGTGTTGAAAGTTGAAAGTTGAAACCAATTATCATATCAGATCAGAAACTTTTACAAATTCAAATTAGTAAGTTCTTCTTGGAGTAGAATGGAATTGGTCATGGAGAATGCTTTCTCACTTTGGTTTGTTTTTTAATAATAAGGGAGGAATGGGGGTGGGGTTGGGGGCTCCGAGTATAGTATAGGTATAGAATACCCACTTGGTTATTATTTAGGTTAGGTTATGTTTAATTCACTTCCATGTTTGAAAGGTACCCTCTTCTGCTCAGTTGTGCTTGAGCATGTAGATTGTGCTTGTGAATGTTGGCTGAGATTCTAAACTTGTCAAAACTTAATGTGGATGAACATACGATGTTTAAATTTTGATCACGAAAACACAGTGGGGAAAAAAGAGTCTCTACTCTCTAATATCAAGTGTTAGAAACTGGGGATGTGAATGTTTGTTATAAAATTCATTTGATAGAATTCTTATGAACATTTCGGAATTCTGATACTGAGTTTATCCATTACACCAGAGGGACAAGTTACCTTTATTTTTTTTCAATAAAAAAACAGTTATCTTTCATCTATATCCCAGAATTTACGTCCTCGGATTAACTTCTAAATATCCAATTTAGGACTTTGAAGATGCACTTTGGATACAGTACCTGGGTTTACAGCTATATTCCATGTTATGATTTATACCTAATTAGCTGTAGGTCAATGTCTTAGTTGCATCCGATGCTCTAATCTCTTAACGCATCTGATGCTCTAATCTCTTAACCACAGCCTATTTGTGCAGGCCTTTTCTTGTGGCGTGAAATTATTTCAACATTGTCTGAAAAGGGTTTCAGATTCCTTGACAAGTTTTAAAAGATGGTTTTGTATGACCATTCAGATGTTCTTCAGTGGGGTCTTAATATTCTTGATGGTGACCCTAGTTATGGTCCTGGATACTATGGTGACATGAGTCAGCACGATGCTTTTGACATCTATAATGGACATTACTTCCATAGCCATTATGATAATGATTGTAACCATGTTGAGAATGATGAGATCATTGCACGTACTCTTCAAGAAGAGTTTTCACAGCTAGAGATTGCTGAATGTATACAAGGAGGTCAAGAACAATTCCACGCTTCCGAGACTGAGCCTGTGTATGATTGGCACAACTCTTCAATGCTGAACTGTTGTTCAGGAGGTATTAATAAAGTCACAAACTATTTTCTTGTTGTTTGTATTTTGCCATTTGTCTTTTTGCTTGGTTGGTTAATTCAATCATATATTTTTCACATGCAGGCAATGATTATGCCCAAGAAGAAGTTGATGATGCAGAACCTTCTAGCTCATGTTCTAGTCCTTGTGAAACTGGGAAATACTCGTTAGAGTTGACTGACAATTATCCTCTTGATGATGAAGTAGGGAGGAAACTGAGTCAGATGATACCAATTCCTGTATGTTTAGCCTCATCTGCTTCTGTAGATTCTTTTTCGGATGAGCTGTTGAAGCAATAAATAGATTTTTAGCATCCTTTAATGGTCATTTAGGTACCAACGGGCTAATTCACCATGCTATGTTTTTGTCAACTTCTAGTGCTTGTTTTCTTTCTGGACTACATTTTCATCTTGTTAAATTAGCTTATATTTTTAGTGATTCTTTTTTTTTTTCCCTTCTAATTTTAAGTTGTGGGTTGCCAGAAGATTTATTCCAAAAATCCATCAATTCTTAAGCACAGTGATGAATGAAGCAACTTCTGCTTTAAACCATCCGCTCTGAAACAGTGGTCATTTTTTTTTATGGTTTCTTTGATTTCTACCACTATGGTTTCTCGATGCGCCCAGTTTTACAATATCTATCTTTTATTATTTCCCCCTTTTGTTTTTAGCATGAATATTGTCCAATCATTATTTAACTTACAGCCTTTCATATGTATTTTATTTTTATAAAGGTCTTTTCTCTTGATCATTTGTACGACTTGTGTATTGGACTGTGGTGCTTAAACTGCCTTTACCCCTGATTTTTAGCATGTTCCGAAAATTAATGGAGAAATTCCTTCAATTGATGAAGCAACATCAGATCATCAAAGGCTTCTGGATAGGTATTAGTCACAAACATTTTTATTTCAAGAAAATATAATTGCTACTATGATTTGTGTATTGTTTTTGCCCAGTGAATAAAGAATTGCAATGTTTTTTGTTTTTTTTTTGTCATTAACTAATTCTTTTTTCTTGATACCATTTACATCACCATCACAAATTGGCTTCATTGTTGGTTATTTTGTCCTTTTTTTAAAGTCATAAATAAATTAGCCTGGTTGAAAGAATTATTTATTGTGTACATTTTCTTTTATCACATATATTAACATGACTAATCAAGATTTGTAAATTTTTAAATAGATTACAGTTATATGACTTTGTGGAGAACAAGGTACAAGGTGATGGTAATTGTCAGGTTTGTTGCTTCTAATACCAACTCCTTTCTAAGTTTCTGTTCATCCACGGGGCTGAGTAGATTTCAATAATTTTATATCAAACCACTGAAAACAATAAAATATTTTTTGATAAGGAAAGTCTCCAAATTTTTGAGTTGGAGACTTGGAGTTAGCTTTTTGCATTCTGAACTCAATTTTCAAGGTTTCTACGATCTGAGTCTTACTAGTCTGCCATTATTTCCTAGTTTTCTTCCTCCACATTTGTTCCTTAAAATCAGGTCTGTTCCTATTGTTCATTTTCCACATCTACCCTCATAATTCGCAAGCATACAGCCCCCATAGATTTGGAGTAACCAAAGGTGTTATTGCCTCCACTTTGGGTGAGCAATTTTTAACCCCTTAGTTAACATAGCCTAGGAGACATCCCTAATCACCTAATATTTATTTATATTTTCTGCAGTTTTTAAGTATATTTAGATTAAATGTTATGTACTTATTTTATGTTTATTCCTTCCCAGTTCCGTGCACTATCTGATCAACTCTATCATGCACCTGATCATCACAAGTTTGTTAGACAACAAGTTGTGAATCAGGTTTGTTGTCTAGTGGATTTTTTTTTAACGCCATCCCAACTTTTGTGCAATTATCGCTGGATTCTGATTGTTGAATATTTCTTTAACCAGCTCAAATCTAATCCAGAGATTTATGATGGGTATGTTCCCATGGAATATGGTGACTATTTGGAGAAGATGTCAAAGTAATAATCTCCCTCCCTCTTTGTTGCTCTGTGTGCTTCTGTGTGCATCCATGTGCATGTGCATGCGTGTGCAATTTCTTTTTGGCTAACTGTTAGTCCCTTTACTTTCATTGTAATGAAACTAGGAGTGGAGAATGGGGTGATCATGTCACCCTTCAAGCAGCTGCAGACACAGTATGTCTTTTGCAACTTAATTACTCTTCCATATTACTTTTTTCAGCACCTGTCCCATTATTCTTTCATTTGCTGCAAGAAGACGTATTTTTACTAAATCAGAGGATGATCATTTAATTTCCAGCCTTGGCTTGAAAGTTTGGTTGTTTGATTTGTGATTAAGCATTTTACGGTTACAATAATCATTTATAATTCTATTGAGTGGATGATTGAATTTGGCTGTGTACAACCAAACTGTTGTCTGCTTATAAAATGGACTAGTTGTGGGATGTTGTAATAGTTTCAACCGCCATGTTCCTCATGTTACGAGATCGTTAATAAATAGTCTTCAAAAATAAAATCTTGAATTTAAGTGTTGGTATATCAAATTTTTCAGGCATAATTTTCAATGGCTATGCTCTGTCTATTTCTTGAGATTTGAGATTAATGTTCAAAAGATATCGTTGCTAAGTTTAATTGATTTTTGGTATTAGATATGGAATGATATGACTTTTCACTTATATTAATACTTTTTTTTGTCCCTTTTTTTCTCTCCAGTATGGTGTGAGAATATTTGTGATGACTTCTTTCAAGGAGACCTGTTGCATAGAGATTCTTCCTCATTTTGAGAAGCCAAAAGGAGGTTGGTTGTCTACACGATGAGTCTGAGGAGACCATTTATCTCATTACTATGCTCTGGTCCAAGCTAAGGCCAATTTGAGGCTTCCCCCCCCTCTGCTTAGACTTTCCTGTCTCCTATTCTAAATTTTCTTTTTTTTTTTTTCGGTATCTTTTTCTCGTTAGTCTTTTAGGATATTTGTTTTGAGATGTACTATGATATCAACTTGGCTAATATAAACTTTTATTGCAGTGATTTTCCTGAGTTTTTGGGCCGAGGTACATTACAACTCCATCTACCCTCAAGGAGGTACTTTCACAAATTTTTTTATTTCAGAAACAAGTTTGCTAATGGTTTCAATCACAAGATTGGAATTTAACCTCCTCCATGTTTGTCAAAATTTCCTTTGGCTGTCTATGTGGTGCCATTTCATTTTGTTGTTAATTTGTAGTTTACTTCAACTGTCTTAGCCAATTCAAATAATTTTAATCCCCGCCCCCGCCCCCCCTCCTCTCTCTTTTTTCCTTATTTTTAGATTTGTGAAGGTTTATTTATTTTTTAAAAATTTCCAAATATTGGATACTAGTTTGGCTTATCATGTAGATATTATTGTACTGATGCAGATATACTTTCAAATGAATCGAGAAAGAAGAAACGGTGGTGGAACTTTGGGAGTAAGCATTAGAGTCTTGGCTGGCCAAGAAGGCACATCCATTTGGACCATTATTACAATTTTCCCTGTTCAGGAATTAATTTATACCCCCATAACTTGGCTGGTCATTTTTTATATTTAATAATTTGATTTTCTTTTTTTTTTTTATAAAATTATAAATCTGGGTATGCTGACGCAGTTCCATCCCAGTGGCATTTTGGATGCTTTGGGGGTATAAAACCAAATTTTACACATAAAAATAAACATTAAAATGGATCAGATAGAAGATGGTTGATTTCGAGTTTGTTTCCATCTTGATTTGGATGGGGGCTTAAATGGGATTTTTGAGTCTATTACAATGTGTTGAGTACTTCATGATGTGTTGAACGAGTTAGATCCAACTAATTATGTATGCGGACAAAAAACTTTCATAAATCTAAAATTGATAAATAAAAGAAAACCATGTCGATCGATGTGTGCCACTCTTTCGTGTACAATATTTTGCATTTTTGCTTTTTGTTTTTTGAAAATGAAAAAACCCATTTTTTTTCCCCATAAGAAGTGTAAATTACGTAAAAGTAACATTACCCCATAAATTATACTGCTGGATTGTTCATCTTTTTGACTAGTGCTTTGGTTGGATAAATATTCTTTAAAATTAAGCACGAACTCAAATACATATTCTGATGCATTTACTGCTTTTAAGTATAACTTTACATACTGAAAAATGAGTGATTATTGTCACTTTCAAATATTTGTTGTCACACTTTTAATCATTTTTAATTGATTTGTCTAAAATATCTTTTTCTTATATTTTAATCAAAATAATAGTTTGGCATTAATAGTTCATTATTAATCATCATTTATTGTTGTAAAAGTTAATCATAACATATTCGTATTAAAGCTAATTATAACTGCTTATAATATAAATATTTAAAGACTTTAGTTCAATTGAAAAAACAACACATCTTTTGTAAAATATTTATATGGAAGTTTACGTAAAATATTTTGATATTAGTTAACCATGTAAATAAATTATTGTTTTTTTTTCTGTTTTTTTATTTTATATATGAGGAACATCCTCGTTGTTTTCCTATGTGAAATTTTATTGCGTATTGCTGTTAGCTTGTTGGAAACTTTAAGTTAGTTGAGGGAACGTCCGATATACAATGGAAAATACGATTGGCCGTGGCTACATGAAAGAGTTCAAATGAAATGAGGCAATCCATAAAAAATATCGAAGAATTTCATAAAAATAAATTAAGGGGAGAACCTGGTCATATAAATTGACGAATTTGACAGAAACTTAGGAAAAATTAATAAGCTAGAATAGTTCTTCGGTAATCTATGCTCATTGAGCTTGCAGGCAAAATTAATTGTTCTCAATTTTGTGCCGTTTTTTGCAAAAAGAATTGTTTTCATTATGCATTTATCCTAACTATTATCTGAGATTGTTTATGCGACTAGAACTCTAGAAGTTTGAGGATGCTACAACAATAAATTAAAATAAAATTATGATTCTTACCAAAATAATAAAATTGTGATTAATAATGAACATTTAATGTTAAATTATTGTTTTGATTAAAATATAAGAAGGTCATTTTGGACACACCAACTAAAAATGATTTAAAGTGAGAGTGACAATAAACATTTAAGAGTGACAATAGTTTCTCCCACAAAAAAAAATATCGTACCAAAAAAAAAAGAAGAACTTTACATACCCTTGAAGAAAAGGTGAAAAGTTATAAATAATTAAATACCAACGATAAAATTAAAAGGATAGAATTTAATGTATTTATACGCGTATATGTAGCAGTAATTTAGCGTGATTGTAATTATTAATTGAGTTTCTCATTACAATAAGTTAAAAAAACTGCATTTGTTTTTCCAAAAGCAAGCAAATCGACTAGGTTAGGGACCCGTTCATAACCCATACACAATCCACAAGTACTCCAGCTACCGTTCCCTGCTGCTTGGTATTGTACATGATCCAAAATTTAGTCATCCAGACATGCACATGCACATGCACATGCACTGTTGAGGAATCTCTTCAAAAATTCATTCACTTTGACTTGTCATAAGCCCGATACTAAAGTTCTTTTAGGATGTCATATGTAACAATTAATAAAAGATTGCTCTATAAAAGTAAGATATATTCTATCCCTAGCCTCAACTCAAATTTTTTTTTCACATATTTTAAGCGATATGCCCATATGTGCAGCAAGGGCTGCGATTTACACATGCTCTTCATGTATCTGTTCTGCAAAATATTTACCATGTACATTATAGTGTGCGAAATGATGACGAAAAGAGTCTTCTGCCAAGTATTGACACTATCCTGAATCCCACAAGGAGTTCCAACTTCCAATACATAATAATGATTGAGCAATACAAAGCATCCTCATCCATATCCATATTCTTATATAGAAGACATAATCATATTATATCATTATGTATATAAACAAAATGAACAACTAAAGTATCAATCAAAAGTCAGAGAGTAATTGAGAAAATTTCAAGTATTCATTTCTTTTTTGTCTGGAAAGTAATAAATAGTACATGCGGTGATTGATAGGCAGGGCCGGCCCTTTTCCATATGGACTATGATGTGAATTTGGGCCTTTGTGGCAGAATAAGCAAGTTGTGATTGGGCTTCAGTAAGCCGACGTAAAACTAGGGTGACCCATAGAGGAGCATTTTGGACAAAATCAGATCTTTATGTAAAGTCATGTGACGGTGAGAAGATCTTTCTCAATTTGTGAAAGAAGCCTGTGGTTCGCTTTCGCTCTATCTATCTATCTAGCCCTTTATTGTATTGTATCGCATTGCATTGTATTGTACGATTATCTATCTATCTATCTACAATTTCAATTGCTGTGCCTGTGCGTAAGGGAAGCTATGCTAAGGGAGTAGTTAAGTTTACACTTTGGAAGCACTCACTGCCTTAATGTTGTTGCTGAAGAATATAGTAGTAAGTAGTAATTGAGGCATGGAATCCGCCAAGACCATGTTTTGTGCATCGTCACCACCAACGTTTCCTCCAAGAACAACTTCTTCCACTTCAGGTTCTCTTCCTTCCTAGTTTCAATTCTTTTACTAGCTGCTTTGTCGGTAGTGGGATGGGATGGATAATTGATAGATAATAGGATAAGAACGAAATATATGAGTGTCCTCTTTGGATTGGATTGGAGCATCGCATAATTTTAAATTGACGAGGTTTTTTTTATGTTGCGAGATGCAAATAATATCACTAATGCATCAATTTTTCTTACCCTTTTTTGTATATGTATATTTTTTTTCTTCTTCCCTGTTCTCTGTAATTCTATTGGCTAAGATTGTGTGTTTCCATTCCCATCTACTCCCCTATGTTTTCAATAGTTAGTGTTCTTTTCACCCGTTGTTTTGTGTGAGTGTGAGTTGAAAAGGTGTTGCCTTGCCGTTCCTGTCCTGCAGTTGTGATGCTTCTTCATGAACAAGCTGCTCCTTTAGTAGCTTCTTGGTCTTCTCGTTTCGCAGCGGCCCAGCATTTTCCTACCTCAGTTCTCTTACAAGAGCACCGTGATGAGTATAAGCCGCCTCTACTGCACATGATGTATAAGGAAGACAAGACCTCCCAGGTTCAATTCAAATTTTGTTCATCAAACTCACCTTTCTTTAAATTCATATATATCCTTTATGCGTTTTCGTACCAACTTCTAGTTTTGTAGGGTATATCGGCATTATAGTGATGCAATTTTGTTTTACTTGTACATGTTATCAATTAATCTCCCCTTTGTTTCACTAAAGGCAACATCAAATACAAGGCAGATGGATATGGGCTTAGTTCATGAAAAGGATGACATTGACAATGCTGATCAGCTAGTGCATAGCTTTATGCAGCAGCTGCATCTCCGCTCTCATTTACACAACATGTAAGATAAATTGAATTGTACTCTCGTGTTATTCTTTTATCGGGTTTAATTGCTTATTTGAATTTTTGCACATCCAAAGTTGTCTCCTTATTGGGCGCATGTAAGGTCTATTGCAGATTGACTTCCTCACCGATAAGGGAAATTCCTGCTTCTTCAGCTCTGCAGCCTACAACTGTTGATTCAGAGGGACCTGTTGATGGTCTGCGACTCAATGCAGTTTCCCTTGCCAAGCAAGCTTTGTCTGTCTCGCAGCAAGCAGCTTCAGTAGCTGAAGAGTTGGAATCAATCAAAGCAGATGATGATGATCCTCTTCCTCTTGGGTTAGTTATATCTTTGTTGATGACTCTGACATCCTTAATTCATTTTCACGTTTATAGGATAATTTGTTTTGACAATAATGTCTAAAATATGCCATTCAGTCCGGCCTCTACTAGTTCGGCTGACTCTTTGCTTGGAAAGAATACAATTGTGAGGTCAAAACGGCTTCTAGAAAGGAGATCTAGACAAAGAAAAGCACCAAAATCAAAACTTCTGGACGAAGAAAGTTACCTTGCAAGAAAGTCAGATGTACAGGGAAGGTTACATGTTGAAAAGAAGCTTAAGGAAGCGTTTAATCAAAATGACCCCTTGCGCTTGTTCTTGTGGGGTCCTGAAACAAAGCAACTTTTGACCTCTGAAGAAGAGTCTGAATGTTGTGCTCAGCTACAGGTGTCACTCAGAATTCCATGTTACTTTAAATTCATGGTATTCACTTTTGGGATATTCTTGTGGTTTAATATGAAACGTGTAACAGGATTTATTGAGATTGGAAGAAGTAAAGACCAGGCTTCAATCTCAGTTTGGACGGGAACCAACTTTGGCTGAATGGGCTGAGGGTGTGGGCCTTAGCTGTCGTGCCCTGCAGGCACAGCTTCATTGTGGTAACAGAAGCAGAGAAAAGCTGATCCATGCCAATTTACGGATGGTAGTTCATATTGCTAAACATTATCAGGGCCGTGGTCTCAGTCTTCAGGACTTATTGCAGGTAGCGTCAACCCATTGGCAAAGTCTATCTATATTTCCTTATTTTTGCATAGTCATTGATACTTTGTTTGCCATGTATGTGTTATACATTATTTCTGAACAAAGAAGAAATCTACCTAAAAAAATATGTCTGGCTAATGTTGGGGCTGCAATTGAGGGGAATAAACTTTTGGTTAAAGGGTCTCTATGATTTCTTTCTAGAACTGTTGCAATCATTATCTGAATAACATATTTAGCATCTATGCCTTTTACATTTCCTTCTGATGCTGTTATAGGAGGGAAGCATGGGTCTTATGAAGAGTGTTGAAAGGTTTAAACCCCAAGTTGGTTGCCGTTTTGGTACTTATGCATACTGGTGGATAAGGCAAACAATAAGGAAGGCCATATTTCTACATTCCAGGACAATCCGTCTGCCGGTAAAAACAATTTGTTTATTTCTCTATATTCTAGTTAGCTAAGATTATTCCTCCTCCTTTTGTGTCAGTATTCATGAATTTGTTTTCTGTTGACAAATTGAAAAAAAAAAAAATGTTTCTGTTGCATTACTCAATTGTTTTAGTAGTATTATTCTTATTTATAAAGCAAGCATCAATTTGTTTCTCCTAATGTGGAACCAGTGTATTATGTCCAGGAGAGTTTATACACCCTTTTGAGCAAGGTCATGGAAGCAAAGAAATTATACAGTCAAGAAGGAAATCTTCACCCCACCAATGAACAATTAGCAGAAAGGGTAGGAATTACAGTAGAAAAGTTGGACAGTTTGTTTTTAGCTGCAAGAATTCCACTGTCAATGCAGCAACCTGTGTGGGCAGACCAAGGTACAACTTTCCAGGTAGGGTTTTCAAGTAAATATGGTTTTCCCCTTGCTATGATATAATTTCTTCCATCCATAAAATGAAATAGTGAAAAGGAAAGCCCTGTATAAGTATTTAGAATGTTTAGAACAGCTGAAGGTTATCCAGCTTCCCATTTTAAATTGGTGACTTTCTGTTCTTAGTCTTTTGCTTGTGCCAATAATTGTAAAAACAAAATTGTTGAAATCTAATAGCTAAGAAATCCAAATTGTAAATGACTGCAAGTATCATCTTGAAATTTCATAGTTATTGCATTTTAGTGTGTGTAGTGGAAGAGAACCAGGAGCAGCAGCAGCAGCCTATAGGTTTTTAGAGGTGTGGAGGAGATAATAGACTATATAACAACAATTCAGTAAGAGATAAGCCTGAGAAGCATAGCATGCTACCTGAACAGAGGGGTATCAACTATCAACCAAAATTTGTAAATAGTTAAAGGATAGCAAGTGGTTTGGTTTGGTTTCTTATCTGATTGTTTTGGTTCAGGGTTTTGGAGGATTTGAAGACTAACAAACTATAGTTTTTTAACGATAAAATTTGGTATGGTTTGAGGGTGATTCTCAGGTTGAACTAGACCGAACCATGAACATCCCCGTGTATTGGTTGAATTGGCTATTCACTTTGGGAGGTAGGGAGTAAGGTAGGGTTGGGGAATCTGGTACATTACAAAATCGTGATAGTGTTTTCCTATGATTGTTTTGAGCTTGTATGTTAGTATCTCTATTGTCCACTGCTCTGGTGTAAATTTCTGTTAAGCTTGTCTCCTACTTTTGGAGGATTAGTATGGTCAGAATGGACCCTCTTCTTTTTTCTGGGCAACATAATATTGCGGGTGTTCTAAGCATAACATCTAATGACCATTCTCTCATAACTGCAGGAGATTACCGCAGACACTGCAATTGAGACCCCAGAATTGAGTGTTGAAAAACAGCTTATGAGGACGCATGTGCGCAACCTCCTGAGTGTCTTAAACCCAAAAGAAAGGAGGATAATCAGGCTAAGATTTGGCATTGAAGATGGCCACGAGAAAACATTGTCAGAAATTGGAAAAGTGTTTGGTTTGACTAAGGAGAGGGTCCGACAGTTGGAGAGCCGAGCATTGAAGAAGCTCAAGCAGTGCCTTGTCAGTCAAGGACTTCATGCATATGGAGACTTGATTGTATAGTATAGTAGTTGAGTAGACAAACACCAAGGCTATTATGCAGTTCATCTTTCACTTGGCTGTGAGCCCTTTTTCTGGCTAAGTACAAAAGCAAGTTATTCGATCGAGCTTTTGAAGGAAAAACTGACACTGAGCCATGGTACTTGAGGATGAACCTGGGTAAACCAATCCCCTGGGCTGTTGGAAAAATGAAGACTTAGGGAATAGAAAGAGTATGGTTGAAATGATCCACACGCATACAATTGGTGTTCATTTCATAATTACTTTACTGAAAAGTTGCTTAACCAGTGCTTACGAAGACCACATATATGATATTCATTATCTTACTCTAAGGGTTTTCATTTAGGTGACAACAAAAGGTCTTATTTTTCGTGTAAACCCTTTTTATTCATTGACAAATTTCAATTAGTCTTAACCATAAGAGTGTTCTCAAGTAAGTCCTTCACAAATAAGGGTTGTGAAATTTGTCAATAATTTAAAAAAAAAAAAAAGTAAACACCCAAATTAGTTCTTGACAATTTCCTTAATAAACAAATTGATTTTTAACAATTGTAAACACCCAAATTGGTCCATCACAATTGTAAAAGAGAACAAAGTCCTTATCAAGGCTAGCCTAGTACTAAACTTTTTGATATCCGCCTATAGTTTTCGAGATACGTCTAAACTAGCTGAGATCAGCCTAAAATATCTGAACTCCGTCTATTACTTTCCGATATTCGTCTATAATATCTGAGATCCGCTTATTATTTTCCGAGAACCGAGTATTTTATTTGAGTTCTATTTTCTTTCAAGGACTTGTAATGTCCTATTTTACAATTGTAATAGATCAATTTAGGTGTTTACAATTGTTAGGGATCAATTTATCCAAAAAAATTGTCAGCGATCAATTTGAGTATTTACTAAAAAAAAAAATAATAACAGTAACAGTGGTTTGAACTTTGAACTCCAATTGATCACAGTACGATGCCTTCAATTATTGTCCTCTCAACCTCGGCAGAGGGCTTCTGTCGCGGTGGTAACGTAACAATAACATGGTACAAAATATTCTCATGAGTTTTCGATGTCTCCCGAGAAGTTAAGTATGGTTAAAGTGTGCGAATGTCAAGTAAAATTACTAGTTTTTTGGGTGAATAATAATTATAAAAAAAAACGTGTGTACGTAGGAATATTTTTAAAAATTTTGTGCCGATCATGACAATTCAACATTCCCATGTGAGAATTTAACTGAACAAAACGGAGAGAGATCTCTTCTAGGGGACGTAGGCAATACTGGAATGTGAAATAGGGCAAGTAGTCCCTCAAAAATTTTTTTACAAGACTAAAGAACCAAAACTAAACATGTGATACCTCAAAACTTTAATAATAGGACAGATTAGTTTTTCTATGTGTATTTGATTATTTAAATACTAATGAAATTACACATTAACATATTAATAAGACGTTAATTGATGCATATATTATCTTAAATATAATGAAGTTTAAAATGACTCACTTTTTATAGTTAAAATTTATAAAATGAGTTATTTTAATCTCATTACAAGTCATAAAATAACTTTTTTATATAACTTTAGATATCAAAATGAGTCCAATATGCTCTAAAACAATATTACTTTGTCTGTATTTAATTTTTAATAACACATTATCATTATATAGTGCCACATGTATAAATTTACTAAAAAAAATTAATAAAAAAATTAATATATCCAATATTTTTAATTTTAAGGGACCATCAAATTAATTTTTTTTAATTGAGGGATAAAATAGTCTTACTAAAAAAATCTTGAAACACCAAAAGCGTCTTCATCCTAATTTTAATTCATGGGCTGTTGACAATGACAGCGGATGTAGCTGGCATATCTTGTTTTAAACTGTTGTGCTATATTGGTACATCTCATTTGATTCGTGTGAATTTGTTTATAAAACGACCTGTATTATTAACTCTCCTTATATCACTAGACATAGAAAGAGGTTTAGATTAAGGGGTAAAAATGCAGGTAAGTCTTTTTTTAGATGAGATTTGTATGTAATTTTATATATAAAGTTTATATATGAAAATTTACAACCTATTTTTACTCCTAAGGGTAAGTTTGGTTGAGGAGCAAAAGTGAAGGTAAAATTTTCCTAAATGAATTTCATGTGTAAAATTATGCATGTTCATTTGAGAAATTTTTACCCCTATTTTTACTCTCTAACCAAACACATCCTAAGAGTAATGGTATTTGCATGTATAATTTGTATAAAAATTAAGTGTTGACACGATGTTCTCAAATATTATGTAGAAATACTATTTCTTCTACTTTAAATGCAGCACATGTCAACAGCAAGCCTGTTTGTTTTATTGTTTGTAGTCTCATAACCAAGTTTAAATTAATTATATTGAGAGGCCGAATTTTTCATTTTGCGATGAGAAAAATGTAAAAAAATTAGACTCCAAACTGATTTTCAAAAAAGTAATTATACAATGTATTCCTTAAAAAGATATTTCTTGTTTGGGAGTGGCTATTGTCACATTCTTATATCTGTTATCATATTTTTTAATGATTTTTCTTTTAATACTCCTAAACTATCCTTATCTAATCTAACCTTTTTATCTATTGCTACATCCATTCAATTTTACACTATCTTCTTTATATTCTAACGTTATTTCACAAATTTTATATTATATTATATGTGAATATTTTTTTATTAAGAAATAGATTTAATAAATTTGAAGATATCTAGTTTCATGAATTTAAAACTTTTAATCGACTTCTTACATTATAAAATCCATATACGTGATATAACCAAGTCTGCACGTAATCTATTGCGATAAAAATTTAAAATTCTTTTGAATAGAAGAGTACAAATCCTAGTAATAATCAATTAAACTTTCAGATTTATTTTCAATAGTTGTCAAATCCAACAAGCTAAACAAAGGCAGAGGCATAGGCTAAATAAGTTAATACAAAAACTGAACCATATCAGTATGAGGAAAATTATACTTTTATATATTTATTATATTTAAGCCTTTTAGCAGTGGTATTAAGGACTTAATTAAATAAAAAATAAAATATAGTGACTTGATTACAAATATTTAAATTATATAAACTTAATAATAATATATCTACAGAAACTTTCAACATAACAACTCGACTAATAAATCTAGTCCATTACCTGTTCTACTTATTAAAGTTACATCTTGTATTTAGAGAATTGACATTCATAATAGACATTCATGTCTATTTTTCATCTAAATCATAATTTTTAAAATTATTATTTCTCTTCTTTATTTATCAATGCAATTATATGTGTCTATATTTGTTAGAACACGATGATTTAAGAATTATTTTAATTAAAAATAACAATGAAAATAATATCATGGTTATTTATTGACGTTTTAGAAATAGTTAATTATAAATTGTAAATAAGGGTGGTGTGACAATAGATACAAGGTTAGATTAAATATTATTTAAGGGTATATATTAAAAGAAAAGCCACTAAAAGGTGTGGCAATATACATAAGAGGTGTGTTTGGTATTTGAATTTCTTAAGAGTGAGTGGTAATTTTTTGACAAACCATGTTACCTATACATACCCAAAAAAATGGCACTGGGCTTCACTGGTTAATGTTTTGGACAGTATCAAAGCCCAGAAAAGAGGTCCAAGCCACTTTTGGGACATTGAGGAATGATTTACAGATCTACTTAAGATAGGACCGAAAAACGATACTTATGCGCAGCACGTTTACAAATACACTAGGTATACCTTATACTAGACTTACCTAAGCTCTTACTAATTCGGCTTAAAATTTTTTATACCAAGCTGATTTGTGCACGCCACTTGTGAACCTAGTGTTGCCCCAAAAAGCAATTTTTTCTTATAAGAAAAGCAAAGCATACCAACTGTTAGTACGTGACAAATGAAATGATATAAGCACAAGCAGCACACCACTAATTACACACCTTCTCTGCTTTATTTTGTTGACCATTGATTCGACATAAGATAATGAATGATGTAAGTGGCACTTAAACGACAAAACTATGCATGTGAAAGGAGACGTGCAAGTGGGTTTGCAAATAGAGCTATCTTGGCTTATTTATTGTATCTTGAACAAGAACTAGGACTTGCCTTAAGATCCCTTAAAAGGGAAGATTCATTAACCTTTTCAAACCATGGTGGTGATCATCATAAAGTTTAATTTAGATTATTATGCTAGGTGAAGACCCCTCATAGAAAAAGGTATCCTCAAACCAAAAGAAAAGATGATCCAATCCAAGACATGCTTAGCACAAGACATGTCCCTCGAAGGGGCTTAATTAACACGTTAACGTCACGAATCAGAACAGAAACCTCAACTTGTGCATCTCACTTTCTTGTCAAGTTCCACCCCTACCAATTACATTATCTCTTTGGCAAAAACACAAAATTGGATGTAAGTTTCTTAATCGGAGTATATCTATCAGCCGGTGAACATTCCCAAAAGGGTCTTCAATTATTATTTGTTTTGCTTTTTCCATATCATTTTAGGGGCATGCTGCAAGCATGCAAAGGAACACAATGACCCAAATGAAGCAATAATTAAGTCCTTCAAACCAGTATCTTTTTTTTCACTTTATGTTCTCACTAAAATGAAATTAGTAGAAGAAGATAGAAGGGAATTTGATGACGCCAAACAAAAACAATGAACGGTTGTGCACGCATTAGACATTATGTTACAACTTGCAAGCATGACCATTCGTATACTCATCAATGGGAATTTCATGTCATGGTTTCCACAAACAATGTTGCAGCAAGAAGAAAAAAGGAAAAGTATAATATGCTTAAATCCACTACATTCTAAGAACAAAAAACAATCCCTAGGAGGTGTATATAGGCACTCTAAAAATATGCAGTTTCCGCTAGCTCTGCCCATTTTATTGCATATCTAAGGCATAGACATAGGCTGGGCCAGCGGTTGTATCCTTCCAAGTAGGCAAGGGTTAGTACTGAATGAACAATTAGCCTTTAATCCAAGAATTCTCACTTACTACTAGTAGCATAAGGGATATATATTATTGTCAAAATTCAACATTATATGCTTGTCTTGCTTGCACATGATATTTCCAGAAGAAAATTTCAACATAGTTCAAGAGTACAATAATTAAGAACTTCTCCTTTTAACTTACCCTTGTCTCTCCCAACAGAGATAAAACACAACTTTAGTTTTGACACTGGAAGAGGACTAATTAATTACCAGCACTAATTTGATCCATAATGGTTCTTTAAGAAACCTGTGACAAATTCATATGAGATCAAAAAAAAAGTGCCTTTTTTTGGGTCTGGCTGAAAGATAGTACCTAGGAGGGTAAAATATATAGGAACCTTGGCCCATTCTATTTTCATATGCTTTCTGACAACTGGTGGTTTTGCAATAGTAACAGTCCATACTTGATCTAGAAGACCCAGAATTACAAACTAGCACCCTTACCCAAATAGATGTCATGCTTTTGCTATATAAATACCTAGTGGAAGCAGAAGCTACCATGTTTTCTACCACTAGTTTTACTGCTGTATGGTGCCAAATCAGGAGCAGTACACAACTTGCCAGAAGAAAATAATCATTCATGTCATGGCAGTGAAGGAAAGCAACACAAGCCAAAACAGTCAGCAGCAGCAGCAGCAGCAGGAAGAAGCTTGTGATCCTTGCAAGTCTTTTGGCCAGAAGTGCAGTCACCTCGTCAAGAAGCAGCGTGCAAAATTCTACATTCTTCGCCGGTGCATAGCAATGCTTTTGTGTTGGCATGAGCGCGGTGAGCACTGAGCTCATTCACATAAAAAGCTTGGCGCAGTATCATCTTCTTCTTTTCCCTCTCTATGTCATTATAAGATTGTAAAACATAAAAGGGGGGATACTATGCCATACTAGAAATTGTTACCTTTCTTTTTTTCCTTATAGAATTGCATTGTGTGTGTAATTATCTGCAGCTAACATATGAAACAGGTTAGATCTGTTTCAACTTTCAGAATTATTGATTATATCTTCTTCTTCTTCTTCTTCTCTTTTTTTTTTTTTTTCCAAGATGTCAAGAATCTATGAAACATACATAGATGTCATTTGAGGTATATTTCCTTATAGTATGGTTGTGAGTTTGGATTTTGGAGGGAAAAGGAGGGGAGGGGAGAATTTGTAATATAATTTTACACTACAAGTCCTCCCCTCCCAACCGTTCTCCTTCAAAATCCAAATTCACAGACTACCCGTAGGGCACTTAAAAAACTACATCCATCAGCATCATTCTGCATCACTTCCTTCAAGTCTTAAGAGTTTTTCATTTTTCTATTATTTTTCCTTTTAGCTCCAAGTAATAATGCTAAGATGAAAAGCAAAGGCTTCACAGTACAGACTATATATTATATTTAATGAAGAGTAGTTGCTTTGTTTGTAGACCCATGTATTACATATCTTTGTAGTTCATCTGGCAGAATTATGGTGCATAAAGTAACACTGCCTTTTTATATACTCAGAGGCCCCTTTTTCTCAGGTGGGTATCCTTACAATTAATGAGTGTATTAATTTCTAACCCTTGTTTCTTGGCCCCTGAGATCTGAGTTTCTCTTATGCATAGTTAAACAAAGTAGAATTTAGCTCTAGAAAAAACAAAATTGTTTGTCTCAAACTCTAATTTCCATTGACATTATTGCAGGTAGGTGTCTGCAGAAATTTGTTCACTTTATTTAGAAAAGAAAATAGGATGAAACAATGCGGCTACCCACATCCTCATTTACATTATATGGCATTGCTAAGCTTTCAAATGATATGAAGATTAAAATGAAAAAAAAAAAAAAAAGGTTGCAAGAACTAGCTAGGCACATGCTGATCCAGTGTAAGCAGGACGCAGCAGAGAGCTTCAAATTTCAATAAGCATTTACAAATAGTAGGATATTTATTTATTTATTTGTCTATCACTTGTTTGTGCACACCTTAAGAATAAAAAATGATTAGTCAATTTTTCAAAACAATCTAATCACAATGGTCCTCGTGCTAAGGAAACATCAGACAAGATCAACCCTCAATTTTAAATTCATTTGAATTTCCTGGGTCCATCCCTTTTTATTCAGTATAACAACTCTTCCACTTTTTTTTCTATAGTAATAATACTTTTTGTGTCCTAAAATCCCACACCACCTATTGGTTAAATGTTTCGATCCAAGCAACAAAAAAAAAATCCGAAACATACACAGCTAGCAAGATGAAATTAATGAAATGTTTTTTTTTATTATGTGCACAGTAGTAGTAACTAGTAACTAGCAGTAGAGATGGTAATGCAAAAGCGACAAGGTCGAAAAGTGAAGGCAATAGTAAAGATTTGATTCGATTTTTCGTGGGTGAAAGTGAGTAAATCCAGAAGCATATGGTTGGCCAATTTGGGGAGAAATAGGAAGGAATGACTCAGCATGACACCAACTTTTATTGTGTGGTTGCTTTCTCAAATCATTAGCTTTTCCTTATGGACTTGCTTAGAGAACTTCTGTTCCTCGTCGCGTATTGAAAGCGAAACCAACTCCGTGTTTTCACTACTCCCTCTTCTCTTCTCTTCTCATCTTCCACCACGAAACTTCACCGAAATTTCCATATCAACCTCTGTACGATCCATGCTTGCATAGTTAAACCCTCACGTAATTAACATGGAGAATAGATATTGCAATATCTTAGACTCGTTTGTCATTTGATTTATAAGGCAATTCTTATATTTGAAATGATTATATACAAAATAGAGTTTGATTTGATTTAAAAACTAAATCACATAGTGTATCTGATTTGAGGTAAAAATTTTCAAGAATAAATTTTGTACGTGAATTATTTATCTTATACCATACACACCTTTATGTTTAGAATACATTATAGAGTTTGGAATGGTGAAAGCAAGAATGAATTTGATTTGATTTATATTTAAATTTATATTTTAAAATTACAATGAATTTCTATCAAATCCTATGAAATTTGATAGAACTTAAGAAATCAAATTAGTAAAATTTCATGGAATCATTTCTTACTTTTAAAACATCTAAACATAGCATACCAAAAAAATAAAAATAAAAAAAATCTAATCATATAATTTGATTTACAAATCAAATCAATTCTTGTTTTCTCGCCGTTCAAATCACTACTTGCATAATTTCATTATTTTCTTTGTTCCCTCACATATATACTCTTTATTAAAGGCAAATCCGTTCGTGGAACAACTAGATACTTAATACAAACTTGTTGAAGGTATTAGTTATTGCTCCCCATAATAAATATCTTGGAAACCCAAAAAAAAAATTTTAAGTATAGACATTTCTCTCAACAGAAATTCAAACTTAATTCATCCTATTATAGGAAATTATATTTTTCCGCTTGACTCAATCTCAGTTTATTTATCGTTTCCTTATGACTCTTAAAATTGTTCCAGTTATGTCTTCCCTTCGACCAAAAAGCATGTTACACAGTTATAGCGAGGATGATAAATCAAATTTCTATTGGCTGAGGAAAGTGAGGACTTTGAATTGAAAAAGGTCCAATGAAATTGTCATGGGTGAAAGTTCTTATTTCATAACTCGGCGAGTATTTATTAGAATATAATAATTTTATAAACATAGTATTAGTGTAATAAGGAAATTAGAAGCCACTTAATTATGTATTGTTATATGATTAAAAATACAAAAGTTTTGTAATAACTACCTGAGAATCACACGTACACACATATACATATAACGACATCAAATATTTTACACTAATAATATATTAAATTCCCATGATTTATTGAAAAAAAGAAGAAAAACTAAACTTCAAATTAAACATGAGTAAGAGACTAATTGAGTTAGCTCGCGTGCATTGATGCAGGTGGAGGAGCTTACTTAATATGGGATGAATGTGATAAAAGTAGGTGATGTGCACAAGTGATTAAAGATGATAATGACAATGGACATTATAGTTAGTAGGTATAGCATAGGGGCATAGTAGGGGTAAGGGTGGACGGGGATGAGTGATGGGGTGGGTGGGTCCAAGGAAGGAAGTAGTGAACCGACAGCAAGAATCGCAATGAGAAGAGAAAGAGTGAGTGAGTGAGTGACTGTGTGCTGTGCCAATTGCCAAGCTGCTCCCCCTGACCCTCGTGCGGCCCTCTCTCACTGCCCTGCGCCGTGGGCTCCGCCAGGCCCCTCTTTCTCACTCCTTTTCCTAGCCTTTTATGTCCCTCGGTCCCATCTACTCACCCTCTCCTTTCCCATTCTCTCCTCTACCCACTTCATCTATTCCTATATGTTCGTGAACCGACTCAGACAATCTACCTGACCCGGTCCGAACGTCATTAGGTCAAATTTTAGTCTTTAAAAATGGCCGGTGCACTTTTTGGATTGATTTTAGGTTATGTATTCGAATGGTCCGACCGACCCGAAGTTATATAATGATTTGTGAAAAATTATAAGTTTTTATAGTTTAATTAATATATTTTATGCAGTATAATATTCTTTTTATATTGAAATAAATTTTTTTGAAATATATATTACAAAATAGTCCTTATTTCTATCAATAATATAAGTCTTTTAAGGTTATATATGAAAATTAAGATCATGATTTGATTTTAATCGTCTTTTAAAAAAATTAAAAATAAAAAAAATAGCATTTATAACTCATCTTAAATTATCTCTTTATTAAATAATTATATTCATATTCATTAATTCTTACTCATCATAAATATCAGGATAAAATATGTAAAAAATAATTAATACTTTCTTAAAATGTGAAAATGACTTATATTTTAAACTAAATAAAAAATTTTAAAATAATTTATATTTTGAACATGATAAAATATTTGACAAGTTGTTTTGCTATTCTTAGGTATACTCATAATAAAAATGGGTCTTATTAACTTTATTTTCTTATCCATAGATTTTATATTATTTCTTTTTTGTTAATGTGTCTTAGAATTAATTCTTAAAATTGTGTAACAATTTTTCCTATTACACACGCTCATTACCTTATTCCCTTTCAGCATGCTCTCTCCCTCTAACACTCATATATATCAGAAATCATTATAGGGAAATTCTTAAATACAACTATATAGGACAGTTTAAAAAAAATGTACTATTTTTTCATTTGTAATTCAACCTATATAATAACGGGGCATTTTTATTTCCACTTTAATTGAATTTGAAATATAATAGCTGAAATATTAAGCTGCGAATGAAATATAGCACTTTTTTGAAGAATATAAAACGAAATTATTTATATTCATTCGTTCACCAGTCGACAATATAAAAATAATGTAAATGAAATGGTGCATGATTTTCCTTCTCCTCCCACCGACCCCTCCAAACAGTAAGCACATCGATCGTGCACTCTAGCTAGTCGATCGTACATGTATTGGATAAGTACTTGTCAAATTAGATTCCCAATTCAAACATAAACTCCTGTTTGCATTATCAAAATAATTTTTGGCCATTTTAGTGATTTTAAGGTAGTATTTGGTTTGGAAGACGGAGACATAAATACAGAGACAGTTTGTCTTGTATACTATTTGGTAAGGGGGATGGGGTACGGGGAAGGTAAAATTTTCCGTCCTAGAGATAAAAATTTTCTGTATTTTTGTCCCTCCAAAAAATGAAAACAATGGAGATGGAATACGAGGACACAAATTTCAATAGTGGTTCGGTCACTTGTCAATCCCGATCAACAAAAAATCAATATATGTCTCATCTCTACAACCAAATATGATACAAAAATAATACTTTTTATATTTTTATTTTTATTATTTCTGTATTTATGTCCCATCTCCTCCATCTCCTTTATCAAACGCTACCTAAGAGTTCAAGATAAGTATATGTATTCTAAAGTCGTGACCTGAATTTGATCCTGTACAATGTGAAATTCTACCAGCAGGTACTACGTGTCTCCTGTCATGTAGAGCGATTTTCTGCCATACAGTGCACGTGCTCCGCGAATATGTAAAATCTTCTCATAGACCTTAAATAGGTTAGCTAAGAAAAAGAAAAACCGAATCTTTTCACCAAAACACCTCAAGCGGCTGGCTCCAATTTAACTTTAGCAAAAGTTTATAAACTATATATGTATTAGAGTACTAATAATGCATTCGAAATGTTATATGTTTTGAGTATGTATTTTACAAAATTTTTGAAAAATTCACTGTATTGCAGAAATTAAATTAATCAATGACCGCTAATTAAAAGTTATGGCGTCATATGTCGTTAATATTTAGCTTTTTATTGGCACAACATACATTTTTGTTTCATCAAAGTGATATAATATTTATAAAGAAGGCAAATTTTGTGTTTGATTCATTTGGTTAGCCTTCCATATCTACATCATAATGATTTGTATTAGAATTGATAGGTTAAATATCTTTATAAATACTCAATGATATTAGCGACTCTAACTTAAATTTTAACCTTTGAAAAAGAGAAAGAATGCAAACTTTAAATATCTCATATCATTATCAAAATTAATAGTACAGTTATCGAAAATTAATTTATGTATCTAGAAATTTAAAATATGATTTTTTCTTACTAATGTCCGGAATAAGGGGGGAAAAAGTTTTAAAATTTTTTAGTAGATTCTAAACATTAAAATAAGGATAAATTACACTTATTTTTTTCTAAATTTTAGTAAAATTTACCTCAACTTATTTTTATTTATAAAATTTGCTTATGAGGTGTTTTATTTTGTGAAATTTTTGCACAAATCTCCTCCAAGTCAATAAAGAAGAGTTGGGATGAATAGTCCTCCCAAGTGAAATTATTGCAATTTATCCTTGAAATAAAATTTTTCCTAACCAGCGCTTAAAATTTAAAAAAAAAAAAGAAAGAAAGAAAAAGAAATTGAGAGAGTAATAAATACAGGAGCAGTGGTCAAGGAAAACAACTGCAAAGTATGACTTGACTAATTAATAGGGATTGCCCCTTAGCACTGCTCCAACGTAGACAATATGAGTAGGGGGACCTGCAATTGGGTGGTGCTGATTGGAGCCATGCACGTGCAACCTGACAGACACGTACATACATACGCCTTCGCTTGAAAC
This sequence comes from Dalbergia cultrata, assembly GCA_031216105.1. Lineage (NCBI taxonomy): Eukaryota > Viridiplantae > Streptophyta > Magnoliopsida > Fabales > Fabaceae > Dalbergia > Dalbergia cultrata. Next base: position 9,278,210 of record CM062353.1, on the reverse strand, counting down.
GTGCACTGTTACCCTGCGGACGTGTCACCCTAAACCAATCAAGTGAAAAAGAAAAGAAAGGAAAAGAAAACTCGTCTGTTTGTTTCTCTGTACCATCATCCACCCGCAACTTCCCACGTGGACGCGCACGTGCGGCTGCTCATTTAAAACCAAATGTACTGCTCACACCCTCCCATCATTAAATTGCTTTTACTTTCTGTGATCACCCATTTGTTCATTCATACCTATTTTTAGGTTATCTTCTCCAACTACTTGTCAGTGCTGCCATAATTTCCATCCCCCTTTTTTGTTTTGTTAAAGTGTGAAATTGAAACCAAGTGATCGGTCGATCGATGCCCCAAGGGAACCGCCACTGCCCTAGTCTTTTTGTCAAAAAATGTGGACGAATCTTATCGAATTTAGTGTGGGTGTACATATATATATATATATATATATAATGTTTTATGACAAACTTATATATTCCGCCATTTTATAGTGCACACTTTTGTTTTTATATTTATAATATTTATAAAGTTTAAATTTGAAATTCGAAATTATAACCATGGGTTTGGGTTAGATGATAAAGGATATCTTCTTCCCTAATTAAAAATCAAGAGTTCGATTCTCAACTTTGGAAGTGGAGCAGTCCTAAAATTCATGGTCAGCATCTACCATTTTAAATGGACCTATAATATGTGAAACCATAGCATCTACTATCTTAAATGGACCTATAGTATGTGAAACTATTAATCAGAGTATCCGGTGATGGATATCTTAGAAACTTAAAAAGTGTAAGTTTGAACAAAATGGTAGTAATTATTTATGATTGAACATCATTCTTCTCAACCACGAGCTATAGTCCTTAGCTCCATTTACAAATTCAATTTCATGTTGATTAATTTACAGCAAAAAAAATTGAAACCAATAATTAGTAACATCTTAATTATAGGGTTTTTCACACAAATAAACCCAAAAAATCATTAACAACCAAAATAAAACTTTCAAACATTATTTACGTACATGGATGAACTATTTTGATACTATTAGGCAATTTTGTAGGAGGCTATAACGAAATTAATTTAGTCATGATTTTGTAAGAGCCTCTTATGAAATTAGAAACGTCAATTAAAGTATCTGACTTCTTTGAATGCTATAATGAAATCAAAGAATTTATTTGATACAAGTTAGCTTCTAGTCTAGTTGGTCTTTGCATTATAATTTTATATAGAGGTTAAGCATGTTCAAATCCCACTTCTAACTTTTTCAATTTTTCATAATTATCTTAAATTTTTAAGAAATAATAACAAAAGATCATCTAGCATTATTAATTTATTTATGTAAGAACCGCATATATTTGTAAGGGGAATTCTTTGACCATTTTTTTAAAAAAAAACTTCTATTTATTGTGAAAAATTGGGCAAAAATATTTTTAAAACTCTTATCCTTAAAAAAAAATTTCACACAACACTTTTTTTCTATTGTTTATGTTAAATTAAAGTTTCAATTTTATTATATAACACCAATAAACTATACCTGCTAAATTATTAGATTAACTTATTTAGGATTCGATTGATCTTTTAACTTATACAGATATTTGACCCTAATTCATTTTTTTTCGTTAATTGCATTAAGGTTGTTGGATTAACTACATTTTAAATTTTGTTAATTTAATATTTGGGTGGGTTTGTGCTTAATATTTCTTAATAACTATGTATTTGGTTGCATTTAGATGGTTACGTTAATTTTTGTTTCAAAACTTTCTTTAATTACATTGATAATCAATCACGTTGTTAAGTATTTATATATATAATTATTACATAAATAAATGAATAATGCTAAGTCCTTTTTTTTTATTATTATTAAAACTTTAAAATAATTGTAAAAAAATTGAAAAAGGTGGTGGTGAGATTTCAAACCTTAACCTCTACATGAAAATTAAGTCTACAAATCAACTAAACCAACAAACAATACATGTTAAATAATTGCTTTAATTTTATTGTAATCTTTAACAAAATCAGACACATTAATTGATGTGTCTAATTTTATAGGAAGCTTCTACGTAATCATAACCAAATTAATTTCATTACGGCTCCTACGAAATAGCTTAAAAAAATTAAAATAATTTATTTTAAAAGTTTTATTATGGTTGTTAATGAATATTTTTAGTTTATTTTTGTGAGAAAAAACTTAATCATAACCAGAATAATGAGTACATTTCCAATTGGTGCACAAGTCACCACGTGGGCTCTTGCTACAAAGTACAAGAACATTATCTCTCTAGGCTGTTCAATATTAATATTTATTGAAAACAACAGAAGAATACATTCGTGCAGTAGAACCTTTTTTCAATAGTGCCGGGGCATCAAAACAAAAAAATTTTGCTTTCTGCATAAAGTTAAACACTCAATTCCCCCCTAAAAAAGAACTCGATTCAGCTATGGTACTCGAGAATGATATGGGTTAGCACTTGACGGTAAAATATTTAGTCAAAGATTTCATTAGGGCAGATATTATTTCGGAATTTGGAGTTAATTGTTTCTTTTTTGGTAGACACAAAGGCAAAACCCCTAAAAGATTAAGTTACTGATAAAATAGTTCTGAAAGAAATTATATTTGTTCATAACTCTAAAAAAATCCACTTAATTTGTCAAATACACTCAAAAGTCAATTAACTTCCATTTTTGTTACTTGAAGTGATTATATTTTTTATTTTATGCTAATTTTGCACTATAGAAGCACTGCTTTATTCTCAAAATATCATATATTTAAAAAATAATCTATTTTACACTAAATAGACATTATAGAATGATTAAAAGATCATATATTTGGTAAAATAATATCTGAAAAAATCACTTTTATTAATGAAAATAAAGATTAGTTGATATTTTGGTGAATTTGTTAAACAAGATGGATTTCTTGAGAACCGCATGTGTATATAGTTTATTTTAGGAGCAATTTGACCAGTAATATGATTTTTTGGTAGTTAAAAAAATGATTCTCTCTAAATACAATAAAACTTTAATTCGTGTAAATTATTATATTATTACTACAATTTAGATTTATATAACAAAAATATATATATATTCTTATGTCTCATTGTCTATCCTGCCAGCATTTAAGCATTTCATTTAATTATTGATATGAGTGAAAGTATATAACTTCTTAATATTCATTTATTACTTTTAATAAATAAAATATCTCTATTAATGTATCTTACTTTTGATTTGAATCGTGAATTTCTTTGGTGAGAAAACGGACGAAGACGCCGTTGAAGAAGTAGGAGAATCCCCCACTGTTAGGAATAGGATTCAGTAGCAGAAATGAAGACGATCGAAGAAATGAGGATAAAAAGGAGTGGCTCTATGATACCATGTTAGATTTCAGAGAGAGTGGAACAACTGCAAGATGCATTGAAATGAAAGACTGGAAAAATGATTCAATCTATTTTGTGAATCACACACACACACACACACACACACACACACACACACACACACACACACATATATATATATATATATATATTAGACAATTATAGTCAAATCGGATAAGACCACTAAGGTGACAAAGTTCTCCCATCTAAAGTAAGTATAACGGAATTGCATACTAGAATTCAAATCTAAAACTTCTAATTAAGTTAGTAAAAGTACTCTGGCAACTAATCTACAAAGTCACCGGTCAAATTTATATCTAAATTACTAAAAAATAATTAATAATAATAAATTTGAAAAGTATATTGATGAGAAATAATATTTTTAAAATAGTAATTTATATTTGATATTATTAACATATGGAATACTATTAATTAATTCATTATATTATCCTGAAAAAAATGTTAACATAAAAAACCATAATAAAATTAATTAAACAGAATCATAATTATATATTAAAAGATTTAAAGTATTTAAATCTAATTAAATTCAAATACTATATGTCTCTTATTTTTATTTTTTATCAAACTTCTGCACTTTTGTATTAATTTTCATATAGAAAGCTGAAGGTTCACATATCAAGGTTGATTTTCTGTATAAGAAATATTATTTGTACTTATAACTTGTGAAATATCGTGTTGATACACACTTTTTTATTTTTGGATGAGATGTAGATCTTACTTAGTTTGGGTCTCATATCTTATCCAAGGTATTTAAAAGTGTGTCAACACAGTATCTCATACATTGTAAATATAAAAAATACTACTCTTTCTATAGTATCTATATAACTTCTGGCTACACACCATTGTTTATAATTTTTTTTTTAAAAAAAATAGTAAGAAAAATATACAATCTAAGTTAGGGCTACAAGTCTCGCTTATGCATTAACTATATTGATTATTACTAAATAGGTTCCATAATTTATTTTATGCTTCGGTTTTTATTTATTTTTAAGTTTTTGTTCAAAGTACTCGCCTGATGAAGAGCTTCCATAATTTTATTTTATAATTTTTTTTATTTGAATACATTTGAATAACGCTGCTCTCATTTTTTTTTTTAAAAAAAAAATCTTATTTACAGCTCGTTTGATTTGTGCAAGCAACGAAAAATTACGATTTATTTGGAAAGATCCCAATTGCTCAAGCAATTTTATAGAAAAGAAGGTAAAGGTCGCTTTTAGTGAACACACTCACTTCAAAATCAAACATGCAGTTAGTATGAATTTGAAAGAACTTCTAACAATTTATTGTTTTGAGTATCATATTATATAATAAGGATAAATGATCATCTGTATATTGAAATTGAACTCATAATAAAATGGGCAAAGGGAAAAAAGGAGGGAAACTTGATCGATGAAGATGAGAAAGTTGATGGAGGGTACGTCACAAGGCATACCCCTCTTTCCTCAATGGCATAATTCTTATCTACGTGAATGACATGATGTTGCTCTCTCCATTATTATTTTACGGTATATGATATGATTTGATGTGTTTCTCCCCAATTATTGTGCCACTAATGCACTAGATGAATTCCAACCTAACATTGTCCCCTTCAATCACTAAATTGAATCTGTCTCTTCGGTTCACCTTATAATTGAAATAGTACTTTCTCGTTCTACTTGATATTTCTAAGTGTAACACCTGAGCTCTTATTATTACAAGAAGTTTCCTAATAATCCTAATAAAGGCTATGCCTAGTGGACAGGCTTCAAATAGTTAAAGAAAAAGAAACATTAATAGTTACATACTTATGGTACTAAATTACACTATTTCTCGTCAACACTTGCTACGCTTTCACAAGATTTTGATAGGACTTTTGCTTTACATATGAGGCTAATAATTATTAACCAGATTTGTTCCTTAAATTTATGTGGCTAACTATTGGGTTGGCATAATTAAGCCTTGCCCTCCTTAACTGAAATTTTTGGCTGTCTCATCTTTCATGGACAAGATAGTTTTTTTTTTCTTAAGGTATAATTTGAACAACCTAAGCTGAAATTTTGGTTGTTCATAAACTTTTTACTTTACGATTGGCACAATTAAGTGTTGCCCCTTAACTGAAATTGTGGATGTTTCATCGTTCATGAACAAGATATTTTTTGTTTTGCTCATACGGCACTGTGGACCTCAGTTGAACCATCACAAACCATTTTACTTGGACATTCTGTTCCCCTTCTCCTTCTCTTAAGCCAATGCCTTTTTAACATTTACTAATAAATTTGCATATATATATTTTTAGGAAAAAATTTATGTGCAATAAATAAGTGTGTGACTTGACATTATATTGTCGCACAAAAGATTGAATTGAAAATTGTGAGATGATTGAGGAACACACAGAAGTTCGGCCATATTACATTATCATGCAGGATCATGTGTGTAAAAAGTGATTGAGGACCCATTAGGATGGAGTTTCCATGTGAGACTGCCTCTCAAAAAAAGCTATTTAGTCTAGTCAGTGTGTGTGTATAAGCTAAGTGCCAACTATCTTTGGTTCAAATCATGTCTCTGTGGCCAAAACAATCTTTGGCTCAAATCATGTCTCTAGTCATAACAATCAATCTTTGGCTCAAATCATGTCTTTGGCATATAGAAATACATTAGATGCCAACCCCAACCCCCCCTCCTCCATTTTTTTCTCACACCAACCCCCCCTCTAAGGAAAGGACTACGAAATCGTGGCTTGCTTTCAATTGTGGAACATGAACCCTGTTTCTCCTGCATGTATACACCAAACCTTGACAAGAGTTGATGTCCAATAAGTCCCACCAAGTGACCATGTGAAGCTGCTTAATTTGACTCAAAACAAGTGTTCCATTCACTAACTCACTAGCTAGGATGTGATGCGAATAAGACACTTTTGGACCTTTCTTATTTTCCTTAACTTTTAGGCTTAATCATAACGGATGAGACGACCACATGAACGAAATATAATTCGTAAGAGGAAAAGGAAATACAACACAAAAGTTTTCTTTGACGGGGAAAAAAAAATTGTACATCTTTCTTTATTATTTCACGTTGGAAAAACACGTTGTCATCGTGGGCGAAAAATTGTTTCTTGAAAAATTTTATGATTACTATCCCAGAAAGATAATTGTTTCCACTGAGAGAAGTTTTGAATAGTAACCAAGCGTCCTTTTTCCACAATAAAAATTGGAACAGAAAAATGGAAACAACTGGGCCAAGAAACGAACAATTTTAAGATTTGATTTTGGGCAATGAATTAAGCCCAATTATCACATGGGGTTCGAGATTATTCCCAACCCCATCAGAATTCAGAAGATGGGGAATCATCCATGACTTTTCTTTTCTTGGAGGATAATTGATAGTGCCTTTGCAGACCCCAAAAAAGAAAATTGATAGCGCCTTTTGAGACTAACCATAGCTTCAGCAAATAGATGAAAACGTCTTGACTAAGATTTATAATAACCATAAGCATCATACGTAACTATGTGAGGTAATTTGTAAAAATTATTCCACATAATTTTAAGAAAATTTGCCTTTAGATAATGAGTTTGTTAAGAGTAGTTATGCATGAATAGGTTTTACGCGTTGAATGTCATCTAGAAGAAAAATGTGCCAAAATAACATATTAGCTGTTTTTATTGTATTGATAGTTATATTTTAACTACTTTCTTCGTGTCCCATTATTCATTTCTCTAGTCTTTTCCCTTCAATTTCACTTGTCTCGTGTAAGGTTGTTCCTTTCTTTAATTTTTGTAGTAGAAGTACTCCGAGTAAAATTTAATTTTAAAGAATTTCTATTTGAGACATTAGGAAAAGAAAGTACCAAAGCAAAACACAAGCTAGACCATTCCAATTTCGTGGCAAATAGTAATATATTATCTTACCAATCTTCATAAATACTATATGGAGTAAAAAAATACGTGCAAACTAAAAAGTAATCAGAAGTTACTCCATTTGATATGTAGAAGAATTTGTGGAAGGAATGTAGAGAGAATATATATCATAGCATTGCAGAGCTCGTGTGGGTTAAAGACATTATTTTTCCAGGTTTTAGACAAAAAAAATCCAGAAAAAAGTCAAAAGAAATATTAAAAGAAGCGTTTTTTGTTGAAAATAATTATGAAAAGTAATTGTGTTGATTGGCGATACTCACAGCTAGCGTGAGTAAAATTACCAAATAACATTGATGTTTGGGACAAAGAAAGTTGCACATATTTTACTAGAAAATATTAAATGAATGGTATGAGTGATCAAAAGGATTCAAAGCAAAAAGTGAGTTCGCAAATACTACCTTGGTCATTCATTACCAATATGCCACATCATATTCATAAAATGTTATTGAAAAAAACTTCCTTAAGAAATAGCATTTTTCAGTACAATAAAAATAATCGAGCTTTATCTCACCAAGTGAGAGTGACTCTATCATCGTAAATCATGTCAATTTGAACTACAAAAAACAATTAGCTAGTGACTTGTGTAAATAGGCTAACTTCAATGGAGACAAATAAGTAAATCAACAATGATAAAGATAAATTGATTAATAAACAAAGCTGTTTTGAAAACGTTTGCCAAACATTCATCTTACAGTCAATTAGTTAAGAAGTTGCTCTCGACTGTTTTGGTACATTCCTATCCCTCAAAAGACGAAGTTCGATCCCAAACTCTTCTTAGATGTCGTTACTACATGCATGTCATTAATTTGTGGGAGATAACTGTCTTTCTAAATACAAAGTAACCTAATCAAACACACTTCACCAATGGTGGAGCTCAAATCATATCATGAGAGAAGATAAGGAATTGTCCCAAAAATTAACTAATGGGTAGACACATAAATGAACTAGAATCAAGAGATCAGTTTTTCAACTGAGACTACTGAATTGTTCTACTCCAACACAAACCACACGAGCAAGTAATGCAGATTGGAATCTGACAGTACATAGTGTGTCAAAATAATATATTTGACTAGAAGTACACAAACCTCGCCGCATATTAGAAAAAGCTTAAAAATTAAATAATCCAAGACTTAAACCGGTTACATTTTTTTTTATGCTTCTTATTTTATTTTATTTTATTTTATTTATCTTTTTGGGTGAGAAGTCTTGACTGTTGAGTGTTGTTATTTTCGTAACAAGTAAAAAGGAGAGGCTAACAAGAATTTTTACAAGCAAGACCCTCTAATGACAAGCTTCCACACCCACGGCAATGGAGTAACACTTGTAAAGCATGAAGACCGAGATGATGCGATAAGTCACAGAATTTGCACGTTATAAAGGAGAATTGCGATTTCAACAATACATGTGATGAAACAACACGCATCATTGCAGACAATCCTCAATGCTATGTGAATAACGCTTACAAAACAAAAAGAAACATACTTCGTGTATCATAAAAATTGCGCAGAAACCTTAGCATCCATCAAAAGAAAAAAAAAAATTATGGTACGCAAATATGAGGTGTAAACCTTCGTAAAATTTTGTTTATATAAATAAAGTGTTGGCACTTGAGAATTGAGCACAATAGTTTCAGAAGATTGAGAGTAATACAATAAACTTCGGACTAATTCTTTCCAAATTTGGAAGGGGCTCGCACAAAAACTGCTGGCCACGTGAACCAATGCCTTTTACCAAGAAATGCAAACAATAATCCAAAGGAAGCCCAAGAGACTTCATAGACAATGGGAAGTACATAAATAAGATAGCACTGGCATGCATGAATCAAAACAAAAGTACAAGTTGACCTAACTATAAAGATCATCTTCATCAGCTCCACCAGCAGCAGATGCAAACGGGTCAGCTGCAGCGGCAGCACCACCAGAGCTGGTATCTGCAAACCTGAACTCAGTTCCAAACCCTCTTGACTGCTGCAATGTTTGGGCGAATGCCTGGTACTTGCGAATGTCTGCGTCACTTACGCTCCTTCGTGCATACTTCATAGATTCCTCAAAATGAGCTGCCTTGATTTCTGCTACTTCATCTTCAACATCCTCTTCCATTGCCTCAGGGTTCTCTCTTCTCCTCCTTTCTCTCTCAATGTCCTGCCAGGAGAATTCGTAATAGACAAAAATAATGAATCCAATGTTCAAATAGTTTCTACATTTGTCTAGGTATTAGGTAAATAGAATATAGAGAAATAGGTGCCCATTACTGTACCTTCTCAATGTTCTCCCTTATGGCATATTTGCAAGCACGCTGGCAAATCTCAGTAATATCAGCACCACTAAAGCCTTGAGTATATTTTGCAAGAGCTCTAAGGTCAACATCTTTTGAGACTGGGGATTTTCTCAAGCAAGCTTTAAATATCTGATGACGGGAATCCTCGTCTGGGAGAGGGATATAAATCAGCTGATCTAGACGGCCTGGACGAAGAAGGGCAGGGTCTATAATGTCTGGTCGGTTAGTGGCCCCAATGATGAACACAGTTTTCTTTGCTGACATCCCATCCATTTCAGTAAGAAGTTGGTTCAAAACCCTGTCAGCAGCACCACCAGCATCTCCAACACTGCTACCTCTCTGCAAGATAAAGGAAATAAAAAATTTAGGAAGGTGACGACAAAATATGATAATAGCTGTCTAAAAGCACAGTAGCCTGCTCTACTCAACACATTTAGAATGAAGTTTCAGAAACCAATAAGTTTTGCCTGATGTCCAAATTATAACTATATGACCTCAATTGCTACAAACCTGAGTTGCAATAGAGTCGAGTTCATCAAAGAATAGGACACATGGAGCAGAACCACGAGCCTTGTCAAATATTTCCCTCACGTTAGCTTCACTTTCTCCAAACCACATTGTGAGTAGCTCTGGACCCTTAACACTGATGAAGTTTGCTTGACATTCATTGGCAATAGCTTTTGCCAAAAGAGTTTTACCACACCCAGGTGGACCGTAGAAAAGAACCCCCTTTGAAGGTGACATTCCGAACTTCTCAAATTTTTCAGGGTGTTCCACTGGATATTGAACAGTCTGCAAAAGAGAACAGTATTAAAATGCAGAAGGACATGAAAGGAAACAAGTGCAGCAATGTGATTAAATGGAAGAGCTGCAGTTACCTCTTGTAGTTCTCTCTTGACATTTTCAAGACCACCAATATCTTCCCAGCTGACATTGGGCACTTCGACAACCTGGTTCATTAGCAAAGTTGAAGTTATGGATACATCAGGTGATGGAAGGTGTAGTCACAAAAGTGGTAGCCAAAACATTGAGAACAAGAGAACAGGAAGTTTAACAATGGCTGCAGATTACAATACTTACTGTTTCACGGAGAGCAGAAGGATTGCTTGATCCAAGAGCAGTCTGGAAATGCTCATTTGTTACTGCCATGGAGTTCAATATCTCAGCATCAATTGACTCATCTTCCAAGTCAATCACATCCATTTTCTCTCTGATGCACTGAAGTGCAGCTTCAGTACACAATGCAGCTAGATCGGCACCAACATATCCGTGGGTGTCCTTAGCAATCCTCTCTAAATCAACCTGCAAATGGCACAAGGAACAAATTTCTTTCAGAAGTCAGAGCATTTAATTTAAACCATAACTTAGGGGGAACTGTATTTCAAATATTACATCTTCAGCAAGCTTCATATTCTTTGTATGAATTCGAAGAACCTCAAGCCGCCCAACTTCATCTGGAACACCAATATCTATCTCCCGATCAAACCTTCCAAACCTCCTAAGAGCAGGATCAATGCTATTGGGCCGATTCGTGGCTCCAATAACTATTACATGTGCACGTGATTTAAGCCCATCCATGAGGGTCAAGAGTTGGGAAACAATCCTCCTCTCAACTTCACCATGAGTCTTCTCCCTCTTTGGAGCTATTGAATCTATCTCATCAATGAAGATGATGGATGGTGCATTCTTCTCTGCTTCCTCAAATGCCTTCCTCAGATTGCTTTCGCTCTCACCAGCCAGTTTGGACATGATCTCAGGACCATTAATGCAGAAAAAGAAGGCACCGGTTTCATTTGCAACGGCTCGAGCAATTAAAGTCTTGCCAGACCCAGGAGGTCCATACAGCAGAATTCCTTTTGGTGGCTTAACACCAATGGACTTGAATAACTGTGGGTGCCTCAGTGGCAGTTCCACTAGTTCCCGAATCTGAGCCATCTGCTTTCTTACACCACCAACATCATCATAACCAACCTCATCTAATCGGTTCTCATCTTCCCTTTTAACAGGTTCCCCTTCACAGAAGATCTCAGTATCTGGAGCAACAACACAGTATTCGGAAGGGTCAGTTTCAATAACCTTGAATTCTACACTTCTCATCCCCCCTCTCACAAGGAAGAAGTCACCCTTCCTCACTGGCCGATATGCCTCCAGGAAATAAGCTGCAAAAGAAAAAGTGAACTCAGACACTCACTATTCGAAATAAATTAAAATGAAACAAACTTACACATTGGTGAGCAGAGTAGATAGCAATAATAAATAATAATTTTAAAAAAATAAAAGAAAAAGTTCTTCTATGTCCTGCTGCCATCTGACTTCAACAAGTTGTTGGTAATAATTCTCAAAAAGAAACCAATGCTTAGTGTGACAATATAAACTTACTCTACATATATTTTCATAAGGAGAACACCTTTTTCATCTATGAACATGGGCACTGTACAACAACTCAAGAGTTATAATCACTTATCATGTATATTATGAGTGAATTCATAAATTACTCATTGTATTGAACCTACCATAGCACAAGGAAGTCATTATATTATGATCACTGAACAAGATAACCGCAATTCCTTCTCTGCAACCAAGTATTCATTGGTATAGCAATTTAATTTTGTCCTAATAGGTAGTGGTGTGATGTTTGAGAGATCAAAATAGTACCTGACATGTGTCTCAAAAAAACATATTCTTTTGAAATACAGTAAAGTTATTACTTTAGATAACAAGCACTGCAACAAACGGATTTTATCACCAAAAGAGAGAAAATGTTACCACTAGATATGATAAAATGAACTATTTTTCAAGCCTTCCCTATTCAGACAGGGAGGCTGATGATGAATAAAGACAAGTATCAATGTGTACTGTTGATATAAAATCAACAAGTGTGTGCCAAACGGAAAAAACTTTACAGTGTCCACCAACCACAACAAAGTAGCAACTCACGTTTTAAGTAGGCATCGAAAAGATTCCCAGTTACCCCTTCAACAGTGTCATCGACAGGAAGAATGTGGACTCGCTTTCCATATTTGACATCAGCGCATTGATGCACAGAAACAACATCTCCAAGCCTAACCCTGAGGTTGTTCCTCACAACCTTGTTCATTCTTATTTTTGGTTCCTCACATGTTTCATCAGCAAGTGCAATACAGATTGTATCTTTCCTTTTCTTGCCCTAAAGACCAAAAGCAGCAAAAGAAACATAATGATTAACTAGGCATCCAAGGAAGGAACAAAACAACTCAAATATCACTAAAAAACAAAATTGCAAAATAGAAGACAATGCCATAGAATATTCAATAGTGAATGGTCCCCTTATCAAGCCAACTTCTGCTACAGCACAAATATTACCAAATGTTTTTGCATAGCAAGTGAAAAAAATTACATGTTCTCTGAACTTACAATAATCAGCACTGTTCTCTCTCCACCGCACCCCTCTCAGTATACAAATTACACCACATATACCACGCAAACAAACTCGAAAGTAAAAGCAAAAGCGTAAAGCTTACAAGATTTCAACTTTATCTAGTGCCAAAGCCCTAACAACACTATAACATGCCCGGTAGTAAAAGGGCCCCTCTATCTTACAAAAAAGGAAAAAACACGAAACAAACCCCCCGCCACCGACCCCAATTGTCATCACCCACCACCTTAGAAAACCCTTAGAAAAAAAAACACATTTTTATTCTTTAATCACAACCCAACAACCTAATTCTCCTTCAACCAGACACACAAAGGTATAGTAAAAAACAAAACAAAAAAGTACCAAAGTGAGATTAAACCCAATTAGAGAAAAAGGGAAAAAGAGAAATACCTTGATCAAGATGGTGTCTCCGCGGAAGAGCTGGAGCTTCTCCATGGTGTCCGGGTGAAGCGCCACGATGGAGTTGTCGTCGTTGACAGCCTCGTCAACAACCAATCGATTCGGCGCCTTCTTCCGCTCCAGAATCGCCGTGCTGAAATCCCTCTTCGTTCCCTTCCTGCAAATCCCCCCCCCCCAAAAAAAAAAGACAAAAAAAAGCACAATCAGATTCCATCGAACAAATCGAGATCGAAAACGAAAGCAACAATAAACGCAGCAAGTGAGATCTGAGTAATGAGGAGACGCACGGATCAGAAGATTCAGGTTGGTTCGCCATGGTTAAAGAAGAAGGTGTTCTGTTTTGCTCTGTTTTTTCGCTTTTTGCACTTCTCTGCGGAGAACTGGAATGGATCTGAGTCGTGTAAGAGAGAGCTGGGAGGTTTGGTGGGTGATATTTATAAGAGTGGGGTTAGCTAATACTGCCAGCTACGTTTCTTGTGCGTTAGGAAAGGGAAAAATTCCTACTTTTGCTTTTACTTCCTATTTAACTCATGGAATCCAACTTGTATAGTTGTATGCTTTCTTCGTGTATTTGGCCAAAGAAAATTCCCACCTTTTGTGTCATCACTGATATATGATATTATAAGATAAAGCAAAATGTATTCAAATTTTAATGCTTCTGATATTTGGCTATTGATGATGGTGACGCTAGTTGAGGACAATTCTTGCCGAACAAGGGTATAATCCGGTAGATCAAAAAAACAAATAAAGGTGCATTTTAGTACCTAAAACTATAAGCATATTTCACCTTACTTCATGAAATTTTGAAATACATGTTTCATTTTAATTTCTGAAATTTTAAAATTAGCTCTTTAATTCTTGAAATTTTATTCCATAGGTCAGCCATTTCTGTTCTATTGAGATGATATTAAATCAAAATAGGTTTAGATTAGTCCTCATAATTTCCAAATGTGTCAAAACAGTTATTGAAATTTTTTAAAATATGTCAAAAAATCTCATCCCCAAATTACTTTTATTTTGTTCATAAAATCTAAATCCTCAATATTTCTTAAACACACTTATTTCTTTATCATTTTTACACCTTATTTAGACAAAGATCTTTGTTACATAAAATAACACTGAGAAGATAATGTATAACCAACAAGCTATCATTATTAGACAAGTTAAGCAATTTAATCTCTTGTAAAGATGACGAGATATTGAGACGGAAAGTATGAACAAATACACTATTTTAAATTGAGGTAATTGTGTTTACTGTATTAGCATCAACATCCCCAAAATATTTCCCATCTTCATTGCGATAAACATGTCATGCCAATTGTGAATAATAGTTCACAAGCTTATGCACCTTCATCTGAAAATGTGTCATCATTGTTATTCACATGTATACCCTAAGAGACAGTAGTTCTACATGATCCACTATCATTGAGATAGAATGAGAGACATGATCCTCTACTTAAACTCGATTAAAGCTCCTCATATTTAAAATGATTTGCGAGTACATTTGACATGAAAATAGAGTTTCTTTTCATTGTCCTCCTAAATTTTTTTTATACCAAAATATTTTCAAATTGCAACTAAAAGGTTTCAAATAGTACCTTAATAAACTCTGTCCACACAATAATACAGTGTTTCTCATGCATCCTATTTTTCATATTTTAAAACTTAATTTATTCAAAGAAATATAATATAACTAGTTTATAACCTGTGCGATGCATAGGAGTGAGAAATTGATTAAATAATAATATATTAAAATTGAATTGATTCAGAATTTATTAATTTTGTATAATTATACTGTTCATATAATTTATTAAAATAAATGTCTAGTATATTTACTTATATAATATATCTGAGGTATCATGATATAAAAATAATTATGATATCGTAAAGTGATCCATTACATATTTTGTTGCTTGATATTTTAAAAAACAATTATAATATGATTTTGTAGCATAAATCATAAAAATTCTATTCTTTTATCTTGTCAAACCACTAATTTATAGCACATTTATTAGTTAAAAGATAAATAATATTCTTATTA
This sequence comes from Dalbergia cultrata, assembly GCA_031216105.1. Lineage (NCBI taxonomy): Eukaryota > Viridiplantae > Streptophyta > Magnoliopsida > Fabales > Fabaceae > Dalbergia > Dalbergia cultrata. Next base: position 9,262,812 of record CM062353.1, on the reverse strand, counting down.
GAACTTAAAACAACTAATCTAATAAAGATAAGTTTGAGTTATAGATATATAATCAGGTGTTATATATATATATATATATATATATATATATATATATATATATATATATATATATATATGATTAAAATACTTATAAATATAAATTGTTATTTAAAATTTATTAATTAATTGACAATAATCATAACGTAGATAAATCAGTATCTTTTAATGTATAACTTTAGTATAAATATTCATTATTTATGTTTAGTATAACCATTTGAGATATAAACATAAATAAAAAAAAATTGCTCTAATACTAATTTTATTTGTCATGTAAACATCATTGTGCTTAATAAGATTTTAATATGAAGTCATAGCATAAGTTGAAAGACCTTATAAAATTGGTCATTCCAAGGTTCTTCTAGCTATTAAATCCATAGTATATTATTTCTTATTAAAAAGTAAATAATATTTCTTACTAAAATTTAAAGTATTGAATCTAATGGACATAAATATACAGTAGGAATATTGTAAGATTCAAAATATAATTTATAAAAAATTAAAATATTAATAAGTAATCCAAATCAAAGTTACAATTTACTTTTGATCATGATGTATTTATACTTTTTAGGAATTTCAATTTGATATAAATTATGTGATAGGTAAACCATTACTCATACAGTATAATGTACATATTAGTTATCACTTATACAATGTATTGATTTAGTTATTACTTAATTGCGTTACTAATATTGGTAAGAAAATCAAATACAACATAGCTACTGTGATAACGCATGCCTAGAAAGAATCCAAATTCTAAAGCCAAATGGAAATCTTTAAAAGAAACATTTTCCGCTTGAATGAATATATCTCCTCTGGAAACCTATTCTTGTCACATGCTTTGACCACCACCAATGACATAATCTTTAGCATATTGTCTAATAAAAAAACCAAACAATGCATACATTTACTTTTGACATAGAAGACACTCATCTTTTACTAAATCATACCTCGATGACAACATATAAGGTGATTTAGAAGAGAGATCAGGAAGATTATAGATAATATGCTAGGGTAGATCGCTCATTGTTCTGTAAATGAGAATATATAGTATAAATAGAAATGATGGTTAGTATGTTATCATTTGTTAAAAAAAAAAAAATCTTATATTAATGAGAATGACCTAACCAAGTGACTAATTAAACCTATCAAGTAGATGAAATCAAATACTAATCATTTATATTTTAAATTATGGTTTTATTAAAAATACTATAATGCAAATCATTTGCAACGTCTTACTATAAATAAAAAATGATATTTTTATCCTCAAATGATTTTATTAACAGTATTTTAGACTTTCACTAATATTTGAATCCTATTCCTTTAAAAACAACCATAAGATTTTAACAATATCTAAGGTTTTTACTAACATTTGAATCAAAATCAGATTTTATTAAAAAAAAATAGTATTTGAATCCTATTCCTATAAAAGAAACAATTTGATTCATTTAAAAATTATATTTCTATTAAATTAAATATTTCATATGTGATTTTTTATTAAAAAATATGAATCCTATTACCATAAAAACCAATGCACTTAATGTCTTTTTACAAAAAAATATTTGAATCCTATTCCTACAAAAAATATGATTCATTTCAAAATCATATTCCTACTAAATTAAATATTTAATATATGATCTTTTATTAACAAAATCTGAATCCTACTTTTATAAAACTGATACAATTAATTTCTTTTCATGGGTGGAAAACCAAATGACATGTCAATTTTTACCTTTTTTTGTAAAACTCGATTTCAGAATTTTATATATATATATATATATATAGAGAGAGAGAGAGAGAGAGAGAGAATAAATTAATTATATTAACTAAGCATGAAGGATTTTAAATTTGGACTAATCAAACTCTTAATTATATTTTTGATATTTAAAACTTTTGACTATTTAAATAGGGTATGAAAATGAGAGAAAAATAAGTAGGTTTAAGAATTATTGATAATTTAGATTTTATGAAGTAAAAGAGGAGAAATTTGGGATTCAGGACTTTTTGACATATTTTTAAAAATTTCAATGATTATTTTGACATATTGAAAATTTCAAGAACTAATTTGAATCTATTTTGATTTGGTGTCATGTCAGCATTTCATGGGTAAATTAATATGCCACGTCAGCGAAACAATAATAGCTGACTAATGCTTGTTTGACTATGGACTAAAGTGATATATGGAATGAAATTTCAATGACTAAAAAGTTAATTTCAAAATTTCAGGGATTAAGATGAAACACAAATACAATTTTAGGAATCAAGGTGAAGCACAAATACAATTTACTCATCAAAAAACAGTCTCTCCAAATCCTTTGGAGATGCATTATGTGTACTATATATTTTAGGGGTTTTTGGAGCTCTCCTTTGATTATATATGGAGGGAGGTTTACCTCCTAAGGAAAACTTCCATCTCAAAGGAATTAGTCATTGCTACTGACAATAAATATATATATTTTTTATTCCTAGGTATTCACTAACAAACGTGTGACTAATCCATTCGCATACAATAAGTCCATTTAAGGGGTATATGTTGTCCACAAGTTTTAAAATTACTCTATTCCTAAGAGCAAACCCTAGACATTTGGTTAAGGTGTTAGAGGTGTCAAAGCGGGCTAGCTTGTCTCGTTTAGGCTTGTCCCTCCAAAAGTTCACCAAAAATTCTAGCCCACCAAAAAATAAAAAAATTTCAAATATATACTTTTTAATGTTTTGATATTTTTTTAAATATTTTTTATTTATGTATATCCAATTTTTTAATGTCCATAATAACTATATACCAATTTTAACTAAAAAATGTTATTGTTTAATAGTGTTGTTTGTGAGTTATTACATGGTTTTATTTTTAAATTTTAACTTTGAGTGAATAATGTCAACTGTAAAGTGTTACTATGTTGGTGAATATACACATTTTTTTATCTTTTTCTTTTTTGAGTCACACGTTTTTTACTTTTTTTATCAATAAATTATGAATTATTTTAAAAAATAAAAAAATGACTTGGTCCATGGGCCAAACCTAACCCAACCCATGAGTTAAACAGGGTGAGTTAGGAAGGTTAGAATTTTTTGACGAACTCAAAATTTCAACACAACCCACTAAAAATTATGGTTTTGGCAAACTAACCTAGTAGGCTCAATCTGTTTTAACATTTCTGGAGAAAACTCTTATTATCTCACATTAGCCCCATGATTAATATAATCTTGGGTTCACCATAAATCTTAAGCATAACATATCAATCTTAAAAATACATAATTGAAAATTATAAATATTATAAAATTATTGGTTAATATTATGTCATGGATATGTGTAGAGTTCTTTATAAACTCAAATGTATATTAATATTTTCTCTAATTATAAATGCATTATGATTGTTCGACTAATTATTTAGTGATCATCATCTTTTTGGTAAATTGCATTGGTCAAGGCCTTCTTCCTAAGAAAAGCAGCTCTACATATATATATATATTCTCCTCTAAAAGAGTACCTAAACAAGTCATTGACAATTAATAATCTTGGACAAGTCCTCCATAAAGGATTTAACTAAAACTTTTTATAACTTTTGACGGACTAATTTATAACATTTGTTATAAATTTTGAAAAAAGTGATTATAAAAATTAAAATTTATATATAACTAAAACAATTAAAAATCATTTTTTTAGAAGTCACTAATTTTAGTTTCTACAAAAGAACTGAAAATTTATTTTTTTATGATTTTAATTGTTTTTTAAAAATTATCTAGATATATAAAAAAATAATTATTAAACTATGTTTTGAAAATGACTAATTTTTTTGTGTGATAAAATTTAAGAGGGACTGGTTTGGGGAAGTCTAAATTGCAATTTGATGTATGCTGTGATGGGTGTGTGACGACTTGGCAGTCGTAGGCAAAACACAAGACCCTTGCTTGCTTCTGCGACCGGCGATCCGCACATTCATTCTCGAAACCTCGATCTCGCTCTCTGTGTGTTGTGATTGTCACCGTTCAACAATCCAATCCAATCCAATAATCAAAGAAGATCGATCTATCTAGATCGCGCTCCAAACATGGGTCTAGGTTTTGCTGTCGGAGTTCTCGGCGTTCTCATCCTCTTTCACGCCGCTTATTCCACCATCCAATGTATCCCCCAATATTCTCTCTTTCATCTTTCGAACTTGGCTTTTCTTCCAATCGTATCTGAAATCGTGTCTGACTTGGGTTGCAGATAGGGGTTTGTTGAAGATTACGGAGGAAGAGTTTTCTGGGCCTCCATTCAATGTAAATTGTTCTTCTTTAGTCGTTCACTCTTTTTTTCTGCTATGCAAACTTGGGATTTAGATGGAATTCATGTTACTGTTTATGCGTATTTCTAAGAATATTTGGGAATGCAGGTGGTGATTGAGCTGTCTCTTGGGTTAGTGCTTTGTATGTGGGCTGCATTGACTGTGCCGGGGAAGTTCTTGTCCATCCACCCAGACTCTGAAGATAACAGGTGGTGACTCCTTCTTTATCAGTTTGACTCGAAAGCTGAGTTTTTAAGTTTTTTGGTTAATTTCGTTTTGCTGTCATAAAAGAATTAGTTAATAATTATTAGCTTGAGCCTAGTAGTAATGGTTATTGTAACATGATCAAATCAAAGAACTCACAAGTTGATGCGGCTGCAATTTTCTGCAATAAGCAGCAGCAATTGCAACACCATTGCAACCCCGCAATTTAAGAGTTAAGACCATTGCTGCGATATAATTCCTTGACAATGAGAATGAAAGCTATTGACATATGTAAAAATGTGAACTACTTCCTTGGAAAATGTTGCTCTTCTCATTGCTATCTTGAAAAAAAGTTATGTCAGTTGCTGGTCTTGTTCTGCCTTGAGGCTTTAGTTGGGAGCATGGGCTGTAATAGAGGGGGGAGTGGAAACAGAGAAAGTTACCGGGGCTGGAAATAGAGAAGGTCTAGATGATAAGAGGGTTGTAAACAGAGGTGAATGTACTGAGGAAACTTACCCTGGAATAGGTTTTGTTATAGTTCTTGCTATTCAGTTTAAGCTTGGTGTACCTTGCTCCAATTCTGTTTTATTATAGGTACTCTTGTCCTAGACCATACTTGATAGAGAGGGCTGAAGCTATTCAGTAATACATAAATAGAAATAGAGCTGGTTTTTATGTTATGGACTTGTGATGAATGAAAAAGGTTTTACTTTCCCCTTATGCATTATTGATGGGAAGTTAAAAGCAGGAGTATTCAAAATCAACTTTTCCCGTCTTATATATACCAAGAAAATCCATGTTTTCCTATCATGCTGTATGAACTTGATGGTTAAGAATGGAGATTCTAGTAGGGATGGTCGTGATGAATGAACCTGGTTAAATAATCATTGATATACGTTCATTTTATTGGCAAGGGTCCATTAATTTGCAATGAGCCATTTAAGTTACTTCTGTCATATACTCATATTCTTCATTCATAATCTGTTGGTATTTGATAACCAGCTGCATTTGACTTGTATGCTCACTAGTGACAATGAGATTATTCATCAAAAAGATATGGGACAAGGAAAATTTTTACCGTTGCTGCAAGATTTTATTCACGCTTTAGTGGATGAACTGTCGATCATCATACTTCCACCATTTGTTAATATGCTATAATTTAACCTTAATATAATTATCCCTAATGAAAGGAATTTAAACTTAATATATTTATCATTTTATCTTTAGTCAAAACAATTTTACGTCTGCAGAAAAATTTTATTTCTGCCTTTGGTTGTACTGTGCTCATTGTTGAGGGACATAAATTTGTCATCTAGAGTCTGATGCTGGTGACCAATCTCACTTAATTTGGATCTAAATCACAAGTTTTTGTCTCCTTGGGTGCAGGATTGTTTCTTTACCTGCCAATCTAGACTTCATGATCTTCAACCACCGAGGCAAGGTCTTTCCTGTGAAAATGGATGTGAAGCTGAAACAATGATGACCTTTGGATCAAGTGTCTCCATCCCTCATATGAGAAGAAAAATATTTTCCCTGAAAAATTTTAGAATTTGGATGTGCATTTGATAATGCCGTTTGGTTGGTGTATGAGTTTTTGCAGTTGTACTTTAGATTTCTGTACTGGCCACTTGTCCGAGTAATTTGATACGATGTTATTATTACTTTAGTCATTTATGAAGAGGTAGATTCAATCCTCAATTAATCATTGGCAGCATTAAGCAGACTGATTTCTCTGCCCCCTTACATCACATGTTTACCTGCCTTTCCCACAATAGTAAAGTTTCTGTTGGCAGTTGGGACTGATTGGTCAGGAAGATAAAATGCTGATATATGCCAATATTTTCGTAGCTTCATTGCAAGTGGGCTTCGATACACAATGATCATACTCTTGCTATCGCATACTAATTGATGGATATATGACCAAAAAATAAATTGATGGATATTAATAAAATGACACAAGTCATTTATTGCAGAATAGCTTTTATTGATAAATAAATTGATGGATACTACTAATTCAGGTGGTTAGTAAATAACTTTAATTGTTGAGTACCCGAAATTGCCCTCACTGCCGTTCAGATAAACTGCAGAATGTGTGCCAAGTGCACCACCTTCCTCACTAGTGCATGAGGGATGGGAAGGACCCTTTGCCAGTTGGCACCACTGAAAAGGTCCCATTGGAAAGGATTTAGGAAGAAATGTGATATATTTTGTTCTAATATACATAAAGAAAAAGCAAGAATTTCTTCTGCAGATTTTTTAATTTGAGATAGATGAATCAAGTGGGAGAGAGAGACTGTTGGAATGTAGTGTATTTCCAACCAAAAATCAGGTCCTCACTTTATGTGTGTACACTACATATCTTTTCTGTGTGAGAGGTACTGCAACAGTTGTTTCTGGTTTGATTTGCAACTTTATTCTTTACTTCTTTGCTGATTTGATTAGTTGTGATTATGATATCCTCATCTCCTCTTTACATCAATTCAGTTTCCGATATCATATTCTAAGATCCTCCAACATGCAGCTGGCATGATATAGCAGATGTTTAATAATACCAGATAACCAGTGGAAACTAGCAATGAAGAAGCATCGGCAATATAATTTCAAGGTATGCTATTGATTTGACTTCTCTATGCCTAATTTTTTGTTGAGACCCTCCGCAGCAGGTAGCTGATTTTAGATATTGAACTAGTGGTTATGTTCTTATAATAGAAACTTACTGCTGTAGTGGAAAGAGTACATGGACACTTGGACAGTGTTCAACGTGATTCATGCATGCCACACACTGCAACTGGCCTGTTCAGTTCACTCGCCTCATTAGGTCCTTTTGTTTGTGTATCAAACTTGGATAATAAAGATACTTCTGTAATATGCTCCCTCGTTGAATATGATATAAACAAGTAAAAGCACGTTTTTTCTTGGTTTCTTTCTACATACATGGTGCCAATGGATTACATACTTATTAGAGTAATTCTTGATTAGGCATACAGCATTCAGTATTAAACATGTGTAAGGTTGTGTGACCCGCAATAAAAATACCTCAATCTTCGAGAATGCATTTATATATGTCAACCGTTGAAAAGAACACCTAATAGATGATCCAGTAGGCACTTCTTGCGTAAGTTCTCTACATAGTTTAAGACATAAAATTATTCAAAATAAAAACTCTTAGAGATAAAAGAAATGACTGACACAGTAGCTTTTGTTTGTTTGTTAATTGTAAATGTGGCTAGTGGCCAAGTTTGATTGAGATGTAATCAACATCCATCCAAGTGGTGGTGGTTGTTTTTCACATGTAGGCGTAGCCATCTGATAACTTTAGCAGGATCTGAGTCCTTTCTTGAGTAAAGGGTATGGATTCGGTCATCTATACTGGCTGGTAATTGTTAGTCAAATAAAGGCAACTGTAGTAATGTGAAACAGTCAGAGAGAAGAAGATAAAGAGAGGTGTAGAATTAACACTTAGCTAAATGCTAATACAGCATTCTCTGAACAGTATTAGTATGCACGCCCGTGGTTTCCACTTGTTTGAAGGTCCAAACAATGCCAAAACAAATACTCAATGTTTTAATTGAGTAATAAATTATGAACACCTTCACTCTAAACATGAATTTAGATGCTTCTCTAATATATGAAGCATATAAAGACAGAACCTTCCAAACAAAAAACTCAAATAAAGTGAGATTTATGTTGAAAAATGCTCAGATACCATGTGAAGAGTTACTCAGTTATCTTTCTCGTGCATAACACAAAAATATTATTTGTACTCACTCAAAAATGAGTCGATTGACCACTGAGAAATACATGTATAAATGGTGGGAAATTCACATTGACTAATGGGGAATGAAAGGGACTCTAATGTTAAGTAACAATAATATTGTTGATCAATTCCCTAGTCATGTACACATAATCTTGAGTAATTGGCACAGGATTCCCTAATCGAGTCACAATATTATCACTTTTCACACCAATTCCCTTTATTCCCCATCTAGCAACATGAATTTCCCACTATTAACCCGTGTATTCCCCAATGATTGCACGACTCACTTTTTAAGTGAGTACAAATAACACAAATCAACCTATGAGAGATCCCAAATGTTTTTTTGATGAAAAGGAATTAAGTAAATTTGAATCATAGGGGTAGATCTATTATAAAATTTCTAATGTTTATACTACCAGTTACATTTTTACAGTTACCTAATACATATAAATTAATGAGCGGGTTTGTATAAGAATGATTTCAGATAGAAGGGATTAAGAAATATGTTTAGAATTAAATAAGGAAATATATGTAATTTCTTAATATTTATAATTTTTTTCCGGAACATTTTATACATTTTGAAAAATGAAAATAAAAAAAAAGTGGAATAAGTTGAAATTTTTAAACATAATGAATATAACTTAGACAAACCTTAGAAAGTTCATTTTAGTTTGTTCAAAACAGTTTTTATTTAATTCTTTTGATTGAATTTCAATCGATAAGGGCATAATGGCATATTCCTGATTAAAACTTCCATATATATTTTAAAAATTAATGTATCACCCACTATCACCCTCAATTCCTCACCTCACTTTTGATCTCTATGCCAAAAATCGGGTGGCTAATGGTATGCGACGCTGGAGGTACCAAAGAAGATTGATCCTTGTACTCCAAAGCATCTTTGTGGCTGTTGTGTCAACCTTTGAAATGGGACAACCAACAATCATAAGTCCCATCGTTTTCACCCGAAAAGTACATTGGTGAATGCATGTTGCATTATGGTCTTTAAGCTCCTTTTACATTTGTAACGGGACCGATGTGCTCTATCATTGCATGACCAAGATACTTATGTTCAGAATAATTCTAAAGTTGTGTTTGTAAATATATGCAACAAAACGTAAATTTAGGAAAAATCAGATTACTTTGGATCTCCATTCCTGACCCTTACCCTGCTTCTGATAATGCAAGCTGTGATAGTGTACATCATAATGCTTAGTACCTAGATATGACAAATTAAATGGCTAGGGAGAATGTTGTTATATATAATTGGATGGCTGTATAAAAAATCTCTACACTAACATCGCATTAAAATTAAATTTATAATATTATAAATTAGTTAGATATAATTAAACCTGGAGGGGCAGAATGAAGGCTGAGTAGTAGACACATTTCATCTGCATAAGTACGAGGGGCCCTGCTCTGGAGAACAAATGCAAAGATGAACCGTTTCTGCTTATCTGAGAGTCTTTTGTATTTAGTTTATTCACAAGAGCTATATAGCACCTGACTATGTTGAGTACATTATCTGCCCTTGCCATCTTATTCTCAATAGAGCTAAGTTTATCACAATGTCAATCCCTTTCCTTGCGAAGTTAATTAGTTGATGGAGTAATCCCATCACAGCACTATCTTGTTATAGAGAGAGAGGAAATCTATGGAGAAGGATAATTATTATTTTATGGCATATCTGATACAAGGCTACAGTCTCATAAAATTACTAAAGGTAGGGTGGATACATCATTTAACAAATGAAGTGGTTCATACCCACACAAAGCACTGTAATTGGAGACATGCATTACCCTTCATTTTTTCCAATTATTACTTCTAACATATCCTGTACTTCGTTCTTGCTCTTGTAGTGGATGTTCTGCATTGGTTTTGTTTTCTACTTTTCCCCCCACAAATGTAGGATCCTGCTTCAGAACCCTGCTAAGGACTTGAACTGTCTGGATAGAAAGAATCCGAAACATGTTACTCTCTTCCCCAAATGACCCAGACCAAAGAAAATCAAAATTTTTCTTTTCAGATTTTATCAACTGCAAGAAATGATTATAAAAAATTAACATAAAGAATATAATAAATAATTTTCATTTGCATCATCATGCAGCAGCAGAACAAAGACTTTGTGACTAGAAATTAAAACTTGTCATACTAAGTTTGTATCATAGGAAGATCATTAGTAGTTAGTACCCCACCCTCCAACTTTGGTGCCACTGATCTGTGCTCTCCTTCTATCATCTAGAATCTTCTGTAATTCTTGAGGCCTGCAAGGGACTGCAAGAGCTCCCTTCTGCATGAAACCATACTCCTCCCTAGCCCGGTCCAGAAGTCCCAAGAAAGCTGGATCAGTCAGGTAGCCTAACTCAACAATGAACCTTTTGGTCTCTTCACCCTTGATAGCAAGTACAGCAAAATGTCCTTCCATAACATCATCTGGCACTCCAGTTTCTGCTTCTGGTTGATCTTCATTGAAGTCTCTTGGTGCAGGCCTTCTGGCCACAAAGAGTGAGACGCTCTTTTGTATCTTCCAAACAAAAGACCCAACCATCTTGATGTGATCTTTAATCTACAATACTCTAGTTTCTTATTCTTGGTAGGATAGTGATTAGTGAACTCTGAAGGAGCTTGAAAGGCTAATTTAGAGGTACTAGTTTATATATTAGAGTTTCGCTATTTATACTGAGATGCAAGAACACATGGAAAAACATACCTGAAATTTGTTGAGAAGTTCTTTGGTGTTAGGAGCAAGAAAAAAGTGAAATAGTGAATGTTCTTTTTCTGTCATAGTTCAACACATTAGCTTTACTGCTATAGGCTACTATTTATCAAGATGAAGTGTTAAGATGTGAATGGAATATAAACTATTTGTTATTGGCATGGGAGTACATAACATTATAATCTAATTTTTTTATCTAAAATATTTTATATACGCATCCAATTATATTTATGCATTAATAAAAATAGTTGATTTTCATATTCACTACCTTAAAAGGTCCCACATATAATAACATGTATCGGTATAAAATTCTTTTACATAACCATCTCTCAATTTCCTAACTTGTAGTTCTGGGGCAAATATAATGGTTATTGCTATACATAGCATACATATCCCCACCAAGAAAAGGGTATAAACAGCACTAAATGCAAATATTTGATGGGTCATTGTCTACCTTGGCATGCAGGGGCAGCTCTTGAAAGGGCCTAGTATTTGTTGTTGTCATACTTATAATATATGGTTGATTAACCATGCAAAAATTTGGTTTTCTCTTAAAAAGTGAGAGTTTTTATTGGAGTTCATGTTTATTTTAATCCTTAATTTTATATTTGTGAGTTAGTCCTTGGTTTTATTACCCCTTGATATTAAAAAATGTGAGCCAAGTTAATTCCCCATTCCATTTTTATTTGATATTTTGTCAATTAAATAATGATATGTGATATTAAATGATATCTTGATATATCACATGTCATATAAAGTATAGTGAAGTTTAAAATAACTCATTTCGTTATCTAAAATTGCATAAAATGAGTCATTTTATGACTTAGAATAAAGATTTAAGTGGCTCATTTTGTATAATTTTATATACTAAAATAAATTATTTTAAATTTTATTATACTTCAGATGACATATGATATGTCAAGGTATCACTACTTAAAGTTACCTATCATCATTTAATTGATAGAATGTTAAATGAAAATATATTAAGGGGCTAATATGACTCATATTTTATAACATTCAGGACTAAATTGATTTATTTTACAAATTAAGGACTAAAATGACTCACGAATATAATGTTACGGACTAAAATAAAAATTAACTCATTTTTATCACCCAGATATTTTTGGCCTAAACAAATTTTGGTATTTAATTTTGGCATTGTAATATCCGAACTCATTTAATTTTCAAATCATTGATCAAGGGCTATTCAACACAAATTGGGATGATCTGAATCTTTCTGAAAGAAAGCAACTTTTAAATCAATTGCAAGGTTCCTCATTGCAATTAGACTTGTTCGGGGGGAACTTTTGCTAAAGGGATTTATATTTCTTGCATTGTAAAGGCTGCATAATATAGAGAGAGGATAGTTTAATTTGAGGGTGAGTTACTGTGTCGGCAGGTAGTAGTATCACTTCAACTATTCATACTTTGTTATATATATATATATATATATATATATTGTGTGTCTGTATCGAAGTTTTGCTATTGAATACTTCGTATGAGGCTTCTAATCATTAACCATTTTAAAGCGTTGGTTCTTTTTGTCTATACATTGATATAGAATGCTATTATATATCTATTATATTCAAATCAATTGAAGTTTGAATATCTGATCTCTCTTATTTTCAAAGCATGAGTACAAATAAATTGCAATCTAATGTATTCAAACTTAGACTTTAATATCATGGCGATAGGGTCAACATACCCATTGTTGAATTTAAAGGGAAGGGGGTAAAGCATTGCCATGTGACGCTTCATGAATCGTAAGTATCAATGTTTGCCCTTTTCTGCTTGAAGTTAACAACAGCAGTGACCCAACGAAAATGAAAAAAGAAAAAAGAAAAAGAATCAACTAGTCACAAGTATCTCATACAAGTGTTTGCCAGAATCGTTCTCCCATATCATAATAACTTGCCGAATTAAAATTTTTATTGTAAAAGTAATTCAAAAAAAAGAGTGAAGAGAAAATGTTTAAAAAATTCTCAACATTTGGCATTTTATTTTACACGCACAACTTATCTATAAAAACTTTATCTTCATTTTTTATTCTTTAATCAAATACAACCCTAGTATCCATAGGGATTGAAACCACTGCTCTGATTGTCTTGTCTCTAGCTCTTATCATTTGCGCCATCTAGCTGCAGGGAATACCATGGTGTCTAGCTAGGCTTGTAGCTAGCTAGCTGAAAATTACAAAGAATTAACGCTGAAACTTATATGTTTTGTGACAGGAAATTAAAACTGCCTCAACCTCTAGAATTTTAATTTCCCAGTCCATTAGGCGAGGTAATGGCAGAAATTCCTAATGTTCAACATCAAAATATCTAATCTTACCGATAGAAGACCTAATAACCATATTGAAACTTGCTTTGCGATGTAACAATCTAACTAATTTCTTCTTTATAGGATGTAATAATGATTTAGTGATATCGCTTCAATTCTTTCAAGCTTGGAGCGGTCTAGGGGCAGTTTATTATAATTTTTAGTTTTCAATTTTATTTTTTAGTTTTCTATTTTACAAATAAAATACTAAAAATTAAAAATAAAAATTTATAATTTTGAATATTTTTTTAAAAAAAATTTAAAAACTAAAAATAAAAATTGTAACTCCAATCAAACAGTCCCATAACGCATGTTTGATTTGAGTTTCTGATTTTTATTTTTAAATTTTTAATTTTTCAGAATTTATGTAAAAAAAATTAAAAATTCTAAAAACTATAAATTTTAATTTTTAAAATTTTTAATTTTTCTTTCATAAATTTTAAAAAACTAAAAAATTAAAAAAAAAATTCAAATCAAATATGCTTTTAATTTCTTGGTTTCAGAAATCAGAATGTCGGCATCTAAAGTGACGAACTGAATGAGGTGTAGATCAGAAGCGTTTGTGAAATTTCTTGCGAGGGAGCGGGGTTTGCCTGTTGGTTTAGGAACATATCATTTAATGCAACATTTTGAGTTTTAATTTGTGGACGACCAGTACTGATCTGTACGCGGGGCTTCGTACGGACAAAGCACTTCTCATCTTTTGTTCCCACCTATAATAATGTGCTCTCCTTTTGCATCACCAAGTTCAATATATGCCAATAACATTTCTCATAACAATATCTAACTTCAGTTTCTCTCTCTCTTTTTTTCTTTTTCGTTTTCTTTTTTTATTTAGTGCAACATCCAACTTCAATGTCTTTCTTAGTTGTCGATGAAATTGTGACCACGGTAATGTTATATTGATCAAATTAAACAGTAATTCTTAGACCCACAGGGTTTATTATTTTTCTTATGAATTTTGCTAATGGGTGTCTTAAGGATGCTTTTAAAAATCCTAAAGAACCATTTTTTTTTTAAAAAAAAAAACAAATGTAGAGGTAGTTTTGATGATTAATTTAGTAGCGAGTACTATATGACTGAATAAGAAATTAATTCTTTAAATAATTGAGCTTAAGAGTCAAGTTCTCTGCAATTTATGGGAAAAAACAGTTGCCTAAATTTAAAATTTTAACTCAAGAATTAAATTTTTCTTGGAGTTTTTTCTCCCTAATCAAAGAATATTTTTTCTAATCAATTAAAAAAAAAAGAATATTTTTCTAAATATAATCTATAGAATTAGGACAAAGCGTGATTGTGTGAGAAAGGCAAGAAGGAAGGCATAAGAAATATTCGTTTTCAATTTTGCTTCTTTGGTATTGTTTGCTTCCTTCTTTTTGGATTTCATTGCTATATATGTTCATTTGCGCTTTGGTCTTGTCTTTTGTCTTGCATATGAGTTTTTTTTATCATTATTTTACTTTGATGTAACCCTATATTCCACCTTTTTTATTAATGTTTTGTGTCGTTATCAAATTATTAAGAAAACAAATTCTATAGAAGTAGAATTATTTTTTTTTTCTCACGTTTCCTTCCTTTGGAGGCAATCTTGTTCAATTATTGAAAATTCCATATTCATAACTTGAATCCAAGATCACTGATTAATGAAGAGAAATATCCATTACTTCAACCGAAATGTGTTGGTGAACTAACTAGGACCATTTTTATATCTTGATTTATGTTAATATAATCTGATTTCATCTTATTTATATGATATTTATGGTGCCTATTGTTAGGCTGACCTTGGTATTTCTCCAAAGCTTTACCCTGTGAAATTTTCCTAACACCGCCACGCTATTTGAGGGGCCATCCTTGCATGTCGTACGCGTGTGTCGGCTCATAGTATCTATTCAACTGTTTGAATTCATATATTCAAATAATAATAATAATAATAATAACAAATACAGACATTGAAAAAAATAAAAACAAATAAAAAATTAATATCCTCTTAATATTATAAGTGGATAGATGTTTTAAAGGATAAATAATACACATTTCACTTAAAATTTGTCAAAATTTAACTCACTTCCTCTTTAGTTATTCAATCTACTCTGACATCTTCTATCTTCTCTCTCTCCCTCCCTTAGTTTAAAAAATATGTATTGATGGGAGTAGCTATTGTTACTCTTAAATGACTATTATCACTCTCATTTAAATATTTTTTTGTCTTGTTTCTCCACTGTACCATTCTCCTTTCTTATTAATTATAATAACAATCTAATATTAAATAATAGTTATAATTATCAAATATATTTCTCATAGATTTGTTATTTTATTCAATTGAAAAGTTATTTATATTTTGTCCTAAACATTGTCAATTTTTTTTTTATATGCAATTAACTTACAAACACAATTAGTTTAATTTTAAAAAGGAATTATCTATTCTTATATTTAGTAATATAACAATTATTTTCGTAATAAAATATTGAGCATTTTAAAAAATAACGAATGAAAGTGAATAATAATAAATACAATTAATGTATATAGTATAATTCATGTATCTAAATTTTTGTTTAAAGTTAACATTTTTCAGTATAAAATAGCTTTTTTGGTATTGGATACGGAAGGCTTAAGAGTCTTGTGCAATCAATGTATGTCAACCAATGTATCATGCATCAAAATTTCATAATAGCTCTCTCTACACTTCACCCGTGCATGGCTTAAATAAATTATGTAGTTGTTTTGTTTACTTATTTAATAAGGTTAAATATAATTGATGCTTCCCATCTAATCCAAGTGTAATCATACTCTCAATTTTTCCGAGACCTTTAATTTCACCTTGCATTGTTTGGAAAAAATAAATTGTTTATTTTGAATGATTTTTAAAAGTATAATTTCAGGTTCAAAATATTCTTTTATTTATCTTAAAAATATGAATTTCATTGAAATAAGATATGAGGAAATGTATAACTTTAAAATCAGCGGAAGTTAATATTAGCTTAATTTGAAAGTGTAGAGTGATGTTATAATTAAGCTTTTTCATATTGAAAATATTAACTTTAAACATAAAAATTGGATACATGAGTTATAGATAATAGATTGATTTGTATTTATCATTATTCATTGTCAATTATTATGTTTTAAAATACTAAGTATTTTATTATAAAGATAATTGTTATATTATGAAATATATGAATTTTAAATTAAAATAATTGTGCTTTTTTAATAAGTTAATTGAACAAAGTTGAAATAATTTTTAATTGAAATAAATAATAATTCAATATTAGATTACCATTATAATTAATAAATAAGGAGAATTGTATAATGGAGAAACTAGACAAAAAGTATTTAAGTCAGAGTGACAATAGACATTTAAAAATGACAATATCATTTAAAAATGATTTCAATTCTTGACTTGTCACATATTTGATACTCAATCAAATTGCTTTATTTAACACAAACCAAAATCAAATTCCATCTTATCTTGTCTTTTCATCCCTAAACCTGAAGCAATTTTCGAAAAAATTTCATCATAAACCACAACAAAAATAACAATAAACAATATCAATTCATCCAAAAAAAAGTACCCAAAAACGCTAAATACATTCCCGAGGAAGAGGGAGAGAGAGATCACAATATTTGTGTGTTTGCTTGAATGCTTTGTCTTAGCGACTTGACAGTAACTAAAAGTTGTTCTTATTTGAAGTGCTCTGTGTTATTTGTCGTGAATTATTGTGGATTTATTATTAGCTTTTGAAGTAAGAAGCTGGTCCAACGCAGCCTATATGGAGTCTCCAAGCAGTATGCAAAATCTGTGGGGACATTTTTGATAACTCATTAAAAAAAAGAAAATAAAGTAGAGGAGGCTAGCATAAGTTAGACAATTAGAGAAGAGGTGAGTTAAATTTTCACAGATGTCAAAAGAGATTTGTATAATTTATCCTATTTTAAAATAAAAAGATATAAAAAACTTAATAAACAAATTGAAACGAAGGAAGTATACTTAAGCATAGACTATCCTTTTATTTTTGGTACCTAAGGCTCAAGAAACTAAGCAACGCAATTCACCATGTAATAATTAATAATAAACATAGAGTAAAATATAATCTCTTTATTTGAAAAATGATATTATTATATTTTTTTATTTTTTAAAACATATATTCTCATCTCTTATGGAATTAAAATAAGTTATATTTTAATCTGGCTTCAAATTTTTAATTATTTTTTATTTTCTCATGCTTAGCATTTTTTTAAGAGACTATCATTTATTAATAGTTATACATATTAATTTTTTACAAAAAAATATGTGGCTTAAAATGACACACACACACACACACATATATATATATATATATATATATATATCAAAATTTCAAATTATTATATAATATTAATAAAATAAAATGTACAAAGTTAAAAAATAATTTTATTTTTTTATACACATTAATATTTTAAAATCAACGACAGGTGGAAAAATATGTTTTAATGTTTTATTTTAGCAAAATATGCGTACTTTTTTATTTTTTAAAAATAGCTATTACATTTTTAAATAGGAAATTTTATTTTTATTTGCATTCAAAAGATAGCTTTTTAAAGTTTATAATACTTAAGTGAGGGATTTGGATAAAATATATAAGGTTCTAGATTCAAATTTGATTACGATCAATATCATTTTTGAAGCAAAAAAAAAAAATGCATTGAAACTTTCAAACTTTCCTTATTTTATTTTTGAAGTAAAATAAAACATTTACTTCGTCTCATTTATTAGTTGATAAATTAAATCATCTTTTATATTAAAAATATAAAGAGAATATAAGATAATAGTAACCTATAAAACTAATATACCTAAAAGTACATATATAGTTATCTTAATTTTAAAGAATATAAGAGTTTTCTTTTTAAAGTACTGATTAGCTAAACTTTAGCCTTATACAATATAACAATTATATATTACTAGATATATGCAAAATTTCCTTTTATGTTTCTACGTCAGATTATTGTGCTCTCCAAAAATCAAAAACAAAAAAAAAAAAAAAGAAAATCTCATTTTGGCTTATAATAACATTTTTAAATGAAAAAAATTAGTTTAAAGGGAGGAAAAAAAAACTCATTCCAATATAATTCAATACGAATATGTCAACTATTTAAAAGTATACGTATATCAATCTATTTCGAATAATTAATTCATCCACATTCTCTATACATATTTTAGCCCATCATTGTTTGTAAACTCATCACAATTTTCATGTTAGCATTTCCAATTCGTTAAATCCTGTTCTCTCTCCGACTCTGATGCAAATGACAAGGCATTGAAAGTAATGTTGACCAAAAAAAGAAAAGTGGCACGCAAGAGTAAGGTAGGATTTGATAAGAGGACGAGAATAGAAATATAAAAAAAATAAAAATAGTAAAAAATGGAGACATAAATAATAAATATGCATAAAAGTATTATTAGAAGAAAAAAATATTAAATTTTTATTTTTATATTATGTTCCTATTATTTTCATGTTTTGAAGATACATAAATTTTGTATTTTTCTGTCCTAATGATAAAAAAATTTTTTGTCCCTTATACCCTACCTCTCTTCCAAAAACATTTTTATCTTTATTATCCGTGTATTTGGTGTCCTGTCTCGAACATTACCTAAAAGATGAGATCAAAACTCCAATATATAGTTTGTTTACGCGTAAGAGGGAACCATTGCATGTGATTAGATATAGTTTAACATAGCCAATGAGAGCAAGATGCATAACAGAATCATGAATCCGCTATGTTTGCCACACGCTACAAAGTAAGGCAAACAGAATTAAACAAACCTTACTTATGTTAGTTTTATATGATTATCATTACATCAACATCATTTTATTTTTCTTTTTTTACGTACATCAACGTCAACTTTATTCTTGAAAGCATATGCTAGCTAGTAATATGCATAATGTGATGAGCAAATTCCCTTTTTCTTTTCCCCATTAGTAGTGTTTTATGACCTCTACTTAATTGGTCGCTTCTTCCCATTTTGATATATCAGCTTCTTCCCGTTTTGATATATCAATATGTTCCTTATATATATGTCCATGATACAGCTGGCACGCTATTTAATTACTTACACTTTAATGAAAACTATAAAACTTGAAATAATTATCTATATGCACTTGCTTAGCTCAGTTCTTCTGAATGACCCTGTCAGTATCAGAATGAGGAACCTTATACGCACATTTGGTACATCCATAATTTCCATATATTGTAGTAGTAATATTAACTTCATGAAATAATGCACACAATTCACATGCTTCAACTTAATTTGTCATGTTAACTCATTTAATTTTCCATAATACAATACATAGCGCAGCTTTCTTATTTGATCTAATTAAGCATTGTCACTCAAAATTAAAGTATAACTACTAATCTGCTTTTCCATATATATATATATATATAAGAACAACCGTATCCTTTTTCTTTTGTCATATTTCTGGAATCCAGCCACAACAATACAATATTATATGTTCAAGAAAAAAAAAATATTTGCAATAGGTAAAACTATCCCTTTTCAGATGTCTACCTATATGCAAAAACAGGAATTGTGTTTACCAAAAAAGTAATATATATATGAATGATGAGTGTGTATGTAATCAAATTAAATCAAATCAATGCTTAATTAGTTAATTGCAACAGAAGTATATTAAGTAGTGGCATTGTCCACTCTTCGATTCTCTATAATCTTCTGAAGTTGTTGAGGGGTGCAGGGAACAGCAAGAGCACCTTTCTGTCCAAAGCCATACTCTTCTCTAGCCTGCTCCAACAGTCTCAGGAATTCAGGATCCCTCAAGTAATCCAACTCAACAATGAACCTCTTCCTTGCTTCACCCTCCATTGCTATCACCACAAATTGTCCTTCTCTAACATCTTCTGGCACTGACGATGATTTTGCCGCTTCATCATTCTCGTCATCGTCATCAATGTCGCTTGCAGGAGGATAATAATAGGCTCCTTTGCTGCGCGCCAAGAATGAAAGACCATTCACTACCTTTGTGATCAAAGACTTTAGCATCAATTTCCTTCTAACCTCCATGTATGTGTGTGCAATAATGTTGCTGATGACAATATTGTGGTTCAGTGAGCTGAAGCAAACTATAGGCCTTGTTGTAATGTTTGGAACTTTGAGTTGTAGCTTTAGTGTTGATTAAGAGTGTGTGAGGGATCTTATAATAAAGCGATGGAGAGCTTGAGTGGGATTGGAAATGGGAAGCAGACACGAAGTTTCTCTCATTAAGGTGGACCCAGCCATATCCATTCCGTGTTGTTGCAGCGACATACATTTAATGCAACCTTTGACGCGTCTTCTCTTCCCTCTTAATCTTAATCCTAAAGCATGATAATTTAATTAGGGAGTTTTCATGGTAAGGGTGTGCCTGACGCTTATGAGATAAGAGTGGGAAAGAAAATTTTACTGAGAAACTTTATTGAAATTACAATTAATTAAGCTTATTTAGGATAAGTTCTTTTTCATATTTATCTCATTAAATGCACATTAAACGTTAAATACACACAATTTTGTTATGTATTTCTTTTTTCTAAGATATCTATCGCTGAATGTAGTGACTAATTCATTGCATACCACAAATTATCGGACGCGGTAACTAATCCATTCGTATATGATAATCATATCTAAAAGAGTAAACAAAGTTATTTCATTTCCAAGACGAAAATCAAATTGTCGACATTTGGTTAACAAAAGAAAATGACTCTTACCACAATTTTATGTATATGTTCTCTTGTCATTATTATTTCTCATATGTTATTTGTATTAATTATCAGAATCTGACCTTTTGTTTCCTTTTGTACATATGAAAGATAATAAGGTTAGAATAACATATGACACCATCATAAACTACCTAAATCCCTCACACTGATCTAATCCTAATCATGACTTAGTAAGATATTATACATTACTATATTTTATTATTATTTAATTCCTATTTTATTTTCACTAATCAAATTGACACAGTGTTGACTATGCTTAATAATAAAACATACAAAATAATAAGGGGCTGTTTGGTAACCATTTTTAAAAACTATTTTTGGTTTTAAAAATATAAAAGAATTAAAAAACATGTTTGCCAACTAATTTTTTTCATCTTTGTTTTAAAAACTGAAAAACACATTTTGAGTTTTAAAAATAAAAAATCAAAAACTGATTTTGAATGTTTTTAAAAACAATCTTATTGATTTCACTTTTCCTCCCATCTCCTCCGTCCTTCTTCAATCTACCCCAGTTGCCAGAGACCAAGCACCGGCCGCACCGGCGAGCCCAGCAACCAGTGCTAGTGACCCCGCGACCTAGATCTGACGCGACCCGCGACCAAACCCCGCTGTGCTCTTTCGCGGCCCAGATCTCCCTCTCTCTTCCTCTTTCTTTGCTTGTCTCTGGTTCTCCTTCCCTCTCACTATTTGCTGGTTGATGTTTGTTTATTGTTATTTGTAAATTAATCTCACTATTGTTCTTTAATTTGTTGATATTTGTTTGTTGCTATTTGTAAATTGATCTCATTGTTGTTCTTTGTTGATCTTTGTTGTGGTTGCTGTTGTGTTGATATTTGTTGTTATGATATTTGTAAATTGCCAAACAAGTTTTTGTTTTATCTATTTTAAAAGTTGTTTTAAAAAAAATATCCAAATAAGTTTTCTTATTTTATTGTTTTTAAAAATTGAATTTAAAATTATTTTGGAGAACAGTTTTATAAAACAAAAAATATTTCCAAATAAGCCCTAAATGTTGAGAGAGAAAATCTATTATAGAGCCATCATTTTTTATTTTATATGTCTATACTATAATATATTAATTTTACTTCTTACAAATACTATTTCTACACGGGACTTGGTTAGCATCCGAAGTGTACTCTATCCTTTTTAGGCCTAATTTGCTGTCTCTATGACAGTCGCATATTATATGGATGTGTGTGTGAAAGTATTGTCATTGTCCATAATTGAGAACTGCTTTTGGAGCTAAAGTTCTGTATCCTCTTGGGCCTAATTTGCTGTCTCTATGACCATCATAAATTTTATATATATATATGTACGAATATTCCTATTGAAGTGCCCGCTGTATGCTTATAATTAACTAACAAGCATCAACAAAAGCCCAATTTTCCTGCTTGTTTGGTCAAATGAAACTACTGTCAAGTGTGAAAGTCATCATCTATTACATTTCCTCAAGGGGACATCCGTACAATTTCGTTGGCGATACAACAAATCAAAGGCTTGCTTGACGGTGTTCGTACATCTTATGTGAATGTCGGCAATAGAATTTTCAACTATATATATATATATATATATGTATTTGAGATATACTTTTATTTTTCCCTTTTAGTTATTTGTTTTTCATTCCAAGATTGGATCGATAATTATATGCAAGCCAAGTCAGGAATGGGAGGCTGCAAAGTGGCACAGAAGATGGCAGGATGGGCAAATATGGATTCATGAACATGAAACTAAATTCAGTTTCTATAGTACATCGAAAATTGTTGCCTTGACTTTTATTTCTCAGAAATTCCAGCTGATCATTTCCGTCACCCTCAAATTCATTCCACTTCAACTATCCATTTTTTTATTTTACCCTATCTGTCTTTTTATCATAGCAAGGAGGTATTATTTTTTTTTACCAATTATATTCTTAATGTGATTTATAATTTTACACTATTATTAAAGAGACATTAGTTTTTTTACCAATTAAATAGGGATAATTTGTCTATCAACACAATTTTACACTATTATCAATATTTATTAATTGTTTTCTTAATACATATGTTTGTATATATTTTTTTTGTGGACAATTGGAGTGGAACCGAGGAAAGGATAAAACTTCATCTAGCACCATCACGTTTTATCAAAGTATTTATGTCACTAAAAGTTTTCAAAACATTTAAATCTTGTGATAGAAAACATTCAAATTATAAACAAATAAAAAATTATGCAAATTAAGATCACATTATGATATTAGGAAATCACATAAAATGTAAAATGTGAAAATGTCATCCCAATCCAGGGATAGGGAATGCCTTTAGTGAGTTACAAATAATGGCCGCAGTGCTTGAACAAAAGGTCCACTGGGCGAACTAACCCCTATTATTAATTAGGGACTCTGCAAGAAATTAGTTGGCCTCAAGCCATGTGCTACAAAGTAGACCCATTATATTTTAAAATTGAGATTGAACGCATATTTTGATTAAATCCATCCCGGACTTATATTACATCATATTATAATAATTGTATTGTTTCTTTCAAATTGGCTATAATTAAACCATAATGTATTATTTATATTATGATAACCTTTTACTGTCCATATAATTTATTAAAATTACATATAATAAAACATTCTTTAATTTTGATTTTCCATTCTTATAATAAATTTATGGTTTAGCTACATTTCACTCAAATCCATGTAATTTGTCAAAGTTTAAGGTCAACAACTTGACTGGTGATTGATTTTGAATTGTGGTCTCTACATGAAAAAAGGTTTTAAATCATGAACCCTTGTGGATGTAATTGTTGTCAAAAGAAACCCTACCATCAATTGGAAGGTGGGCGAATGCTTTAATTACGGTATATTGCAGTAATTTTTTAGTTTTGGTCGGGCTGTTAAATTATAATTAACTTTATTTTAATGAAGACCAAAATTTATTTGTGTGATCTTGAGGCACTGTAATACATATATATTGATTTCAGAATCATACAAACAAGATTTTATTTAATTTTAGGATCACACACAGATAAGACTTAAAATTATACAGGGCATTATATGCATCTTAAAAGTGACTAAAATTTATCCGTATGACTCGAAAATAATCCGATAAAGTTTAGTGTAATTTCAGGATCATACAAATAAAGATTCGCTTCATTTCAGATCACATAAATAAAATTTTAAAAATTATTACTATGTATTATATGTAATAATGAGACAAAATTCGGATTGAGGGCATGTTGCGGCCGTGTCTTTTGTAACTGCATTGCATCGATAATTGTAATTGCATAGGAAGCATAATTTTGCTTAATTTTCTCCCTCACGACACAATCACAACCATAGTAGCATATGCAATAAAAGGGTTTGCTAAGATAATTATTGGATTCCTTGTTACCTGGCATATACAAGTCTCTGATTAAGGAAGGATCAAAATTGTTTTAATTGGTGAATGACTAAATTTCTCATTGATTAACATCATTTTAAGCCTTACGTTGCTATCAAATGAACGACAAATTCTCCTTACAAGCTGCCTAGCTAGCTAGTAAGTTTTCTACTACACATGAACAAAATGGATTGAAATGAATTTCTTATTTGTTACTTATCTTATTCTATGAATATAAAAACTTTTATTAACAAATCTAATTCAGGAAACACCTATCACATGAGAAAGATGACTTATTATGAGAGTGAGAGGAGTAAATATGGGTCGTATAACCATATATTAAAAATAATTAATGACAATTAATGCTCACATACTCATTTAAAAAATCATATGATTTTAAATTTTAATCTTGACCATTCATATAAAATCCAATAGTCAAGATTAACTCATCTCAATCTTATAATAAACCACATTTGTCATATGATATGTTTCTTGATTGAGGTATATATGTATATTCTGTAAACACCTAATTGATTCCACTATCCTTGTGCACCCTTAAAAGAAGTGAAACCAAGAAATGGAGAGAGGAAACGTGAAATCGCACAGTTCACCTGGTCGTCGCAGCCTCAGATTCTTAGAGGAAACTAGTGTGTGATATTGGTTCTACTTAACGACCACTTTTTAACATTTCTTTCTTTCTTATAAAAGAGAATGGTTATTCATGAAACTCATACAAATTAGTTAAAATGACGGAAATATACTCCGTACGCTGCATCATAATTCTTAGTGAAAGAAAGCATTAATAACGATCATGGACATGTAAAACGCTAAATCATGACATGGAACAAATTTGTGTACCACACGGTAGCATCTGTCTCAACTTGCACGGGGTCCTAGCTAATAGCAAAGCACGATGTCGGTTGTCCCTTACTATATATACCCGAAATCGGTACTTTATGTCCAAATCATCTGTAACCGCTCTTATCCCTTCTCTACTCTGCATTGGGGAAAGAGACTGGAATCTGCACTCATATATATATATATAGATGAGTTGAAAGCATGCATGGTCTTGCGTATCATTTGATCTAGTCCTTTTCACATGAGCTGACTCTGTTCGTACGCGGATGAAACGAATTAAAAACAAATAGGTATGAAAAGCTTGCTGATAATCTAGCTAGGGTCATTACCTTAGACCAATTATATATTAAGCAAATATTAAGTTCCGTAATATAGGGATCACCTTAGACTGAATAGGCGGTATATGAGTAAAGTGTTATTTTGGTCCTTGAAATTATAAGCGTATTTTACTTTGGTTCAAGTTTCAAAATTAATTCTTTAATACTTGAAATTACATTTTATATGCCACTTTAGTACCTAGTCAAACAACCATCAGTCAACCGTTGTATTTTGCTAATATGGCACATGGCAAGTCACATGTCATTTATGTTGGGAACTAAACACACAATTCCCTACTTGCAAGAACAAGAGGAGCAACAATTCTAGCAGCGAAATAATGGCAGCAAACAACACAAATTAACCAGAACAATAATCAGAACAATGCACCAAGATTTTTAACGTGGAAAATTCCCTCAATGTGAGAGACAAAAACCACGGCCGCCTGCACTAAATGAAATAGCTCCACTATGATCAAAACAGTACAAGAGAGTCTCAAATACATGCACAAATCGCTAACAACAATCTAAACCAACCAATCACCAATTCACAAATTGAGAACAAGGAAATGTGAAATACCCTAAAAATTGAGCTTCGTCCGAGACCGGTTTATCACTCTCCGACCTTATTTCCACAATCCAACCGTCGTAATGAAGAACCACTGCCTAGAAGTTGCTGTCCCAAATTTCAGACCGATCCAACGGGTGAACGACTTCGCAACGGCGATGCATTTACACGATTTAAAACCGTAAAAGTCGATTCCAAACCTCGAACGTAACCTCGTTCGAGCCCAATATCTCACACTCCAGACCTTTGTTCAATAATCTGACCGTTCAGAATGAAGAACCACCTGTTACGAACCTGCTGTCCAAATTTCAGCCCAATCCAACGGTGAACGAATTCGCAACGGCCGATTTACGGTGACTACTCTTGACAGAAAATGAGGAGGAGTGGAGGCCGAGTTCTCTCTTCTCTCTCTATGGGTGGCTGGGATTTTTTGCAAAAATGAGCACCCACTTCTTACCCTAGCTGACTACTCTCATAAGGTAAGTGGGCTAGCTTGGTTTTGGGCTTTTCTCCACATAGGAGTGAGCCCAAACCCAACAAATCTCCCCCTCACGACTATGTGGAGGTAACCGCCAAACCGGCGATCAAACAACAAACTTCAAACTTCCATCTTGGCAAAGATTTAGTCATCATATCTGAACCATTCTCATCAAGTGTACTTTTTCAAGTTCCAACAACTTAGCATTCAAAGTATCACGTATCCAATGATACCTCACATCAATATGTTTAGACCTTGAATGAAAAGTTGAGTTCTTACCAAGATGTATAGCACTTTGACTATCACAAAATAGCACATATTTCTCTTGAGTAAAACTAAGCTCTTGTAAGAACTTCTTCATCCAAAGCATCTCCTTGCATGCTTCGGTAATGGCAATGAACTCGACTTCAGAGTGGATAAAGCAACACATTTTTTGTAACTTAGATTGCCAAGCCACACTCCACCTCCAAATTTAATCAAATAACCTGAAGTAGACCTTCTAGAGTCAACATCTCCTGCCATGTCCGAGTCAGTGTAACCAACTAAAAAAGGCTTCTCATTTCCAAAACATAATTTCAAGCTAGAAGTACCACGAAGATATCTCATAATTGACTTCACTGCATTCCAATGCTCTCTTCCTGGATTTGAAAGAAAACGACTAACACTACCAACTGCATGAGCTAAGTCTGGTCTAGTGCATACCATAGCATACATCAAACTACCCACGGCTGAAGCATATGGAACTCTCTCCATGTCTTTCTTCTCTTCTTCATTTGATGGACTTTGCTTGCAACTCAATTTGAAGTGTGTAGCAAGAGGTGTATTAACAGTCTTAGCACTCTCCATTTCAAACATTTGCAGCATGGCTTCAATGTATTTCTCTTGTGACAACCAAAGTTTCTTCTCCTTTCTATCCCGGATGATTCTTATGCCAAGAATCTGCTTTGCTGGTCCGAGATCCTTCATTGCAAATGACATCCCAAGTTGCTTCTTCAACCTATCCATTCTAGAAGCATTTTGACCAATAATAAGCATGTCATCAACATATAACAAAAGGATAATAAAATCATTACTAGCAAACTGTTTAATGAAAACGCAATGATCTGAAGTAGTTTTCTTATAGCCTTGCTCTCCCATTACAGACTTAAACTTCTTATACCATTGCTCCTGAGCTTGCTTCAAGCCATATAAGCTCTTCTTGAGTTTGCATACAATCTTCTTTTCCTTTTACTTTAAAACCTGCGGGGTGCTCCATGTAGATTTCCTCCTCAAGATCACCATGGAGGAAAGCAGTTTTCACATCCATCTGCTCTATCTCTAAATCAAGACATATTGCCAAACTCAAAATAGTCCTGATAAAGGACATCTTGACAACAGGAGAAAAAATCTTATCATAATCAATGCCCTTTTTTGCCTAAAGCCTTTAGCCACCAATCTAGCTTTATACCTTAGGGAAGAAGAATTTCCTTCATGTCTCAGCCTATATATGCACCTGTTTTGCAAAGCTTTCTTACTGTTAGGCAATTTCACAAGCTCAAATGTTTGATTATCATACAAGGATTGCATTTCATCTTGCATAGCATCAACCCATATTTGCTTTTGGTCATTATCCATAGCCTTATAACATTCAGGTTCTCCCCCATCAGTCAAGGTTACATACTCACCAAAAGGATACTTTGTTGAAGGTTGTATCTTTCTAGTAGACCTCCTAAGTGCAACAAGCTGATTTGTAGGTATTTCATGCTGATCATCAACAACATCATTAGTTGGAGCATCTAAATGATCTCCACTGCTTTGGTCATCACGAACCCTATGGTCATCTTCTTGCATATGATCCTGGGCCTGATTCTCTCGCTAGTTCTTGTGCATGTGGTGGCTTGAGACTGGATCTACATCAATCAAGTCACTACTATGGGGATCTGGCCTTCTCCACTTTCTCAATATTTTCAAAGGTCTGGTCTTCAACAAACACCACATCACGGCTTCTCACAAGCTTTTTATCAATTGGGTCATAGAGCCTATAGCCAAGCTCATCATGACCATACCCAATAAAGATGCATTGCTTTGTCTTCACATCCAACTTAGATCTTTCATCCTTTGGAACATGAACAAATGCCTTGCACCCAAACACTCTCAAGTGATTATAAGAGACATCCTTGCCAAACCACACATTATCTGGAACATTATTATCTAAAGCAATAGCAGGACTCATATTAATCACATGTACTGCTGTAAGCAATGCTTCTCCCCAGAAATGCTTAGGCAGCTTTGCTTCAGTAAGCATACACCTAACTCTTTCAATTAAAGTCCTATTCATCCTCTCCGCCAAACCATTCAGCTGAGGTGTTTTAGGAGGTATCTTTTCATGCCTAATACCTTGCTCTTTACAATACTCATCAAATGGTCCATAATATTCACCACCATTATCAGTACGAATGCATTTAAGCTTCTTACCTGTTTGCCGCCGACCAAAACTTGCAATTCTTTGAACTTCTCCAAGACTTGATTCTTGGTCTTCAAAGCATAAGCCCAAAGCTTCCTTGAGTGATCATCAATGAAAGTTACAAAATAAAGAGCACCACTAAAAGACTTTGCCTTCAACGGACCACAAACATCAGAATGCACCAACTCCAAGAAATCGATTTTGAAGGAGGATGCTTCTTGAAGGATAATCTTCTCTGCTTTCCAGCCATGCAATGAGAACATTTCTCCAACTCTTGCATTCTTCAAACCGGAAAGTACATCCTTTAGCTAAACAATTGAGACCTTTTTCACTTATATGACCAAGTCTTCTATGCCATAACTCTGAAGCTTCTTTGCTTTCAACTGCATTCACATTGTCTTTTGCAATTGTGGATTTCATCACATACAAACTTGAGGTCTTCTTTCCTCTAGCTACTCTACCTAAGTTGCCTTTAGTAAGTTTCCAATCGACTATTACCAAAGTTAAAAGCAACATAACCTTCATCATCAAGCTTTCAATCGAAATCAAGTTCAAGCGGAGATCCGAGCATGTTTAACATCCTTCAACAGTAAACTTCATTCCATAACATTAGTTTCTAAACAAATATCTCTCATACCAATCACCTTGGCTAATCCATCATTGCCCATCTTTAGCACTCTATAGTTACTCAAGTGTAAGATGAAGAACTCCTTCCTTGGCGTGACATGTATTGAGGCACCACTATCAATTACCCAGGACTCATCGATACTACATTAACCATATTCTCATAACTCACAATGAGAAGATCATCCGTGACGAGCAAAGAGACACGATCATTATTGTGTTCTTTCTTTCTTTGCTTACCTTTGTTCTCCCTTTTCCAAAGAAAGCAATGCTTTTGGATGTGCCCTGCTTTATGACAAAGAATATTGACATTCAATATTTTTGTACCTTAACTGACTTGTCGCTTTTACCTCTACCCTTTGTGCCTTTGTTCGACTTCTCCCTATTTTCCAGAATTCAACATATCTGAGTGAGATGAAGAACCTTGAGTCTTCCTTCTCACTTCTTCATTCAAAACACCACCTTTGACAAGTTGCATGGTTACCACACCATTAGGAGCAAAATTAGTAAGAGAGATACGAAATGTCTCCCAAGAGTCTGGTAAAGTATTTAGCAACCAAAGCCCTTAAACTTCATCTTCAAACTTGATTCCCATGCCTGACAATTGATCTAAAACTCCTTGAAACTCATTCAAGTGATCAGATATGGAAGACCCTTCCTTGTATCTCAGATTCATCAACATATTCAACAAATACAACTTGTTGTTCCCAGACTTGGAAGCATACAAGGATTCAATCTTTTCCCACATAGTTCTAGCATGAGTCTCATTAGCAATGTGATTATAAACATTATCTTCTACCCATTGTCGAATAAAACCACAAACTTGTTGATGCTCAAATTCCCATTATTCTTCAGTTTTTGACTCTGGTTTTTGTGTAGCAAACACAGGCATATGCAGATTTTTAACAAACAACAAATCTTTCATCTTGCCTTTCCATATATGATAGTTACTACCATTCAATGATACCATTCTATTTGTATTTGCCTCCATCATTCAAGCAAGCTATAATCAATAATGCCCAAGATAGAGCTCTGATGCCAAATGTTGGGAACTAAACACACAATTCCCTACTTGCAAGAACAAGAGGAGCAAATAATTTAGCAAATAAATAATGGCAAAGAAAACAACACAAATTAACTGAACAATAATGAACAATGCACCAAGATTTTTAACGTGGAAAATTCCTCAATGTGAGAGACAAAAACCACTAGTCGTCTGCACCAATGAAATAGCTCCACTATGATCAAAACAGGTACAAGAGAGTCTCAAATACATGCACAAATCGTGCTAACAACAATCTAAACCAACCAATCACCAATTCACAAAATTGAGAACAAGGAAATGTGAAATACCCCAAAAATTGGAGCTTCTGTCCGAGACCAGTTTATCACTCTCCAGACCTTATTTCCACAATCCAACCGTTCAGAATGAAGAACCACCTGTCTAGAAGCTGCTGTCCAAATTTCAGACCGATCCAACGGTGAACGACTTCGCAAACGGCGATTTACGGTGACAGCTTAAACCAGAAAAGCTGATTCCGCAAACCGGAACAGAACCTCAATTCGAGCCCAATATCTCACACTCCAGACCTTTGTTCAATAATCTGACCGTTCAGAATGAAGAACCACCTGTTACGAACCTGCTTTCCAAATTTCAGCCCAATCCAACGGTGAACGAATTCGCAACGGCCGATTTACGGTGACTGCTCTTGACAGAAAATGAGGAGGAGTGGAGGCCGAGTTCTCTCTTCTCTCTCTATGTGTGGCTGCGGGATTTTTTGCAAAAATGAGCATCCACTTCTTACCCTAGCTGACTACTCTCATAAGGTAAGTGGGCTAGCTTGGTTTTGGGCTTTTCTCCACATAGGAGTGAGCCCAAACCCAACAATTTACAATTCCATGCCATCCCTACATCGCCGTGAAACTTCGCTACTGCAAGCGAGATTGGGGAGGTGTGGGTTTTTCAAAGGTTGTTGGCTTCCTGTTTAATGAATAGCGATGGCTTTCAAAGGTTGTTTGGTTCAGGTGGCTAGGTGGGTTTGTTGAAGTTGTTGGTTGATGAGTTTGAAGATCTGCTACAATTTTTTTTTTTTTGTTAATGAATAATGATGCTCTTTCTAGGAGGATGGGTTGTTACTGATACCATTGAAATGTGTTTGGTAGTTTATTTGTTTCTACTTGTTATACTTACCATTGAGTTTTATAAACTGTAGTTATATTCTTGTTCTGCAATTCTATTCCTCTTTCACTTTTTTGTTTTTGGTTCAAACGCACAAAAGAAGAAGAAGGGAAGGCTGGGAAGGTAGAAGCAAATAATAAAAAAAAAAAAAAAGAAGAAGAAAGAAATAACGAGCAACCCTTTTAATTTTGGCCTGTCATCTAGCTTTAAATGCGTCGGGTTGCATAATTGGGGATCGCAGGTAAACGTGTCAACCTGTTTAGGCTTGTTTATTTTGCGTGCCACATACAGGCCGGGCCTAATCATGAGGGGTTTGCTTGTTTGACACCCTTACAAAAAATTCATAATCAAGGTGTACTCATGCTTCTTTTTTTTTTCCAAAGGTTTATTCACTGCTGACAGTAGGAACTAATCACTTCGAGATGAGAGTTTCTCTAATACGTAAACCTATAATCATGAAACCTTTTATAAAAACTATTAAAAATCGAACCCCTAATTATATGTTTAAAGAATCTAGCTAACTATCAATTATATTAAATTTCGTGGTTGTTCTCATTCATACCCTATTGCTATTATATACATCGCAATAGTCTATTCTAAAAGATCATAACCTCTTAGTGTGTGTGTGTATATATGTTGATATATTGTATATATACTTTATTTTTGAAATATTTAGTACATTAATCAGATAATTAAACCATTTTACAAAGTAGCGATCGTTTAACTGTGATTCATTTCCTATTTACAAGTATACATAAAATATAATTATAAAACTATAATTAGCTGCATATCCAAACCATAGCAAATAGAAAAATATTATTTGTATTCATAATGTATGAGATATCGTGTTGACTCACATATCATTCATGATAAATGACATGTGAACTCTATTTGAATAAAATTCACACCTTATTCAATGGTGGATAATATGTGAATCAGCATGATATCCCATAATTAAATTGTAAACACAAATAATATAATTCTGGCCAATATCAAAGTGACATAGCTCGCACTATCTGTTATCATCCATTTTGCGTAATTATACTAGAAGTGGGATCTTCGATATTCACAAACCATGAACATTATATTATTGTTACAGGTGGCCTCCCCACCGGAGCTGGCTTGATAATATAATTAACCAGATGCTAATATCAATACGGCCTTCTTGCCCAAAATGAGTTAAGCAATTAGACTTACAGTCATGAATGAGGCATCAAAATAAATTAACTGAATGCTAGACTCAGTGTCGCCACCCCACCCGAAACATTACCACATATATTAAAGAAGTATATACGTACCTTGGAAGGGAAGGTTGTTAGAAAAATTGATTAGAATAACACAAATAAAATTAAATAAGACAAGAAATAATAATTTGATATAATATAATTCATGAGACACAAAAATTATAAAGCTAAATATAATAAAGAAATAACACAATTAAAATATAATAGAGTAACTTATCATTATCAATGGCTAAGGCGTGCTAGGCACTGAACTTAAGAGTATTTCGCCACCACGAGCTTAAAGGTCGGTGCCGATGGTCTTCACGGCTAATACTCCCCAGGATACAACAGACATATCCCATTAACTCTGCACTTGAATTAGTGAGGCTACAGGAACAACTATTTTGAATTGCTCAAGGAAACTCACAAGATTATAACCAAGACTAATAATTTTTCTGATGTGTTTGACAAAAGAAGAAAGGGATATATAATATTAAGAAGTTTTTATTTTCTAGACGTGACTATGTGACTGTGTGTGTGTGTAAGTTAGCTTCTTATTATTTTTAGAGGAACCATATAACACTTGGTCAAAGAACCGTATGATACTGGAAGCAACGTTTCTGAATTGCAAGCTAATAAATTAGGAGTTTTATTATGCTTTAACGTTAATAAACAAGCCCACTAGCAACGTGGGTGTGATGCTTCAACAGCAACATGACTTGGTCAAAACCAAGAGTTGATTTTTACACATAGTTAAAAGCCAAGCAAAGATATAAGAACCGTGGCAATAATATTTAATAGTAACAACTCAAATAAAATTTTAACTTTGAAATAAAACAATATTAATAAAACACAACAAAGGTAACCAAATTAAAGCAACAAACACAAAAGACAAACATGAAATTAATTAAGGTCATGCAACTCTTTAATTCATTAACCAAAGAAGTAGCACACTTATTGTTTCTGCGCTTTTTTCCTTCCGATGATCTTCATCAAGTCATCAGGCTCGCAAGGAATTGCTAGTGCTCCCACCTGAGAAAACCCGTATTCCTCTTCAGCCTGCTTTAACAAGTTGACAAAATCAGGGTGATCCAAATACCCCAGTTCAATAAAGAACCTCTCTGGCCTCCATCCTTCGGTTGCAATCACCACGAAATGGCCCTGCTTCACTCCCTTTTGACGCCTTGAGAATAATATGATGGTTTGTAGTTTCTTCAACACTATTGGGAACAGTACTCCAAAGCCTCCATTCCACAATCCCCTAGAACTAGTAGTTATTGTTTTTCTTCCCATGAGTATCAAGATTATATTATAACAAGTTTGTATTGAAGGCTATTGCATTCAATGCTGGAGCATATATAGTGGCTTGTGTGAGATTAAGATCGATGAATGGGAGAGATGGTATAATGGAATTTGATCCGATGGATAAGCATGGGAGGCAGCTAGGGCGCGTGGGGACAATGGCATGTGAGTTTTCATTAATGGTAAATGTTACTGTTTGTCCCATTTTGGGGACGAAGTTAGCTGCGTCTTTGATGCATCATCTATCAACTCACTACATGCAAGAGGGAAAACATCTGTACACTATAGGGGGACTAGACAATAATGTAGAAGTGCTAGCTAGGAAGATTCTTAATAAGTGGGGCTGTCGATGCAGAAGTAAAAAGGCTGTGCTCTAATTTACTTTTCAGTTTTGTAAATTACTATAGTCTTTTACTCTATTTATATATATTTTAAGTTTTATTATTTATACTTATTATTTATGAGCCATCATA
This sequence comes from Dalbergia cultrata, assembly GCA_031216105.1. Taxonomy (NCBI): domain Eukaryota; kingdom Viridiplantae; phylum Streptophyta; class Magnoliopsida; order Fabales; family Fabaceae; genus Dalbergia; species Dalbergia cultrata. The sequence goes on along the minus strand of CM062353.1, from coordinate 9,227,951 downwards.
TAGACTCATCATCCTATTAATTATTGAATGAGATACATCTCATTCAAATAGGATCCACACTCTATCCAATTATAATCAGATATATTAACATTTCAATGTATCAATTTTTCTCAATTTCTCAAGATGACAAATATTGTGGATCAAAGGGAGTATTTGTGAGTTTTGTAGTAACGAGACTCCTAGTGTTTTTATGCTTCATGAGTTTGGGTATTGGGGAAAGGCGGATTCTTACACGCAGTTGAAAGTCAATGCTTCGTTGCAATTGTTTGAGTCCAACAAAGAGAAGGCAACATGTGTCCGTATGGGGAGCCATAGAGTATGTGGGTGATAGCTTAACAAGGTTAATTATAGGGGTAGTGTGTTCTGTAATTTTTGGCAATGAAAAGAGCAAAAACAAAAACTAAATTGCACAAGTTGAAAAACTTTTCTAAAACTTAAACACAAATAACCAAAATGCAAAAACCAACTTTTCTGAAACAAAAACCGAAGTGTAAATACACCAACTTCCCAATCCAAAAAGAAACAAAAACAGAACCAGTCTCTCTTCCACGCTTAGGGAGCTTCTAAAATGCATAGAAGATGTTCAAAACAACAACACCACCATCTCTCCTATTGCACCACACCACCACCATGTTCTCGACCTTTCTCTTCCTCCTCCTCCTCCTCCGATCCTAACACTACTCCCCCCCTTTGTCCTCTCCTTGAACAACTTAACTTAAAGTGTCAAGGTCCGTCAACGATGCTCATACCTTCAACTGTCTCGCCCAAACAAAGAACATTGCTCCACCAAACTACCACAAAACGACTGACTCATAAATAGATCCACAGCTCCTTAGGCTTTTGATGAAAGACTAGGGTCGTCGCTTACAACGACAAATGGTCATGACAACAGTTGGAATAGGGAGACTTCCCCACCGACACTCCCTCACAAATTTGGGGTTTTAGTTATTTTCAAAAAACACAAAACAAAATTCCTAAATTACCCTCCACTAGACTTTAATTGCTGTTTACACACAATTAGCTACTCCATAATATCACCTAATTATACCGCAACGTGTCATGCTCCTGGCCATACACATCTCAACTGCATGATAGGTATTGACCAAAACGTGTATGGGAGTAGTCACCTTTGGGAAATAAGTGACTCTTGGTATTATGAGTCTATTTCAAAAACGTATTTATTGCTCTTATTTTTTACAATAATACTATTTTAATACCCATTTTTAGTGTCTCATCCAAACACCCACTTTATTACCATTGGATGAGATTTTGATCTACACTTATCTATCTTATCCAATAATAATAGAGTGAATATCTAGATAAAATACTTAAAAGTGGGTGTTGAAATAACATTATTACATTTTTTAAGAGCTAAGTCATGTATACCTTAAAAAAAAAAGTTAGAATATTTGCTCCTCTCACGCACTACAAAAAAAAAGTGCGAATTATGGCAGGAAAATTAGGGCGGTTTTGCAAAACCGCCACAATATGTGGGAAATTATAGTGGTTTCCTAGACCACCATAACTTTAGTGAAAGAAACAACAGCATAATTATAGCGGTTATTTAAACCGCCACAATTTTGAGTGAATTATGGTGATTTTAGTGAATTATGGTTGTTGAGGTGAATTATGGCAGTTCAGAACCACCGTTATTTACTATTACTATTTTTTTTTACTATTTTTTAATAAAATTGAGGAAAAAAAGAGAATTCTCGCACTTTAAACTTTTAGCTAATTACAAATAGATATCTTAACTTCTGAATCTTTTAATTAGATTTTTAAACTAGACTAATTTTTAAAATTTATCATTTTATTTAATTTTGGGTTTAGCTAAAAAGGTAACGTGATAAAATATCTAATGATACATATCACAATTTCTTTTAATCTTTTAAATTTTTTATTTATAATATCATTTAATATTTGTAAAAATTAAAATTAAAAATAAACTAAAATTTTCTATTTACTGGTTAAAAATTGATGATAGAAAACTCAAATTAAACGTTAACTCTTTTAATATGATGTGTGTTATCTCTTGATTTTTTTAATATTATAATTAAAACAATGAACTATGGTAAATAGAGCATATTTTGTGTGTTTTTTTTAATTTCATTTGAATTTGGAACTTGCTTTGTTACTACAATATATTGTAGTTGTATTCCTTTCACAATGGAAACAAAAATGAAATAGTTGATAAAACTCGAGCAAATTTTCATTGAGCATACACATACACACACACACACACATACAAACACACACACACACACATTTCATAGATCATTGTTCATTGTAGAACTTTTAGATTCTAACTCACTTTATTGTGCTTAGCTATACAAGAACTTTCAAAATAAAAAAAGACTAATTTTAAAGAATTTTGTCAGTCAAAGGATTTAAATAAAATATAAAGAAGAAAAAGAATAAAACATTAAAAAACAACTTGTCAGCTTGGAAAAAAAGTTGTCAGACTTGAGATAAAAATGAGATTAGAAAAGCTCAAGTCTATGTTTAGGATAAGAAGCAATGAAAAAATAAAAAGCCAACGGTGCATTAGTTAGTAGAATTGGAGTAAAATAAAAAAATTATTTACCCATTATTTAGCACACTTAATGGGTCTCATTATTGAGCTTTCAAAGTATATAGCTTTTTTAACCTTATGAACATAATATTCAAAATAATAAATAAAATAGAATGACATATTTATATTCTTTTATTTATTTAATTATTTAACTATTAATTTATTTAATTATTTAACTAATATTTATTTTCAATAATAACTAACAAACTATCTTTTATTATCATCCTGTGCATCACGTTGGTCAAATGACTAGTTTTTTATGTATGTAAATAAAAACTATTTGATCATACTCTTACCCGTATCCAATTATTCTAAAGTTTGACACCTGTATTTAACATGATAAGATGAAATTATGAGTTGGATTGAAAAAACTATATTATAATTGATATCACTCAAAAAAGAATTTAGATTATTTTATTTCAAAAATAGGTCTTCTTTTTTTTGGTGAAAAAAAATAGTTCCTCAAGTTCACTAAAAGTAGTTTTTGAAGCCCAATTCCAAACGTCCATTGCATTGCATATGTTCCATGCAAGTTTATTTGTTCAAGTTTTACAAAAATTTGATATCATTGGAAAAAAAAAATCAAATAGATGATATGAGTTGAATGTTAGCTGTATTATTATCTTATTATTTCTCATAGCTGTATAAAAAATCAGAAAGCAATTTACATCTTAATTTTTCTCACTTCCGGACCACTCTCCAGTCCCCCTTTCATTATTCACGCCAATCCATTCTTCACGCCACTCCCCACTCCATCTTTCATCCTTCGGCGCACTCCCTTGCTAACAATCCATTCTTCACCGAGAAAATCCCTCGCGAACGCTCCGTGAACCAATCTCATCTGGCCGCTCTTGTGGCATCACTTGGGGCGTGCTGAGGGTAGACCATCACTCTGCTCTTCGGAAGGCGTCTTTGGCTTGCTGGTGGCGTGCTCTTCCTGGCCGGTGCTGGTGGAGTTGGGGTAGCTCGCTGGGAGTTACAGTTTTTTCCCAATACAGCAGATTGGGGGTGCTGATTGCGTCGCTGAGGGTAGACCCAATCTGCTTCGATTTCCCACAACCGAAATGGGTAGACCCAATCTGCTCCTACAACTCTCTTCACCCTAACCCACCACGAGATCGAGGTCCTCTTCGACCCTATTCCTCCGTCAAACCCTTGTTCACTGGGCAACTCTGAACTTTCTCTCACAAAGCGGTGCGTTTTTGTTTTTGATTTTGTTTTTATTTTATTGTTTTCGTGCTAGTGTAAGTTTCAATTATTTCTTCGATTGAAATGCCTGATTTCTTTTCATTATTATTTTTTGGTTGAACCTGAGGAATTGGTTTGCTTTCTGGATGAAATTAATACCTTGATCTTAGTGGTTTATGGATGTTCTTTTGTTTAGATGGAAGCTTGAATGATTTGCTTTTATTTTTTATTGTTAAATGTTATTGAATCAGTACCTGTTGCTTGCATATCTCCACCTCTCCACATCCAAGGCATCCATACCAATATACAAGAAGATGAAAATCTCAGAGATAAAAGAAAATGTTGCAAAAGCATGCCTGTAGATTTAGATAAACAGCATAAGGAAGATGATAACATCACAGCATTATTAGCATCTAGGAAAACTAAATGAAATGCACCATAGCTTCTATCATACCTGCTTGTGATTCTCGAATTTTCAGTAACATTATGTTAGGTGTAGTGAGACATGACAATCCCACAGAAGAACACAGTAAAGATCCCACTTAACTCGAGAAGCTGGAAGATGAAGTTGTCAACATTTAGTTAGAATGTGAAACCCTTTGGTAGTGAATAAATTTATAATATGTAAACGAACATTTGAGAAATATTTAGCTTTAGAACACTTACTTCAGCCAACATATAAGACAAGTAAGCCATCAGGATCATAAGAGCAATTTCTCGGTCCGTGGAATGCCTGTACCAAGCATAGGAAACTAAGTTCAACAGATCAATATATGAAAATAAGAATATATCACAATGTCTGAAGTAGAGCCGTAAATTAATCATGAAAGGATCTGGACTTCAAGTACCTGCCAAAATATAACTTCTTTATAATGTAAGCACTAAGCAAGCCAACCTGAAATCAAGAAACAAGAGATATAATAAATTAAAATGATGCAAATTTCAGAATTCTCTGTAAAAGACAAAGAACATCACATGCAAGCCTGTTTTAACATAAAAAGATGCAGCTAGTGTGCACTAATTCCAGAAATCTCATGCAATGACTGGCTGGTGACGGAAGGAAGGAGACAAATATTGGCTCTCCATGTCTCATGATTATTGTTTTTTGTTTTATTATACATATGTAATTCTAACAAATGTAATTTCATTATTAGCATGTGAGTTCTCTGGAATGCATGTCTCATGCTGAGGGAGAGGATGAACTCGACATATGGAATAAGATAATTTAATTTTATGTTTTGCAAGTCAAGAACAAATCTTATTTAATGCCTTTAAAGTATTACAATCTGTCTTGCGAGATTAGCAATGGGCTCTGTATGTGACACACAGACAAGATTTTATAAAGAGGTAGAAAATTAGAATGTAGAGCATTTACAATTATATACAATAATGAAACTCTGTCACTTTCCTATTCAATGGGCTTCCTCGTAGGACTTTTATTCAATCATTTCATTTGCACTTACTTCATCTTATTTGTTTAATTCTTAAACCGAGCCCGCAACCAATTAAATTTGGGCGTAGGAATAAATGAATTATATTCTTAAAGAAAATTAAAGAATTAAAGTTATAACTCTGGATGTATAAAATCATTACTGGGAAGATTTAACATCTGACGGATTAGTCCCATGAAAATGTATCTTAGTCCATCGGATCAGATCCTCCTTTTTATCATTTATATGACAATTTCCTTATTTTATGTTTCGTTAGAATATACGTGTAGAGGTAAATTTGTTTGAAAGTTTCCAAGGGACATTGATAATTATATAAGGTGGTTTCTTTAAGATAGAAAGGTGCTTGGAAGAGAAGTTTTGGTTGAGGAGTGGACAGAAAGGGCTCACCTACATAAAGTATAGAATGAGGGAGAGAGCCTTAGAAAACAAGACAAAGTAGGAGAATTGGCAGCAGCTAGCTAGTTGCCTTTATGAAAAATTATTACCTATATGGCTGACCAGCCCCCAAATTGTATTTTTCTATAACAGAAAGGTTCAGATACCCCTCACAGCTTGGCTATGTAAGAAAGGAACCTCCAACTTGTGGTCCTAATAATTTGGTCTCACATTACTGGGCCAAGCACTATTGAACTACACAATTAATCAATCTAGTTGTGAAACCACTAGAAAGAGTTATCATAGAATCCTAATCCACTTTTTAAGGTAGTATTTTACTCTATGTCGCAGCCTCTTATTCTTGAGTTAATATAAAGAATGTATCTGAGGTTTTTTAAAATTTTTTCTACTTGTGCGCATAACCTCAACGATTTTAAGTGGGGACAATCACAACACTTGTAAATGCATGAAACTTCATGGTAAAGACTTTCCAGACTTGCATATGATGGTTGATTTATAATTACTAATTAGTACTATTGATTGCTAATTTTTAATCGTAATATTTGTCAATTTATTTCTGCTTGCGTAGTTTATTTCTTTTCAATTTTTCATTTATTTATTTATCCTTATATTAGTTTATATATCTTTATTGCAGGGGCGTGATATAGGAAGTGGGACTGAATCACCTAATGATATAAGAAGATCATCTGATGGAAGCAATAATAATCTAGCAACTAATGACCTGAGTTCACAGACATGATATTTTTATTAATTAATGATGTGATTAGTGTATTACTTGGACTGATTATTTTGTTTTAAGACTTATAAGTACTTATGTTTCTAGGTGTAGTATTCATTTTGTACTTAAGTAATGCATCTTTCTATTAAATTTCATATTATCATGTTTATATCATATATATCTTTGTTTTTATGTGAAATTTACAAGTAGAAAAATAATAATTAACAGGTTTCATATTGGATTGAAAATTATATATAAAATGGAACTGTCACATTGTAATGCAAAAAATGGTGGTTGCTAACCGCCGCAATCTACTAAAAACACTAGCAAGATATACACATTCACTGTTAAGTAAAAAACGGCGGTTTTTAAACTGCCATAATTCTCATGGAAAAAGTGGCGGTTATGAACCGCCACAATTTGCCCATTCAACCTCCATATTTCATGCTGAAAAAAGCGGCGGCTGACAACCGCCGCAATTCATGATACAAAAAAAATGACAGTTCACCTGCCATAATTTACATAGGAAAAAGTGGCGGTTTTTAACCGCCACAAATTGCTGGTGCACAACCGCCAATAATGGCAGTTTTATACATGTATTGCGGCAGCTTTTTTTTTTTTTAACTGTCATAATTTACCTAATGATGTTGGTAATTACGGCGGTTTTTGGAACCGCCATTTTTTTGAAAATAATGGCAGTTTGAACTGCCAATGTGCCAAAATAACCGTCACAATTTACTGATTTTTTTATAGTGATGCCATGGGAGTTGTGAGCCTTTATATCAACATTATCAATATAAAAAACTGTTATAATATTAATTCTTATTAAAATAATTTGATATGTTTGTTAAAAAGTAATTTTAACTTTTTCATTTCGGTGAATAGTTACTTTGTATTTTTCTCAAAATTCTGGCAATTTTTATAGTACTGCTCTTAAATATATAGTCATACATCGTTGTAGAAAGTAAAGATTTTCAATACATTTAGTTTAAATGTAAAGGATTTCTTTGGTTCATAAATTGTAAAAGAGTTTATAATACAGCAATTATAATAAAAAAATATTATTATAAATTAAAAAATTGATAGGTTGAATTTCGAACTTATTAAGATATAATAAAATTAAATATTTTTAAGTATAATTGCGTTAATGATGTTCGTAAAAAAAAAAATTAGATCACGCTTGTTAAAGTCAATTTTGTAGAATTCTTGGGCACATTATCTTTTTTTTTTTTTTGGGGGGGGGGGTGTTATTGGATTCCACACCTCAAAATCAATTTTTGCTCATGCCAAAATCTATAACTGAGTGATCACATTCTTTAATTTATGATTGACCAAATAAAAAAAATCACATCAGTTTATAGTACTTCTACAAATGAATAAAAAGGAACACAAAATTCAGCAGACCACGCATGTGAGCAAATGCATTTTTGGAAAGAGGAAATAGAAAACAATTTGCTGAACTCAAGTGCGTGCAAATACAATATGACAGAGACTAAAGAACACTAATGTAGCTTCTGCGTTGAAACATGCATAAATATTTTCCCCTCCTTCCTAAGAATATCCTCTATTATTGCTTGCAACCGTCTGCATTGACAACACTGGATACTGGATAGGATGTTGCAAGTCACAAATGCTTCACGATCTTGACAGCGACGAGTAACAACATTTCTTTCATGAATTAGGACCAAACGACGCGCGGTATAATTACCCACACAAATTGTATTTAGTCATATATACATATTGAGCACCTTTCAATATACAAAAATATTACCAACTTAAAGACTTGTTGGATTTTACGTGGGTTCATGAAAAAAATATTGATAATGTGCTTTCTATAATAAGAATTGAAAAAGAAAAAAAGAGCTAAAGTTATAAATTTTAATGGTAAGAACTGATATATGCTTCATTGCAACGTAGCCAAGTGTACTAGAAATATGAAAAGTGCTCCTTTTATTGTTTTTTATCTCGTGGAGGACCTGGTGTTCAGCTGCAACAACCTATGCTGTATAGCTACGGGTACGGTACCAGCACCGGATACAAATAAGGATATGAGGTATAATTTTTAAAAAAAAAAAATCAAGATATGGATATAAGAGGATATATCATATAAAAATATAAAAATTATAACTAATAATAATTATACAATAAAATAAATGATTTTTTTTATTATATTCAAATAAAAACATCTAAAAAAACACAAAATTTAAAGGCATAAAGTAGTAGTTTATTGCACTTAATTGTAACATTTAATATTTTATGAAGACTAATATGTATTTAAGTAACTCATTTATTGTAATGGTTGATTAACAAATACCCAACAAATATAGGTACTGACTAAGTAGTGGGTACGGATACAACAATTATTTTGGAATACCCATACTTTAGAGCCAACAATATAGAAGCTTTGAAAAAATCTGAAGAATAGAGGAAGTTCATAACAAAGTATGAAGCGGTTATAGCATTTTGAATGCGTTCATCTGAACCTGGAAACCTCCTTTCATTCCATTTTCAATAATCGTTGGTTTCCGATAATTGCACAAGCATGAAAATTACATTGGTTAGACGCAACCCAGCAACTATTTTGCAATTTGAGAGTTCGACTGAGAGAAACTAACATCTATCAACTCAATTCTGCTTTCAACAACGATGTTTTCGGGAATATAGTTCTTTTCTTTTCAAAAAATACGAATGGCAAAATGTTTCGACACTGGTCCTCGCAGTGGTTTAACAGTAGTCCTTTCATCCTCTGATATATTGTCTTAGTATGACAATCCAACATTTTCCTATTACAATTTTCACTCCCAATGAAGTGAAATAACATGTTCGAGAATATTTTTTCAAACCGGGAACCAAATATGAGAATGTCACATTCTCAGGTTCATATCCCTGAAAATATGCAAAGATTTCACGGACCACGCGCCTCTCAAGAAAATAGACGTGATGTATCCTCTCTAGGCCCAACACATGATCAATGATGTGAAGTATGAACCATGGAGTGCCTCCTGCACACTCCTAGAGGCTCCTCTGGCAGTGAAATAACATGTCCTCCTTAACAACTATAAAAGCATAAAGATAGTACGCCGGTATAATTTCAATCCAGCTACAACCCATCCCATCTATCCCATTTGTTTGTTAGTTTTCTTTTTATTGTTGGGAGGGTGGGGAGGGGAAAAAATTTTGAAGTAATTATAAAGATTTGAGGAGTTTTCTGGAGACCCATCTGAAGATATATGAGGCGCACTAGTGGAATACAATTTATAAGAGAAAAATACAGAACCAAATGTAAATTAAAGATGGCATGAAAAACTCAATATATTCCTGAAAATTTTAGTCCCATCTTTAACTAAGGGGATACCAAACAGAGTGAACTGAAATCTTCCTATGTCTCATTCACCACTCATAAAATGATTCCCCGCATAATACAAGATCAAATTTAATGCAAAATTTTGGTTTCTTTTCAGGTAACATCTGCGTGGGACTTATGGTAGAAGGTAATTAGTTTAGAATTACTCAATTATTCTCACAGCTTTGTGTCATAATAACTTGCTAGAACAATGCATAACTAAAGTTCAAACTGCAGAGCAAGAGGTTACAAGCTGAATCGAACCTTCGTCAACACACAATTCAGAACCCTCCAACTCCAAGAGATCACAAGGGGTAGATTGATTAATTCTATGCTTGCGAAGCTATTAACGGAGAGATCATGGTGATCGGGCAAATATAATCATGAACTCATAATTATCCCTATAACTGAGAAGCCAACACAACAATCCACCGCATATAACCATGTATTGTTTTCAAATTGATCATACTAGCACGTTGGGAAATTACTTTGTGAGTATGATTAAAAATTTAAAATGATCCACAATACGTGACGATGTAGATACTTAAATAGGAGCATGGTTTAAGTTGGAAGATCAAAGAGAGCACATACTAGGTTAAGGGAGTGAGGAACAATAATCATTTTGTTTTATAATATATAAAACAAATTGATAAAATATACATATAATATAGTCTGACCTAAATTATTACTTGTGGCCAGGTCTGTGACCACCGCATCCCCTGCACACAAGAAACCGCACATATAAAGAAAATAATCATAATCCTTATACAAGTATCGGTGAATTGAATAAGCAGAGTATGAGAAAGATGGAGCACACCAGAAGGGAGCATGAATCAATCAGAAGGAGAGAATATCGAAAAGGAGGTGAACAAGGTTGGCGCATAGAAGGAAGAGGAGGATGAGGAAGATGAAGACGAGGGCAAAGCGCAAGAAGAAGATGAGGAGAATGATGGTGAGGATGATGGAGAAGGGAGAGTCTAGAAGCACCACCAGCATAGTGCTGACTTGTTGCAGCTGTGGTTCTTTACAAAAGTAGCGGTTCCGTTCTATTCCATTCCGTCACTATAATTGGATTGGTTGATTGAAGTGTGCAAGTGGAAAACTGGCTGCCTTGTTTTTCTTTGGAGGTTGCACCCTTCTTTCTCACTCTTTGACAATTCATTTTTAACATGACTAGGGTAATTGGAAAAAGCTATTTTAACATCTACATGGCTGTCTACATCCATGTGGGTCCTATGCATTGTGAGAGGAGTGATGGAGAGAAAATAAGTTGAGAAAAAAAGTAAGTGGTGGGACCATATGTATTATGAGTGGGGTGTTTGGGTGTTTGAGAATGTAAGGTGTTAAAATAGCAAAACCCAGGTAATTCTCCCACATTTGGTTCATTGGTTAAAAAAATCATCTAACTTTTTTGTTTTTTTAATGAGCATTATTTTCTTAATATTCAACTGTTGACATGTGCATACACATGCTGTCAATTTCTACCTTTTATTTTATTTTATTTTATTTTTTTGGGTCTGATGTCAACTTCAATTAGACAAAGAGAACAAAAAAAAAACAACTCTCTTCAGTTGGGTATTGATATTGGACAATGACCCCAAACAAACAATAAAGGCCCAATTTATTGTGTTACTTTTATGGTCCCGCTCGTCTTTGTATGTGTATCATTGTCGGCTGTGCTAAACTTGCTATTGGGCCTTACGGCCATCGATTTGTGATTTGAGATCAATGGGTCTACTTTATATAGTGTTAATAAACAAATCCCATTTATGACAAAAAAATACTAAAAAAAATAAAGCTCCCATTTTGTTACAGGCTTTGGATCCGTATGATACTAGATAAGATGTATAGGGATGACAGGAGGCATTGCAGAGATGATGACTGAAAAAAACAGCAATTTGATGATATTGATGACCAAAAGGACGTTGCATAGAGATGATGACCCAAAAACCAGCACATAAGTTTTGTACAAGTTAAAATGCAATGCTATAATTCTATTTTCATTTTTCTTGCAGATGTATAAAAAAATATATATATATATTACTTTTACCCTTTTTCGTGTCTCAAGATATTGTGATATGTTTCATCTTCTCTTTCCGGTTATTTCAAATAGCTATTTTTTATTTGTCATTGCTAAAAATGTTAAAAAAAAAATAGTTTATGTCCATTCAAGTAAGTTAGGCCACCATTTCTCATAATTTATTTACGGAAAATAAATTTTTCATTTGAACTAAATTGCGAGAGCAAGTTTATCCACTTTTAAATAAATTTATTGTTAAGTTATTAGGAATTATATAATGATGAGAGGTTTAAATAGTATGTATAATTTTTTATATTTAAATTTTACCGCAATTGTTATAATTTTAAAGGTTTAAAAAAATCATTAATTTACAAAAGGTTCAAGTATAAGATTTTTATGCCCAAAAACCAAAAGAAAACAACTTTATTTTTTCGTCTGGCGTGTTCAAATGTTAGGCTTTGAAAAGCCTACGGGATGATCTAATTGGAAGGGACATCCTCATTTCGGCCTATGCATGGTGATGAGCTAGTCCCGGATGTTCGAATATTTCACCGAGTGTTTTGGAGTTTTGGGCCCTGTATCAAAGCATTCAAACATTACAAAAAACTTATGCAGGTTGATGGAACACATTTGTATGGAAAATACAAAGGGCCTTTATTGGTGTCAGTTGCCCAGGGCGGCAATCAGAACATATTTCCAATTGCTTTTGCTATTGTTGAGGGTGAGACTGCAAATGCCTGGCACTTTTTCCTCCATAATTTATGCAGAAAAGTAGTGACTCAAGATGGGATTGGCATTATTTCTAATCGCGACGAGTCAATAAATGCAGCAATAAGAAGATGCCATAGTGCATGGGATCCTCCGAGAGCATTTCACAGATATTGCATAAGGCACATTGGTGCCAATTTCTTGAGGAGATTCAAGGCACCTTATCTGCACAAATTGGTCATCAACATGGGTAAGTTACATTTTAATCTTAATTGTGAATTGATAGATCTGTGATTGAAAATATGAGAAAATAATATATTAAACATGTCGTGTTTTGCAGGGTACTCAAGAAGTGAATGTCCATTCAATATTAACTATTATCAGATATGGGAACAGGGAGACAGATATATAGCTTGGCTTGATGAAATCCCACGAGAAAAATGGGTTTTAGCATGCGATGGTGGATATCGATGGGGTCACATGACCACAAACTTAGTTAAGTGTGTGAACTCTGTATTAAAAGGGCACACAATCTTCCCATTACAGCTTTGATCAAAGCAACCTACTTTCAATTGGCTGAGTTGCTCACAAGAAAGGTACGGATGCATTTGTGCGTAAAAGTGCCGGACCAATTTTCTCTGATACTATGACTCCTCGACTTCAAGCAAATGAGCAAGCTTCTCGAAACCTCCGTATCACTCAGGTTGATAGACAACATTAGACTTTCCAGGTTCAAGATCCATCTAGTGAAGAAGCATATAGAGTTGATTTGAGACAAAGGCTATGTGATTGTGGCAACTTCCAGACAAATCATTATCCATGTTGTCACGTGATGGCTTGCTGTAATTTTTTGAAAGTTACCTAGCATACTTATGTTGACAGTGTCTATACGATCAATGGAATTTTGAAAGTGTATGAGAAAGAGTTTGGGGTTGTAGGGAATGAAAGTACATGGTGCCGATATCGAGATGCAAGAGTTTGTCGTAATCCTTTATTGAAGCGTACAACAAAAGGTTGCCCTAGATCAACCCGTTTCCTGAATGAAATGGACTAATGTGAAATGCGAGGACCTCGACATTGTGGACTTTGTAGAGGTGAGGGCCATAGTCACAGTAGATGACCACATGCTCCTGGGCCTAGCTCGTAGTGATGTTTGTAATAGTTTGTTAGCTTATCTTCATGTTATTTTAGTAATGTTTTCTTCTGATATTTGTAATAGCTTATTAGTTTATCTTCATATTATTTTAGTAATTGATGTTTCAAATTTTCACTATTATAACCACAATGTGTTATTTTTTATGTTCTTTTTTGATTTATTTTTATTGTTTAATTAACAAAATCATTTGAAATGTCATAGTGGTTTTAAGATGTCAAATATCATGTAACAAATAACAATTTTCTCATTGTTTAATAATAAATTAATAAAATAATTCCAAACAATAAACTATATTCATAAATATATTTATAATAAATAATTCTTTTTATTTACTTTTCATTTTCTATTTGGATAATTCTTTTTGGTTTTTTTTCTTCATTCGAATTATTTAAATCTCGTAGTGGTTTTAAGATGTCAAATTTTTAATTGTAATATAAAATTTTAAAATAATTAAGATGAACTAAAAATTTTAAATCTTATGTTTAAATTTGTTTAAAAGATATAAAAAATTTAATTTTAGATTTAATTAAAATTTTATATATAAATGTGTGATTTAAAATTTTAAAATAATAAAATATTAATACAATAACTATTTTTATACTAAAGTAGTTAAACTTAAAATAACTATGTGCGATTATAATATTCACATTACATCAAACCACAAAAAAGTACATGTAAAAAACATGATAAAATAAAAATAATAGTGACTATTTCCCTTTAGACGGCTTCCTTCCCGAAGGCCACCATTTGGAAGGTGGCCAAATCTTTTCTTGTAACCCAGAGCTAACCCTTCTCTAAAAATGTGTGCTAGGACTACTACTTCTCCGCCTACTATCTCTCTCTTCCTCCTCCCTCCCTCCAGTGATATCTTTTGCAGATTTCGATTTAGGTTTTGCCACATGGGCTGATGAAGATGTGCCCTACTATAAATATTTAAGAATATGAATTTAGTACTTATAAATATTAAAAGTTTAAAATTTAGTCCTTGTAAATATTTTAAGGTTTAAGAATATTCTTTTATCCCTAATTACTATTTAATAACAAATTAAACTAAACATATTCCCCTAAACGAAACTAATTTAAAATTAACTAAACTAATTTAAGAAAAAAAATATTAAATTAACTAACTTAAAATTAACTAATTAAACTAAGTTAACAAATTAAACTAAACATATTCCCCTAAATTTGGATTGCTTAAATTGAAAAGTATAAAATGAAATGAAGTTGAACTTTACTAAATATCAATCCATTAAAAAAAATCTTAAAAAATTAGTCATCAATATTAATTTTAAACACAAATTATCTTAAACTAATTAAATATATAGATTTTGAAGGTTTAACATTACTCACTTTTCCCTTAAATAAATTAAACTAAACATATTCCCCTAAACTACAGTAATTCAAGTAACTAAACATTAAATTAACTAAATTAACTAACTTATTATTAACTAGTTAAACTAAATTAACCAAACTAACTAAATTAATTCATGTAACTAAATTAACTAACTTAAAATTAACTAATTAAACTGAAGTAACAAATTAAACAAAACATATTCCTCTAAACTAAACTAACTTAAAATTAACTAAACTAATTCAAGTAACTAAACATTAAATAAACTAAACTAACTAAATTAATTCCCATAACTAAATTAACTAACTTAAAATTAACTAACTAAATTAAATTAACAAATTAAACTAAACATATTTTTCTAAAGTAAACTAGTTTAAAATGAACTAAATTAATTCAAGTAATTAAATTAACTAACTTAATATTAACTAATTAAACTAATGATGCACCTATAACAAAAAATAAAAGCTAATGATGCACTTAGCACCTATCAACACAAGCAAATGATGCCTTCCTTTGTTCAACCACACAAACATATGATTTTTTCTACATGCAGTGCACCAGGAAAAATCTCGCATCATGCGAGCTTTAGAAATGGCCAACAACAATTCGACACATGCCCTTGTGAGGGACAGCTATTGGAGAGCATGTAGCAGAGGGGAGGGATGCGTGGCTCACATGCATACAGGTGCTCAAAATCTCGCACCAAGCGAGATTTCCAAAGCCAACAACATTCCGACTAGTGGCCATGTCCAAAAGCTCGCACCATGTGAGATTTTTAAGAGGCCAATCGTTGATTGACACGTGACCTATGTTCTGAATATGATTTGAAGAGTTTCATGTGCTATACAATGTAAAAATTATTAGCGATAAAAGTTAGTGTTCAATAATCTCGCATTGTGCGAGATTTGAAAAATCATAATAGGCATAATTTTATCTCAAATCTCATATTATGACTATTCTCTTATTCAAAATCCATAACAAAATCATTTTCCCTTAAGTAGTATGTATAATTTTTTATATTTAAATTTTACTGCAATTGTTATAATTTTAAAGGTTTAAAAAAATCGTTAATTTACAAAAGGTTCAAGTATAAGATTTTTATGTCCAAAAACCAAAAGAAAACAGCTTTATTTTTTCGTCTGGCGTGTTCAAATGTTAGGCTTTGAAAAGCCTACGGGAAGATCTAATTGGAGGGGACATCCTCTTCCAGCCTACAGTACGAAACGGATACAGCATGCACTACTAACATAGCTACTGCAAGGCTTTGTAGTAGGTAACAATTCTTTGGTTGTGTCAAATCACTGAACATTCAGCCCGGGAAAAGGGTAAACGTTGAAAATTTGGGATTCCAAATCCAAATCTTATCCATACTGCCCAGAAAAGTCAAAATACGGAAAAAATCATTTTGGGGGATTTTTCACCTGATAACGAAAAAGTCAAATCAGTTTTAGCAAATAGTTACCAGACACATTTCAGTATCTTTAACAAATGCAGATTGAATTGTAGCCAAAGTTGGATGCGCCATTTTGAGTGACCTAAACCTGCGTGTATTGGGCCCTTTATGAAGAATTCTGAATTTCACAATTTGACTATGGGATAAAAGGCGGAGGACATATTGTCAATGAATAGGGAAAAGAATGTGGCGAAAATTAAAAGCTGTTGTATTAAGGTTGAGCTTTTATTGGTTGCTTGCGGTTTATGAAGCTTCATTTTTCATATACATATATATATATATATATATATAAAAGTTTATTTTTTTCTGTATAAACATATCAAACATTAACTAATTTTGCATGTAACACCAAAAAAAAAATGTTAACTAATATGATTCTTGAGTTAAATCTCGAACACGCATCCATTGAGGAAAGGTAAAAATTATTGGACCATTGCAGTACATTAGTGGTCGAAACACTCGTATAGGTATTAGTTATCAAATTTAATCAGGTTATTTATTTTGAATTAATCACGTTAAATTAACTTATTTGATTAGTTCATTTATCAAATAGATGAAATCAATCACGTGTGTGCAAGCGAATTAGTAACATTCTACATGTCATGTAACTTATGATTATTCCAACTGCGGTATGATAGAATTCTACGTGATTGACATCAAGTGGAAATGTAGAATGGCAACAGAATCCACAAACAGGTGAAAAATAAAAAAAATGTAACAAAACCACCAAATTATAAATAAGTTTCTTTAGCCTTAAAAAAGAAAAAAGAAAAGAGAAACAGTAATTATTACTCGGTTTGAAGGAGGAGACGTGTTAGACTAGTGAAGCCCACCCTTGGCGTGAAAATTCAAACTCCAACACGGCGCCACGTGTTGCTGACTTGGAATTGGACACGGCAAATCCCAATCTTGTATAGTGGTGGGGAGTTAACTCGATTTTTTTCATGAATAAAAATAATAATAATAATCATTCCCACTTATGACCTATGCCCCCACGTCCTAAAAGTTCCTTTTACTTCAACCTTTTACCCGGAACACGCCAATCCTAAATAAACCTTTTCAGACTCAAACCTTCGCAACTTTATCATCCACTTTTTGTAACACACTGTCGTAAAATCGACGGGACATACAGAATTGAAAAATGTTGAGATATAATTTTTGGGTTCATATATTTTAAAGTGAGAATTTCACTTTTAGAGGGTAGAATGAGAAATTTTATTTTTAGATTAATATATTGAAAATGATATCATTTTTAACTCTATTAATTTATAAATAAAATATTTTTATATTACTTTTTAAAGTGAGCTTCCCATTTAAAAAAAATTCAAACCACTAATTTTTAGATACATGTGAATCTCATGCGGTAATAAATTAAAGTCACAGCATAGAAAATGAATTTAATTATGGTTAAAAATGATAGGGGTACAAGTGTAAAGATACAATTGAAGTGTTAAACAGGAAATATTAAAATATGAAGTGACATGAAATAAATAAATGTTTACATGCCTGTTGCACATGATTCTTGATGCATGCACGTATGCCATGAGAAACATATACACATAGAAACGGACCATGAAATGATCTAGAAGAAGCCGACGATTTGCCCGCGTGTCACAATCAAGGCTGAGTCAGGGATGGGGACCTCACTCATAGCTCACCCTTGCTCCCTCCATTCTCGAATGTCAACAACATAAAACATGGTCTCAATTTAGAAGCTGTATTCCATTGAAATGCTGAATTGGCAAAATCTTGTTTGTCAGTCGACATCATTATCACCACCAGTTATTGTTACCTATACATAGCTAGAAAACTCCCAATAACCATACATTTTCTGAAAATGTCGTGTCATCCGCTAGGGGAGCTTATTGTACCAAGAATCCGGTTGCAGCATTGCTGTACAATGATTGTAAATATTATTGTGTTTTGATCACCTAATCCACGATTTCTTTTTGTGAACAACTCTTACTGGAAACAAATGGTGGTGCAAATTTACGTAATTAGAAGATACCCTATTCCGAATGCAACAATGCAAAAAAATTCAGGCGGCAGAACGGGGGAAACAAAAAAAAGAAATACATAAAGGTGAGGAGCTTTATAAACTTCATGTTTTTAAAGAACAAATTTGGATGTTATGGTTTTCTAACTATTGAAAGATGGGGGAATTAAGAGAAAAGAAAGAACGTGTTAAACAGCTGTTTGAGGTATATGCTTAAGAATGCGTTTGGATGTGGTTCTGAACAGTCCAGAATCATGTTATTCATCCAAAAAAATTATTTTTCATATATTTAGATAATTTTTTTAAATAATCAAAATTTTATAAAAATAGCTTTTAACCATTTTTTGGAAGCTAAAAAGATTAATTTAAAAAAATAATTTTTTAATTTTTAATTATATATAAAATTTCAATTTTATAATTTTTTTTCAACATTTAAAACAAACAAAGCAATTAATTACGTACGAATATTTTATCTACCAACAAAAAAGAAGAAGAAGCAATTGATAGCAATTTTTAAGCTATACTTCGTTAGTTTGAAAAGTGACAACGCTTCACTTACCGGAAAAAAAATGACAATATTATGCATCGAAATATGAAAACTTGAATGGGAGGTGGGTGCACCTAATCGTGTATTATGATTTTTTATTTTTATTTTTTGTGATGACTGATGAACCATACCATGACAAAACCCTCCCCAAACGTTGGTTTCGAAGAAAATGGCGATGGAAATTAACTATAAATTAGTTTTTTAAAAAATGTAAATGCAGTACAAATATATTTGGGCAGGTGAACCTAAACCATGTTTGAGATAAGTGAAACAGTGTGCTGATTTCCTTGCCCATCACGTCCACGACAGCAACTTGAATATTACTCCTCCATCTTTGAATAATTATTCAATTTTAAATATTTATTATAATTAAATAAATAATTGAAAGAATATTAATATTAAAGAAAGTCAAGAATAATTAATTATATTATCTTTATTTCATTTTAACAATCTAACTTTCTCTCCCCTCCTCTAATAATATTTAATAGAAATATTATTAAAAATAAATAATTATTATTACTTGAATTTTGTAAATGAACAATTATTTAAAGGTGAATGGAGTAATTTTCTTTTCCTGTTGATGCTCTTCTTTGTTAGTCTTCATGCGGATTGTGCTAGGATTTTGTTTATAAATTTTCTTCGGATAATATCGCTTCTTTTTGGCGTACACTAACGGTGAAATAATTGGAAAAAAACTAAGGATTGTTTTTTTTTTTTTTTACTTTTTAACTTAATTAGCCCTTTTTCTCTTATCCAAATCGAACTTGGTTATCAGGTATTTGTGACAATTTTTGTACAAAACTTTTCTATCACATCAATTATATTGTTGTAATGATTATCCGTCCCAGTTTCTCATCTATTCTAACATCTTAGTAGTCGTTTATTTTGTTTCTTTTAAATAGTTTGAGTTGATGAAATGTGTTGGCCACCCGTTAAAACTTCTCTACGTACTCTTTAGATTTCGAGACTGGAGACTTGTGATCTATCATAATTTTCTATACTTCTCGGTGCAAGTTCTGTCATCCTTTTGTCTCATGTAGCTTAGGTTGGCCAAATGTATTATTGCCGGGGAACTTAAATCTCTTTACTTAGTAATACCCCCACTCTCAACTTTAATTTGCCAGAGCGACCACCTATCTATTTTTTTTTTTGTTTTTTATGAACCAAGGGTATCTACCATCGGAAGTAATGATTAATCCCTTCGAAGTATAAAACCAACATATATGGGTCTTGCTTTTCGCCAAAAAACCTTCTCCAACTAGCTACCAATTGTAATAGGCTTCATGGTTTCAACCACCTATCCCTTTCTCAATGTAAACTAGAAGTTACACTTATAGCATGCTTGCTTCTTCTCTTGTAGATTAGAATTGATTTTATTAAAATAGATTTTAAAGTAAAGCGACTTATATTTAGTAATCTTTTTTATAAGTGATTTTGACAAAATTGATAATATTTAGATAATAGTAATCAAAATTATAATTACAAAAGAGGGTGTACATGTTGTCCCTGAAAGTTTGGATGAGTTAAATAGATGGAAGGATAAAATAATAAATTTTTTGGGTGCATCATTTACACCCACATATAAGTGTACTCAACCAACTGTAAAAATGAAAATTTTTCACTTCACTGTGGAAACGATTTTGTAACAAGAATCGATTTTGGGTTAACTTTAATTTTGGAAACCAAACATGTTACAAATTGCCACAAATCGATTCTAGTGATCACAATCGATTTTGAAGGGAGGCTATTGCAAAGCCAAACATGCTATTGGTTTTGTTTTGGAGAGCTCCAAACTATGGTTTAGACAAAAACTTATCTCTAGTTGTAATTTTAAAAGTAACGTCAAACATGCTAATTGTCTAATTCGAGTTGCTTGGGCTCACCATACCATTAACATCCCTCTCTTCAATCTAGTAACTAATCTTTCACTCAAATTCTTCCTATTTATGCTTCGGCGCATACTCTATATTGATGTACATAAAGCCACTAATCTTTCACTCAAAATTTTCTTTTATACGCTTTCGTAAACTTACATCACTATTATTTCTTTTATTCTAATATTTTCATGTAGTTGGGTCCACTCTCTCTTATTTTATCTTTTTCTATATCTATAACTATACTGCAAATTTATTGTCTTGAACAAATAACACCTCTCCTAAATTAAAGGCCGGAACTAGTGATAATTGTATATTTGTCTCATCGAGCCGCCAAAGCTCGAATCCATCACAATTAGATGCTAATAGTAGATGAAATAGGCTACGTACTCCTAAATTATCATCATATCAATTTCAGAAATTGCTATCACAGTCCTCACATAAAATATATTAAACGGTAAAGATAATTTTTTTTAATACGTAAGATAAGGTAATTTATTGACAGAAGATTGTGCGGATAAAAATAAAATTATACCTAGAAGACAACGCATAAAAATACAATATCGTTGAAAAAAATACGCGATTACATTTGCATGTACATCGGTTAATTTTTCTACTTTATTTTGAAATCTTAACGTTTGTATTTAGCATTTCATCACCATTATTCAGTTACCATTCGAGTTACTACCTTCCAAAATGATCGCTACCCCAGGAAAGAGAAAGCTCAATGGAATCAAAAAGTGATTATCTAGTGGGCAGTGGTCAAGGGTATATTCCTCCTCAGATATGCATGATAGCCGATGAGATGTTCTATCCGATGTCGCGATTATCGAACGCACAATAAACCTTTGCTTTAACACATGCACGTTATAACTTTGAAAAGTTCGTGTACATTAGCACAATTCTAAAAGTTCATTTTTAGGCATATTCATGAAAAAAATAATAAAATTCATTAATAAATAAATATATATTGATTAAAGTTGACATAATCCTTTTTTATTATGAGAATTTTTAAAGAAGATACGTTAAATTTGTTTTCATGCAATAATCTCTTTGTTATTTTAAGATTTTGGTAAGGAGTGTTTTAAAAGTTTAAATAAACCCAAAAAAATAGTCCCAACGATTTTTGCGTTGGATAAATTTGTTTTTGAACAAAATGACAATTTGATCCCTGACCTTTTAAAATACAAGACAAGTTAGTCAATAAGTAGTTAATGTGACACTGTTATCTTCTAACCCTTTCATCATATACATTGTTGTTCACTCCAATCAATAAAACAACTTGCTTTTTCAGTCACATTTTAACGCTTAAAAATCTAATTTTATTCACAAATTTTACTACAAACACATTCTAAACCCAAAATATGATATTGGCTTATCAATGACATTAAATTGACTAAAATGACATAGTGGAGAGAATAACAACTTGACATTAACTTGTTAATGGACTCATGTCATAGTGTTCAATGAAAAAAACTTTATCAAGTGGCCAAATTATTTTACTTTTTAAAATATTAGGGACTATAATATCAAGTTATTTTGTTTTTAGAACTAATTTGTCTGATATAAAAATTGATAGGGACTATTTTAAGAGTTTACTAAAAACAATTATTTATTCATCAACAAATGTCCCTAAGACACTAGCATGTAAAATTCTAATGTTAACATTAATGCATAGGTCATATGAATGCAATTTGCATAATTCAACTTTACACGTTTATCATTTTGAGGTGATAGACAAGTAAGTGGTGCGCGCAATTAAAAGGGAGACTAACTAAAATATGTGGGTGTGATCAATCCCGAAATGCCAGCTGTGATGTTATCAATCCTCATTTTCATTGACTTTCTAGCTAGTTCATAATTCGTTCATCTTAGCATAAATATCTATTATTCAATTATATTCACCTAATCGGTTTAGGCCAGTGACGCATTTGGTCCGGCACCGAGCTCTGTAGAACTCCTTCAAAGAGAATGAATGAGTCCCCTCACAAAAATTTCTCATAACTTAGTTATACATAATTTTTTATTCATTTTTTTCAGATAAAATTTTATCATTGATAAACTCTAGCTTTAATCCCACAAGAAGTTTTAATCAACGGTGAAAAATTACATGATACAAAATTTTTACACGAGGTGGTCAATTTTTCCATCAAAAGCTAATGTTTGGCCAAATTGTGTCATAAACATAATCGACTCACAGACCAAGATTATTTTTTTCTTTCTGGTTAAAATAAAGGAAAATTATAAAATAAGAAAAATGTTTTTAAAATGAGAAACGGTGGGTTCAGTTGGGTGGGCTTTAGAGGTCATAGGCCCACTCGACGCATTGATTTGCAGGCCGTGACACAGGAGGTGACGCGGAACGCAACCGAATGAATGGAGAATGGTTAGCGTGTGACTCACCAATTCAAGCCGTCGGTGGAATTGAAAGATATGTTGGGTTGTCAATTGTCAGTTCCAAATTTCAAGTTGAAAACGCGAAAGCTGAATTAATGCATACTTCCTATACGGTGCTTGCAAGATAGAAAGGCCTAATTGGCAGTGTCGGAAGGAAATTTTCTTGAAAAATATTATTTGTATTCATTATATGTGATTCACTGTATTGATTTATATTTTATCTATTATTAAATGAGATGTGATTGTGTGTGAATCATAGTTGAATGATGTTCACACTTTATCCAATGGTGAATTAGATAGAGTGTATGTCAGTATGATATTTCACATATAATAAATACAAATAACATAATTCAATTTTTTTATCTCATCCATAATACATTGTTACGTAAAAGATAAAAATTAAAAGAAATTTAAAAATTTAAAATAATTATTAAATATACAATATTGTCTTATGATTGGTAAAAATGAGATGCATTTTGGTGCAGAAAATTTTCATCCAGTAGTGACATGCAATATAGCTTCGTGGAACTTTCTTATCAACCACCTCTTTGCTAGGGAGAATGCGTCTCTTTGCCCTGGACAGGGACAAGGGCAACCATGACAAATGAAGAAAGAAAAATCCATCCACCTCGAGTTTTGTTAGGGGTCAAAGTTGCTCTGCAATGGTTACCGAATGAAGAGCTCTTCAATGCTAGCTTAAATTAACAAGTCAACAAATTTAGACACGTCTATATAAAAGTTGATTGGATCTACATGTCAATGAAAGATTACAAATTTAACAACTCAAGTTTAGACGCATTATTCACATAAAAACTTATAGGTATTGTCTCCCCAATAAAATTAGTGTATTTAACTTTTGCTATATTTAAATATAAACTACTTTAGTTTCTTTAGAATATTTATTTACTTTCAGATGATTTTATATTTTAAAATATCTGTTATTTTTATATTTCAACAAAGCATTGATTTATTTCTTCCAACAGTATCCCTAATTAATTTTATATTCTCAAAATATTCCATTTAATATTAACCTTAAACATTATGCAATATTAATTAATATGTAGAGATATATTAATCCATTTATTATATTTTTTTACTTATTAATATTATTTATTATATTTCTTAATATTTATATTTATTCTAAATTGATAGATAATTTAAAAAGGAGGGATATTAAACTTATACTCATATATATAAGGAAGCAGATTTTCTCTTACGAGATAAAGTCATATGGTGCATGGTTCTCTTCAATTTGATGATCATTAATTGGTGGAAGTTCAATTACTATGGGGGGTTAAGTTTTAAAGTGTCAAGTACACGCATGCCGCATTATGGATTGTGGAATTGATCCTGATTTCGTGATTAATCAACAAAACTTGTACGTGATGCATGACTCTTGGTGTCGATAATTCGATTAAGGATTTAAAGTCTTATTGATGTAGCTGAAAATTATTGAGATAGTATTCGAGTGTTTTTATGTTAAACTAATAAATGTTATAACTATAGTTAAATTATAAAAAAATATTTAAATGAGATAAATTAATTGGATGAAATTATAAAAAATATATTATTAATACATAAAAATTAAGTTCTTAATTTAATAATCTATTGAAATCTTTTCTGTTCCCCGCGCGTTTGAACAACTAAGTAATAACCATAAAACTTTACCAACCGAATAGTAATAGTTCATGAATTTTACTGGTCAATTTTCAGCCTGCATGGGTAAACCCAAACTCCAATTGGAAACATGTGATGAAACATGTTCTGACCCAACTCAACCATATCAATGTCTAGAGCTATTAAAATGGGCCGGTTTGGCCCAAAACCAAACTCAGCTACATCAGTGTCTAGAGCTGTCAAAATGGGCCATTTTTGGCTATGTTAGTTTTGGGCCAAAAAATACTAGCTCAGCCCAATTTGTTTAGGCCATTGGCCAATCCATAGGGCAAATTTTTTTTCTTGTTCATTTTTTTAGTTGTATAATTCATAAAATGTCGATGAAAAATATATTTATTTTATAATAATGGATTCAAAAATAAACTATTAGTAAGAAGTGTTATTATTCTTGCTTTATTTGTGAGAATGATAAATGAAACTTGATTTTTATTTGATAACTAAATTTTAATAAGTTAAATTAATGTAATAGAGAAGTGAATCAAATATATATATATATATATATATATATATATATATATATATATATATATATATATATATATATTGTCAATATTTATTATTAGTTTAGACTTTTTAAATAAAAATAGATTAAAAAGTATAAATTCAAGTATTTATAGCTCATATATGCAATTTATTATTTAATAAAAAAATTAATATTCAGGTCATCGAACCAGACCAAATCTTGCTGGGCTAAGTCGAGCTAATTTTCATTTTTTCTCCTATTTCTTCGGCCTAGGCTGCACATTTTTTTGGGCTATTATGGGCCAGTACATTTCGATGGCTCTATCTGTGTTTACCTATTAAATTATAAAAATGTTATAACTTTTGCTCACCAATACCGTTAGAGCACTGGTTAAGGATATTAGAAAAGACAAGATTCAAAATTTTGTAATAGATCTCATGTCTTGAAATTATCAAAACTTATCTTTTCATTACCAAACTTTCCATTTTTAATTCATTAACCAGTGCTCTTATGGGCACTGGTTTGATAAACCCAGATGTTATTTGTACATTTGAAAAATTAGTGTTTATTGGGATACCCACTTTATAACCATTGAATGTGATTGATGGATGAAATGTACAGAAACCATCAACCATATTCAATAGCTATTAACTTTTTAAATGTACAAATAACATTATTGATTAAATTATGTCTTAAAAAGTGAGCTACATTGCTACTCAACACTCAGTAAATTTTATTCCTACATGTGAATCTAACTATTAAATTAGAACTGGTACGAAGAAACAAGATAATGTTGAAAAAAAATAAGGTTTGTTTGGCTTTTATTTTTATTTTTTAATATGTTTTAGGTTTTTCATTATTAAATAGAAAAATGGAAAATAATTTTTATTTTTATTACTTATTTATAAGTTTATGAAAAATAAAAATAATTACAAAAATTGAAAATAAAAATTAAGTAAACTCATGGAGACATAAAAAATAGGTGGCATTTGTTTTGTGTCCTAGGATAAGAAATACAAAGACAGTAGAGACATAAAGACAGAGACATAAAAAATCTTATCTCTGTATCATGTTTGATTGTGAAATACAAGACATAATAATTGTCTTCGTTGACCGGCAGCGACCGGCGGTTAACCGGTGATTTGACTGCCATTGGAGATTTGTGTCTTCGTGTCCTATCCTTACTTTTTGAAGGGACAAAAATACAAAAAAAATTTATCTTTAGAACAAAATTTTTCTATCCCCATTCCCCGTCTCCACCACCAAATATGATATAGAGACAAATTGTCCCTACATTTCTGTCTTGAGACGGAAAACAAACACAACCTTATGCCTCAAATGTTTTATCTTGTGTTTACAGTGGAAGTAAATAATTGTTGATAAAGAAAGGACTCACTCCATTTTAAAATAAATATCTTGTTCAGATTTTTTGTATATTTATAAATTAATATATCTAGATATATTTTATATCTAGATATATTAATTTATAAATATATAAAAATTAAAGTAAAAGAAACATTTATTTAAAATTAATGGAGGGCTTCATCTAATTTATATTTGTAATCCCGTCGATTTATTTCATTAAATAATGAAAACAAACATGTTATATTAAATATTAGCATTTAGTTGAATTATGGTTTGCAATGTTGTAAATACACTACCAGAAAAATGCAGCTTAGCGGCAGTTATTTACCGGCGGTTTGTGAAACTGCCGCTATATTTTGATTTTTCGGCGGTTCACACCAATGGCCACAAATCATATTATTTTGCGGTGGTTTATTTTAGGAAGTGTGGCGGTTGGTAACTCAAGGTTTTAAGCGTGAAACCGCCGAGAATTGGAAAAAAAAAACTTTTGTTAGAACTTAAAAGAAAACCTAATTTCTCATTCTCAAAAACTTCTGCCTCCTTCCTCTTTACTCTCTCTCTTGGTGGTGAAGGCCACAGTCTCAGGGTTCCCGATCGCCATGGACTCACGCGAGGGGTTGGGCCTGCTGTGGGGAGTCACGGTGACGCCGTTAGCCGTCGCTGATGAGAAAGGCCAAGCTCCGGGGCCAGATAGATACTCTGCGGCGACCTCCTCCAGCTCGAGAAGCTGGGCAAGTGTTTAACACTCATCGAGCTCGAGCGTGGTCCCGGTCTTGGTCCTCTCAAGGCACCCTCAACCGCTTTCTCCTCCTCCGCCGAACGCTACTCCCAAATCCGACGCTACTAAATGATGTCCTTGTCCGTAGATCTCTGATTGCCGATAGGTAAATTCCTCCTTCGATGATGCAGAATTTGAGTTTTTATTTTTTATTTTTGGTTTGGTTGGTTCTTAAAATTGACATTTTGGTTCTTCAATTGCAGCTGTATAGGGTTTTGAATTTAGGTTTTTACCTCTTCCTGATCATTTAAATATGTATAGAAGGATGCAATGATCTAGGTGAAGCAAATTGCCCTTTTTTTATTATAATTTTTAATACAATTCCAGAATTTTCTTTACCTTGCACTTGTCTCCTTTGTAGCCTTGATTTATTTCCTAAATATGCTGATTAATCTTTCTGCAATTGTTAGTTGTGACTTAGAAAGATATTTTGGGGTTCTATTGCAGCTTCAGAGGAGTTTTTTGAGCTTACTAAAAGTGCATTGCTGGTAACTCTGGAAGGTACTATATTGATCATACTATGTATTTTTTTCCTGTATCTGGTAGATTTTTTTTAAGGTTGCCCTTAATTTTCTTTTTGCATTTGTTCTATTGCAGCTCTTACATTTGGTTCACTTTTTGGGCTTGCTACTTTCAACCACAAACTAGGATTATATGATGTTCAAGATCCTATATCTGTTGTAAACAATGTTTTCATCCCTCTTGATGCAGAGGGAACCTTACCAATTGGGCTTGAAGATGCCATGCCTTTGTTACAATTTCTGGCTCTAGTATGTTAACCATATGCAATGGCTTTAACTGTTAGAGATTTTGTTTTCAGGTTGAAGCACAACGATCACAATATATGGAAAATGTGTCTGATATAAAATCCATATTTTTACTGCAGGTTGACACTTGTAAGGACGGTATTGCATCTACACTTGAAAAACTTAGACCAACAACTTCATAGGAGAGGACCACCGTAGCAGGCTAATCATTGGATGGTGTTCTGATAGGAGGGTGTGGTTTTGGGATAGCAATGGAAGGCCTTTGCAATTACCTTGGATCTGAATATGGAAACACCTTTGCTTTAGGTTTGAATGTTTAAATACCAAGCTCACCATCTATAGTGTTGTTAGTTTGCTTCTTTAAAGCTCAATTTTGCTTGCTTAAGCTTAATGCATATATTATTTCTATTTAGTATCGTAGCTAGAATCTTTGCCTTCTTGTCCGGTCTCCCGACATGAAGCTGGATAATTGGATGCAACAAGATATTAAGAGCAATATGCAAGCAAAGGAGATGATGCAGATCATGCTTTACTGCCAAAGCAGACACCATTTTATAAAGATATGGTTTTTAACTTCTGTTATTAATTTTATCTTCCATTTTTCAAAAGTGAAAGAATTGACATATTACAGATCGTGCATTTCTTTGTTCAAGGTGTGTCAGATAGATTAAAGCTTTTTTCTCATCAAATATTGTTTTATTAACATGGCTTCCAATCTCCATCCCCTTTGTTCTCCACCCCCTTGTTCTCCACAGTAAAATAATGAAGCAAAGATAAACCCGAGAGTGAAAGGAGGTGTAGAACATCAGACAGATGCTTGGGGAATTAAAGAGGTATCATTATTTCAATTATTTTTCACTTTCATGCATAAAATGTTTTTTATTTTTATAATCCCGTAGTTACCATGTGTGATCATTGTTAATTCAATACACAACACATGAATTTGTAATGCTTTGGTCATCATTCACACAACTTCATACATATTTGCTTCTAGGATGGGAAAAGCTAAGCCAGCAAAGAAAAAGAAAAAATTAACTTAATACTATGCTCTCTTAAATTGTAATTTCCTCACTTGAATGACTTAAGCAACATACAAGCTTGACGCAATAAACTTGTCCTATTAGTTTGGTTGGAATGACATTTTGGCATCTTCCTTTTTTTCTAACTAATAAAATCTCAAAAAAGAAAAAAAGAAGATTATGACAATTTATCATCTTATTATATGGTTTATAAACAATTCGAGTTCCTAGTTGAAAATTGAGAAAGGGAAATTTGGGGAATCAAACTTAATAGATAATATGGACTTCCTCATTTGTAATTAGATAAAAATGCCATTGCCATGGAATCCTAATTTGGTCCCCACCCACTATACCATTAGACGCATCTATTATATGTGAATGCGATCTATGAAAAATTTATGTGTGTGTGTAGTACTTGAAGGCTAGAGTTGGTGATGGGTCCAAAGGTGGAGCAATAACTAGTTCAGTTATTTCTTTCTTTCTTTCACTTTTTGGTTGTTTTTCCTGTTTCTTATTCTATATCCTTAACATATTACAATGTTTTTCATTCGTGTACTATGATGTGTTTTATGATGTCTGGACCAAAGGTTATTCTATTCTCTTAGGGAAAATGCAATTTGCTACCAATATTCCTCTTGGTAAGAGAAAATGGGTTAGTCTCCATTCTCATAATCTCTTTGTTAGGGGCGAGAGAGAGCAATAGTAAGTGAGATAGGCTCCAATAATCTTTACCAAAACTTCATAGAAATTATCTCCTTTCAATAGACATTAAGTCAAAGCACTGAAATTATGTTTGCTGTTTGTCTAGGCGGATGACAAGTATGAATTCTCAAAGCCAACCAAGATTTTGAGTTAATAGCTTCTCTAAGTTGAAATGTTGTTACTTTATCATATATCTCAGTTTGATTATTTAGCCTAATACCAAAAAAAAAAAAAGGCTTAAACTATACTTATTCATTCAACTACCAAAAAAAAAAATGTAGAAACACAAATTTAATATTGTTACTTAGACCCCTTTATAGTAATGAAATTGATAGGATCAAGAAAAAAAAAGGATGCAATTCACAATAAGATAGCCATAAGTTTGTGGAATTTATTTGCATTTTTCCCATTAAGGATCTATTTGGTTTAGGAGCAAAAATAGAAATAAAAATTTTCTAAATAAACTTCATGTGTAATTTTACATATAAAACTCATTCAAAACAATTTTGTCTCTACTTTTATTTCTCAACCAAATATACCTATGAAGTTACCATAACTCTTCTCATATTATCTATCCTTCTCTAAATTATTGATTTTTTTTTCACTTGAAAGACGGGTAATATATGTTTGTAATTTTGTTAGAATTTTAATGTTTCTAAATTTTGTAATTTTCTATTCATAATTTCAGGCCCTAGATGAGGGGAGTGGACCAATTTCATCAGGTGTAAGACCGTCTTCCTCAGCTAGTCATGATGCTTGATACCATGATGATCATTCCAACCAAAGTGGAAAATAAATGTATCATAGTAGCTTTCACTTGAGACTCATTTTTGTTGTTATGCTACTTTAACTTTCACTTTTTTTATGTACTTGGATATGTTTAACTATTGTTTAATATTATATTATGACATTTGATACTAGCGTTTTTTGTTTAAAAGTTTAAGAATTTTTATGCAATTTTTCCTTTTGTTCATGATGGTTGATTAGTAGTATTGTACGGGGTACCAAATAAAAAAGAAAAAGACTGGTTAAAATTGGGCATTTTGTGGCGGTTTTGAAACTGTCAGTAAAAGGTTTAATAAATATGCAGAGTTTTTTTGTGACGGTTTGAAACCGCCAGTAAATGATTAATAAATATGCATTGAGCTTTTGCGGCGGTTTGAAACCGCTAGTAATTGGTATTTGCTGTGGTTCCAAACCACCACTAAATTCATAAAACCGCCGCAACATGTTCTTAACTACAATTGTAAAACATACTTTTCGGCGGTTTTAAACCGCCGCTATATCTATTGAACCGCCGCAAAATCAACCGTCGTGACAAGCGCCGGGAAACCCTTTTTAGCGGTGGTTGTTCCAGCGGTTTGTTCAAACCGCCGCTAAATGGTTTAAGGACGCCATTATCAGTGGCAGTTTTGCAAACCGCCGGTAAACGTATTTGTGGCGGTTCAAAACCGCCGGGAATCCAAAAAAAAACCGCCGCTAAATACGATTTTTCTAGTAGTGATAATTCAATTGTACCGCACGAGCAAATAATTTAATTTGTTTGCAAATAGCAATACGAATGATCCGTTAATGATTAATAAACAATGAAGAATCAAATTGAGAATTTCTTTCGTATGAAAAGTACTATATTTTTTTTCTTCCAAATAATTATAAAATGGGACTGAATTATAATTGTTTTTATGAAGAGTTTAGTTTCTATGTACTATTATTCAATTAAATTTATATGACTTTTCAAAATAATAAGTGAAAGATTTATTTATTTGACTAATGTGATAATATATAATTAAATTATATCTGTGCTCTTTATATTAGTACTCTTTGCAAACACGGTGTGTATCTAAATTGATTACGTATAGGGATACTATTTGTGTATTTCTAATCTATAGTGTACGTATATTATGGCAGTTTGCATGACGTACACGTTCCAGTTAATAAGATTGTACCATATATGCAACCAACTCAGGAGCTAGCCTGTGTCACTGTCTGGCTGTCTCTCCCTCTTGGAGCAAAAGGAAATCATCGCCCACCACCGCCGATCTCTCCAACAATGGCAGTTGGAAGCTGTATATGGGATCACAGCCTCATGTTCCTCCATCATCCCGGAGTTGTAGTTCATCCTTCGCTTTCACTGTTATTACTTTCCTTTTTCTTTTCCCCAATATATATACATATATATATATAACACACAACACTTTGGATTTTGAAAATCCTTTTCTCTCTAAGATTCTTGAATGTTATGGAACGAAAAATGATATTATTACCATGTAATTAATTACCACATTAGCTTTATAGCATTATAAAATGGAATTGATAATAAGAACACAGATAAGCCATATATATTTACCCTGAACTACATATATATTATGTATAGTTTTAGAATTTTGAAAACATGCCTAACGTTTTTCAGTCATGAAACTTGATTATTTTGTTTACTTTATAATCTATCATAAGTTTCTAAGAATACAAAATCAAGAGTGTTCAAATTATTCAATTGCACGTTAATTATGTTTGTACATGACATAAAATTAAAGGATACATATTAAGGAGGTATTGATTCGGGTCGAAGAAGCTAGGGTTCCTCAAACATGAGGTCCTAGATTTAGTCCATGAAATTTATATGTATAGGATAAAATATTGTTGGCGGAGGTCTCCTCTTTAACACATGACTATAACATGGGAGACTAGTCTCCCACTTGTTGCATGAGCAGATGCTTTGGGACAATAAAAAAAAAGGACGGCATACATTGTGTGCTTATTTTACATCAATAATAGAAAAAAAATGCAAAAATTGATTTGTACCATTTTTAAAAAATTAATAAATAAAATATATGTTAAAAAATTAGTTTTGATGGCTTGATTTTTCAAGCTATTGGTAAACTTTGAACAACCTTCCAAGTTGGTGGCTAACAACCTTCAAACTTAGTGGCTAACAACCCTCAAAGTTAGGTGAAGTTTGGCAATGTTAGATGAAAGTAGGTGAGGGTAGATGAAAGTTAGACAATGTTACGCATTGAAGCTTTGAAAGTGTGGTGCATTTGGACTCTATAAATAGAGCATGCATTAGAGCTTCAAGGTATTCCAAGTCCATTAGCTCTTTTGGTGTTAGAGAAGTTTGTTCTAGTATTTTTGTTACTTCTCTTTTGTATGTTGAGCATATATACTTGTGAGAAAAATACTGTAAGGTATTTTAGGGTGTATTTGGGGATATGGGTTTGAGTAGAGTGTGTTCACCATTTGTATCTCTATCATATTTCTATAGTGAAATATTTTGTTGTCGTCTTTACCCGTGGACGTAGGCTTTAAGCTGAACCACGTAAATTTCTAGTGTCATTTATTTTACGCTTCCGCATATTTATTTTACGCCACTCTGTTTGTGTCTTTTGGGCCTACCATTTCTCAACAATATACATGACATATAATTTAATAGAGTGAACTATTTTCTCATTATATTTAAAATTTATACATTTAAACTCTAAAATCATTTAAAGATTTGTCCTTTATAAAATTAATGAGCTTATCTCACATGCATCCACTATCCATTTCAGGGATATATTCACAATAAAAAAATTTTAATTACTCTATAGATTCATATAGTTTTATTCAATTTTTAATTCCTTATGTTTTAAAGTTTTTTAATCAAGGTCTTTCATTATACAAAAATTTTCAATCAAGTCCATATAGCTTAATAATGTGTGATCAAATCCCTATATTTCATAAAAGAATTTAGTTAAGTTTCTATATTGTGCAAAAGTTTCTAATCAAGTTCCTAAATATTATGAATGTTTAGGATTGGATTGAAATTTTTTGCACAATATAGGAATTTGGTTGAACACTTTAATTTTGTACAACATAGAAACTTGATAAAAAAAATTTTAAACTATAATTACTTAATTGAAAATTTCTGTGTAGTATATGCCATCAAAGTTGGCACAATCAACACACAATTAATTTCAATGAAAATGTAAAATTCACCTTGAATTAGCATTCAAAAAATATATTGCATATTTTTCTTACTAATTATTTTAAAATTAAATTTTGATATGTTGTTAATGTAAAAAAAATTATATAAACATTCAATCTATATATGTATATTGTAATTTGTTACATCAAGAAAAGTGTTTGACTTAATCACTAATTATCTTAAAAGTCTTACAAATAGGAATATATAGTTGGATGCCAATATTAATGTATAGTATTTTTACAATAATAATATATGAAAACTAATTTTTTTATATGATTATTAGGATAAAATACTAATTAAAAAAGCCCAAAAACTTCTAGAAACACACATTAATATATATTTTTTAATAAAACAGTTACCCTTCAATATGTATTATGTTCAGCAATTTTGCTTTGCCCCTTAATTAGCAGACAATGGTCAACACTATGCAGGAAATAATATGATTTTCAACTATGTGATTATTATAATTTGGAGAGAATTAACAGCTAACGGCATTGTTCGGTAAGCATTGTACAAAAATTCTATCAAATGAGACAAATCCAGGAACTCTTTCCAAATGGGCATGGCAATTTATACTCTTTGGTTAATATATACTTCTTTCGGTCCTCAACATAAGTAATTTTTGACTTATGCGTATGAATTAAAGAAATAATTAGATTTTATTGATCTGTAAAAGAAAAAGTAAAAAAATAAATATCTTTTTATCACTAAACCTTTACTTATTTTCTCTTTAACTAAATATTCCAATAAACTCATCTCCACTTATTTTCTCTTCAATTAAACAGAGGGGTAAAACAAGTAAGAAATAATTAATGAGTCATTTACATGTAAAAACAAACTATATTTTGGACCAAAAGAGGAAAAGCCCTAAAATAACTTACATTGAAAACGTATTTAACGATGTAATTTCATAAGGACATATATATGCCATCAAACTTGGTGCAATCAACACATAATTTCAATGAAAATGTAACACTAGCCTGAAATTAGCTTTCAAAAAATATATTAATTTCACTAATTGTACAATTTTTTCACTTAAATATTCAATAGAATCATGTATATATTGTCAATTATCGTCATACCCGTAAAAATATTTGACACAACTATTTATTAATTTAAAAATCTATCATATGATTGAATGTCAGCTTAAAATTTATTTACATTGACAATATATTAAGATTAATATAACTTTTTTTAATCATGTAATTAGATGAAATGCTAAACATTCCCAAAAAAAATTCTAGATATACACTACTTCAATATGTATTATGTACAGCAATTTTCTTTTGACGGTTAGCAGAGGCCATGGCCAACACTATACACGAAATAATTTGATTTTCAACTATTTGATTATTATAATTTTGATAGAATTAACAGCTAACTGCATTGTTAGGTAAGTACCGCACAAAAAATTGTGTCAAACGAGACAAAGCCAAGAACTCTTTCCAACTGAGCATGGCAATTTGGAGTTAAACCATAGGCCCTTGCATCTCAACAACACACTAAACAAAACAACTCTGACTAGACCTGCAAAATTTAATCACGACAACTTCCAAAGTAGCTCGAAAATGATCTGTATATTAGATTTTATAATACATCACAAAATCAGAAAACAGAACAGACAAAAAAGAACAACTACTCCAATATTGATTATACTGATTTTCCCCGTTAAGCTATTTGAACCGCAATATTCCCCGGCCAGCCGGCCGTGCCACTGTACCTCATCTCTACATGTACGTCACTGTCCCTATGCGGCAAAAGCAAAGTTCTACCTCTACCATATTCTAATTTTTTATATTAATTATTACATTAGAACTATAGAAGTAACCCCTCTGCCTCAATTTAATACTCTATATAAAATTGTTATTTACAGCGTGCTGAGCTATGCTAAGTGCATACAGTGTGTATACATGAAGACAAAATTAAATTCTGTGGCTCCTGTCACATGATGGAACAAGCATTGGGATTTTCATCGCTGAACATTTGTGGAGGAGGGTAATTTGAATGCAAGTAATAGGGTGGTGGTGGCTCTACGGTGTACCCTTGATGACGAGGGTCCATGTAATTAACATACCCTTGACTATGATTACTAGGGTTAACCTCCACTGCGTAGCTGGTGCTGCTGCTGCTTTGACCAGGTGCATACCCGTCGTACCAATACATAGGGGGAGGTGGGTACCCGTAACCATAGTGCTCCATTTTGTTAATAATCTCCACGGCAGGCGCCGCCGCCGCCTTGGCGCCACCTTCCTCCACCACCTTCTTGCCACCGTCTCCTCCTCCACCACTTTCCTTGCTGTCTTTCTTTTCTCCTCCTGCGTCTCCTTTGCCTTTCTTGTCATCATCTTTCTTGGGTGGGACCACCTCCACGTTCCTCTTCAGCTTCTCTTTCAGGTAAGGTACAATTTCCTTCACATCCATGGTCCCGTTCACTGTCACCAAGTCCTTCCCTCCTTCAATGTTCACCGCTTCAACTCCTGCAGACACCACCGACGGGACACACCATGTTACTTAGCCACTTGAACCACCGTCTTAATTATAATTAATTAAAACAATTAATAGTGCAATTGTATTTTATGCATTGACGTGTGGGCTCCAACCTTAACTTTATACTAAAATATTCAGGTTTTAAATACTTGTAAATTCAATTAAATAATTTAGGTCAAACAGGGTTGTGGATTGTGATGGCTAACCTTTGATCTTGAGGATGATCTTGCGAATTTTCTGAATGCAACCGTCACAGTGTAACCTGATCCTTAACACCACAGTGCTCTGAGTCACCAAAACATAAAGCAAAATTAATTAATAGAGAGGACGGTCAGTAAAATCAAAGCGAAATTCAGAAACAAATTAAAGCCGTGTGGATATGTGAACCGAGTCACGCACGCTAATTTACTCGTTCAATTCAACACGACTCAATTTTCAATTCGGGGATGAAATTAGCGCCCTGTTTCCGTGACTGCTCGATCATACCGTACTGACTGAGGCGAGGAAAATTAAATTTATGCTTACCTCTTTGGGCTTTTTCTCTTCGGCGGGCTTTTTGTCCTCGGGCTTCTTCTCCGGCGGTTTATTATCTCCGGCGGCTTCTTTCTTGGGCTGAGGGGAAACGAGCTCAACCTTCTTCTTGGTTTTTTCCGTCAGTTTGTCACGGAGGGCGGCGGGGTCCACTTTTCCGAAGACGGTTAGTTTGTTAGCGGAGATGTCGGCCTTAACGTCCTCCACACCTGAATCCCACAACAACCATCAATTAGGGACCAATACATCATCTATTGAGTTAATTAATAGTAATTTAGAAGAGGTTTATTTAAATTTCATGAGTGGGGTGAGTAGTAGTACCGTCAAAGTGGCGAACGGCGCGTTTGATCTTCTTGACGCATCCTTCGCAATGCATGTCCAGCTTCAAAACGACAGAGGGGGGACCGTCGTTTTGCTTCTCGGCCTTCTTCTCTGCCTCATTCTTCGGCGGCTTCTCTGTTTGCTGCCATGTAACCACACAGTTCAACAAAACAAACACAAATTGTAAAGTCAGTGAGAGAGAGGGAGCAGAATCCGGAATGAAACTGAGATTGAATCTTGAACCTTTTTGAGATGTGTTGAAAAGAAGAAGAAGACAGGGAATTGAAAGTACTAACCTCTCCCATGTGGGAATTATTAGGATGTTGTCTCTTTTTTTTTTTTTTTCCTTCTTTGAAAAGTGGAAAGAACTTGTTGAGAAAATAAGAACTGCCGGTTTTGATGGTTAAATATTTGAAGAGTGGAATAATCTGAAAAAGGAGGCAACGGCATGAATGAATATAAATAGAGAGAGGGGTCAAGGGAGTGAGGATGGATGGAATGATGGGTCATGGTCATGGATGGGTTATGTATGTAAAGCATGTGCACATATAATGATGATGTTGATATGACGTGGATTTTTTGTTTTATTCTTTGGTTGGGAGGAATATACGACGTGGATGTTACAAGAAAGGATTCGAGGAAAAGGAGGAGCATGTGCATGTGCATGTGGCATTGGAAGGTTTGCGGTGTTGCCGCAGCAGGGTTGGACTTAAGGTTGTCGAGAAACGACGCCATCGTAACCCGTCTAGTGTCTGTTCTTTGTTTTGAACGGGAGTGGACCCTGACTCCTCTACGAAGTGACGGATTTGCCCTTGGATTCAGATATAATTACAAGAAGTGAAGCCAGTAGCCCTCCAGCCTTGAGCCCCCCACCCCGGGGTTAAAAACGGATTGGCGGATAAAGAATGTGTCCGTTGGGATGAGGATGGAACGCATGGTTTGAGGAAAAACCATGGGAGGAAAAGTTATTGTTGTTTCAACACATATAAGTTAATTCAACATCCCTTTTATTATTATTAAATATAATAAATTGATAAAAAAAATAAAGATTACTATTATATTTAATAATAATTGAATAGATATATAATTTAAATATTTATTTTTAAATATTAAAATAATATTAAAAAAAAAAAAGACCCGGACCAAATAGTACAATCTGCTATGCCCAGTTAGTAAAGGTGAACGAGACTTCAACTTGCCCAAATTTCACTAACTTGCAGCTTAAGAGCAGTTAATTAGTTAACAAGTCAGTACGAACTAGGAAGGCATGCAGACCTTCGTATTTTTTTAAATCAATTTTAAATTACTGTTAGGATAAAAGATCTCTGTATTATTATCCACTCATATTATATATTCGTACTTATTAAAGTTAGTGAATAAATGAATCAAATTTTTTTTTCTGGAATTAATTAAACTTTTTTTTGTTACTTATATAACATTACATTCTTTTTGTTAACAACTTATATAACTATACATAATTAAAAGTTTGAGTAAATCTTCTTTTATATTGATTATATATCTATATTTTTTAAAAAATAAAGAAATACTACAAAAATATTTTTAATGTATCTTACAATATCATATAATACTTAAATATTATCTTAGAATATAAAAGAGTATCTTAGATAATCTAATGCTTATATTTCACGATTTGTTTTGTATTTAACCAGGATTAGGATTCTAATATATCATATAATTTATAAATAGGGATTGGTGTTTTGTTTTTTTTTCCTCACACCACATAACATCCTAATAAATCTCTATTTTCTTTCTTCTCTATGTAACACCTATAATTTAAACATTTTTTAAATTATTTGTCATTTTAGGTTAAGAATAATTTAAGTAAAATTTCCTTGAATAGTAATCGCAGAATTAAAATTTTTACATCACAGAACCCATTTTTTTTTCCACCTATACTAGTAGGAATTTGAGATCTAGTTGCAATTTATTTCCACGGCAACCCATTCTAATTGGGTACTAGTCACTAGAGATATGATTGAAAGAATAAAAATAAATGAAATGGTAAGATTAAATTTAAGTGAACATTATTTAGA
Organism: Dalbergia cultrata; assembly: GCA_031216105.1. Classification (NCBI taxonomy): domain Eukaryota; kingdom Viridiplantae; phylum Streptophyta; class Magnoliopsida; order Fabales; family Fabaceae; genus Dalbergia; species Dalbergia cultrata. Next base: position 9,188,653 of record CM062353.1, on the reverse strand, counting down.
AATAATTATAGGTGATTGAGTGACATAGACTCTCTTTTATCACTTAAAATTAAACTTTTTTACCCTTTTAATTTAGAAAGTTAAGAGGGAATGAATATAACATTTAAACAAGAATATGATACAATATTTTCTATTCTACTCCTTATCTCTTCTCTTACATTCAATTTTAATTATTCTCTTCTGCCATCTGTAAAACTCTATCTACACTATGATAGTTACTACACGTGAGTGTTGATCTGTCCTTTCAATCTCTGTCAACTATAGCTACATGTTAAAATCCTAATTTGGCCGCTGCTCTCCCTATTAAGTCCTGTCCTTTTATTATGTCAAAAGAACATTCTGGCCACTCATGCCCCCACAGTTTTCCAAGTGTTGCGTTGATGTATTCCTGTTGTGACGCAGCCGACACTCATGAATTTTGATAAATCAGACCTAAGCAAAGCAAATGTACCCAAAAAATAAAAAAGAAGAAGCAAAATAACCAGTAGGACAAATGATTTGGCAGTGACCTGTTTAGAAACAAGTGGATGTTTAGCATAGTTTTAAAACTCGGACCGTGTCGACTTTGGCTGGTTGAGTCATTTGGGTCATTGGCTCAATGGGTGGATCATTTGATCAGGATTTATTTAAATAAATATATAAATTGAGGTAACTAACTAAGAATGTAATATATATATTTCATGGCATAATATATAACAAGAGAGCAGCTGGCCCAGTGGTTGGGGCGCGCTGCACATCCTGCCTTGCATGCCGGGTTCGATCCCCATTGCATTGGTTTTGGAATTTGTTTCTGAATTTCCAATGCAGGGGCACACAGGAGCACGGGACGCACAGCACACGCGGGTCAACTCCAATGCACGCGGTCAACTCTGGTTCGCTCAACCGGTTCGACTCCCGCCCGCCCGGTTCGCCCGCCGGTCAACTCCGAGTTTGACCAAGGTTTGACCGGGTCGATGCTTATCCGGTCTGATTGAAGAACCGACCCGGACCAGCGTCCGGTTCACCGGTTTCCGGTCCGAACCGGCCGGTCCGGTCCGGTTTTCATAACTATGATGTTTAGTCTTACCTGGGTTTAGTTCGATTCTTAGCTGACTAGTCAGTGTAAATGGAGTTGCGTTTCACTCAAATGTTTTGTTTCGAGCTGATGCTCGTATAGGAATCTTACTTGTTGCAGACAATTGTTTTTTGCATGTAAAATTTCAAGAGAAAATTTGGCTAGTACATTTTTAAGAAATATTTTTAAGGAATCTTACCCGTTTCAACATTAAAAAACTTTGGCTAGTACATTTTTTGAGAGAAAAACTCAAAACAATTTACTCGATTGTTAAGTATTTCTGAAATATTTCATTCATTTTTCATTAAATTGATTTGATAGTAAATCAAGATAATTTCATTTGACTAAACTTTCTTTTTATTGAAATACTAAAATTGCTACTCCCACATTTTTTTTTCTCACTTATAAATGTTAAAGGTGAAATTAGAAAAAAATATAATTAGTAATTTATTATTGATTTTCTAAAATGACATATTATATAGAACAAATCTTTTAGAAAATTACACACAAACGGAAAGAATAATAATATTTGTAAGAATTTTGTTTCAAATTAAAGTAATCAAACGCACGCTTAATGAGAGATAAAGACATTTAATTTATAATATGTTTACAGATTGTCACGTACATACATATCAACGATGTTGAAAACACATTTGTACATTTCACATTCTGAGAAGGATTTCCACTATAATCCTTCGAGCAAACAATGACTAGAACATTTGTACATATCAAACAATTCTTCGAGCATGTTCATGGCGTTCAAATAATCCTTGCAGCATGATATTCCTGATTTCTGAGCACGTGAGGTGGGTGTCTACGCTCTACATGTGTACAACACCCTTGCAACCCTTATTTCTTCCTCAGTTCCGTTTTCATATGGAATTAATGACTAGAACAACGACCCTACTAATTTCGTGCCAAATTCATACTCTACAATTAATAATCATATCAATATTGATCATTGACAAACTAGGCTATTGGTTGCTTGCGTATGATAATCTTTTAGCGCAACCTTGAACAGATGCTACAGAAAACTCAACTCTCTATAACTAGTTAGATTTTTTCGCTATGCTATGAGTGTTTAGATGTTGGATTTGACTAGATCATGAGGCCTAACACATTAGTCACGCTTGCATGTTCTTAGCTCCAATTGTAAGTCCACTGATTACTCTGCTTTAGATTTGATTATCACATAAGGGAACTTGAGGAGATGACAAATGTTGATGCGCATACATAGTAGTAGCTTGTATTGTAGGGAACTGCCTCTCATGATTGTATTTTGGAAACCAATACGAGGAAGATGCACGATTTGAGTGGTATCTGTATTGCCATTTTGACAAAAGGTGTCACGATAAACACGGACATGCCTATTTTCAAAATAATAATATTTAAAAGTGTTATTAGAACTTTTAAAAATAGGTGTCCTATTTGGACACTCATTCTATCACCATCATCACCAGATGAGATGGGAAGGTAGTTTCCATTTACTTCATTTATTCGTTTTATCTAGTAGTAATAAAATAGATGTTTAAATGGGATACCCATTTTTATATATTTAAATTACTTTGTTGATAATATTTTAGTCCATGCAAGGAGATATTTTAATTTTGACGGCTTGTGTTCGGAGTAGGTAAAATCTGGTATTAGTTTTTAAATATGAATTCAGATTGAAGTGCCGAGAATGAAAATAAATACTATTGTAAGAGATTTATTTCTTAATAAGTCGATTAGTTAAATTATGATGAATTTTAAATATTAATAATTAAAAAAAGTTAGTGCAAGGTCTAATTATGATTGAAGAATTTTTATCTAAGTCAATAATAAAATTTATTCGAAGAGAACTAACAACGTATTAATACGAGAGGAAGAAATTCGAGTCTTTTAAGAATGAGTCATTGAATTCAATTTGGGGATTCTATGAATGAAAAAAGGAAAAAAATCGTTAAAAAGGATCCGAACTTATGCTCCTAACCCTATCCCGGGAGTGTTACCTAGTGGTTAAGTAATTAGTGAATCCAAATTCAAGAGCGGCTAATCCTACTTTTTCAGCCGCTGATATACAAAATCTTGCAAACCTTATGAATTAGCTTTCGATTTTGCAAACTCAAGCTGCAAAATCTAACATCAATCCAATAACAGATCCAGGAGGTCCCCTTTACCTGGAATTCCTCTCATTTCCATGGCTTTGAACACCACCAATTATCATACTTGGGCTAGTGGCTTGCTCTCAAGACAAAGAGCAAACTCAAGTTTATCCTTAGTAACTCCAAGAAAGTGGATGTTTATCTCTGGTTGTTGTGCCCCTTCAATCAAGAGCCGGTGCCACTTTCACACGCAGCTTAATCTCTTTGAGTGAGATCATACCTAATATGGGAAACCAAAAAGTTGCTGCATTAAAAATGCATAGAAAGTAAAAACCATTGTTAGTATAAATAGCTTATGTGTCAAGTAATAAATGATATGGAGTACTTTTTTTAATTATTTACAAAACATTTAAGAATTTGTCTATATTCCAATTGCCAAAATCCAGTTAGAAAGTTTGAAGAAAAATTGTCTAGACCCTGAAACCTAAAGAATGAAACAAGCTTACAAACTGTAACACTACAGAGGATAAAGGGACCCAGGCGGTAGGAGAAAGCACAACAAGGCTTGTGGCTTCCGGAAGAGGTCAATTGTCACCCATGAGGATTGGATCATGGAGGACGATTAAAATTTGTCTAAAAAAGAATAGAGCATAGAAGTTGGACATGTGTTATGCCAGACCCATTGATAATGTGTCATAAATTTCTGAAGATGGGAACGGACCAAACGACATTTCGAGGGGACCGTGTTGTACATGTCCATAGTGATTGAGATACTATAATTAAAAACTCAGGGCCCTTTTCAAACAGGATTCTCTCTGCCTTGCCTGCAACAAAAATGTGCAACAAGGGTCAAGTTCTGTGCTGCTGTAGACGCGTGACATGTTTTAGATTCCTCTTATGTGTGGCATGATCTATGCATGTCTTAGGGTACAGTTAGCACATCGTGAAATAAAATGCATTGATCCAGAAGTTTCCATAATTTTTAATTGTGAAATTCTGTTGAACTAGTTGCCAGTTGTTAGGGCGGCAAAAAATAATCATACAAAGAAGATAAAATTTAACATGGTTTGTTCTTAACTGTCTATATTTATGATTTCTATAAGAAGTTCCAAATCTTTCACTATCTGCAACGTTGTAAACCATACTTACAAATATTCACATAGATAAATCCTAAAAACTATCCATATGAATCACTCCCACTTTTGGAGGATAATAAAACTAAAATAACTAAAGCTATATTTATTGGCCAAAATTCTAGCAATACTTCTATTTTTTATCAATATGGACTCTGGGTTAAATCCCAACACTAGTTAGTAGCCATAGACGTATTTTTCTGTTTACAGCACTAATAATTTAATCTTTATACATAGTGTATCTGAATTAAACGATGCTAATATCAGTCGGCACTTGCCATGTTTTAACTTATAGGAGTCACAAGCTTTGCTTTCCACCATTTTCTTTATTTCCTTGAATGCTACATACACCCTAAGATCCATCCAAGCCATATATATCACCACTATGTGCTCCCACGTCCCATCCAAATGCAATTTTTTTTCCTGGTTTCCTAATCTAGACCCTGTATTTGCTCGACTATATCTTTTCATTGTTCTCAATGAGAAATATTAATAAAAGACTAAATTATCGATTTGTTCTTATATTGGTGACATAAGTTTAGCCTCTAAAGGATTTTTTACATTAATAAGGTCTCGAAAAGAAAATAAAAAATTAAGTCCATGAAAGATAAACATACAGGGCGTTTTGAAACTTTTAATAAAATGAAGTTAAATTGATTTCCATTTAAGAATTGAATTCCATCATAAATTGAATTGAATTTTTATGTTTGGAATGAGTCAGTAAATTAAAGAATTGAATTTAATTCCTTAGTTTGGAATGAATCTAAAAATAAATTAATTTAATTATTTGTGCTATTTTATCATTCATTAATAGGTTAGGAATAAAATATTACATTCAACTAAGGTTATTTTGGTATTTTCATTTGTTGGAATTCAATTCCCACACCAAATCGCACCCATTTGGGTCTGATTTCAATTCCTTAGTTTTGTTGAATTTCAATTCCCGTGGGATTTCAATTCTTTCACTTAAGTTGCTTCCAAATCATGAAATTCAATTCAATTTCTTAATAGAATTGAATTCCATGGATTTCCAAACGCCCTGATAACGTTATAATCCTTGATTTTTTTTTAAATCTAACTTATCCTTAAAATTAAAGATAAGTGTGACATCAATTTAGTTATTGAAAATGCATATGGCTGTTTTTTTATCCTTTTTTTTTTCAAAATCATGTTTCAAAAACTAAAGTGATATCACATATTTTTTAGAGATTAAATTGATATAAAAATCTTTTAAAGGCTAAATTTATATGGCATGTGTGTCTTTCATAGGCTAAATTGAGGTTAAAAATCTTTTAAGAATTAAATTGATATCACATGTATGAGATTGTATCTTTAAGAGACCAAATTAGTAACTTAGTCTTACTAAAATAAGAGCATGGGCACCAATAACAAATATGCTAGATTGCTAGCTAGGGTAAGAGAATATAAAATTTGGAAACTAAAAATTATATGAGAATAGGTAATCCTTAAAAAAAGAATTATTTAGGTGAACCGAAAGTAAGGAAAATATTTATTTTAATCAATTTATTTATTGATATATAAGTTTTGTGGGTTATTATTATTTCTCACTTCCTTTGTATTTTTTATACAGTAGCTAATGTGTCAATCAATAAATAGAGAAAAGCAAATACTTGAGCACCTAAAAGTTTCTCCCTTAGAAAATAGATTTAGAAATGAGATCGCTTAATCTTGATGTTTCATGCGATTGAATAAGAATTATTTTTATAAAAACATATAAAATAAATGGTTTTTCTTATGGTAACTTTTTGAATATAATGATTGTGATTTAATTATGAATATTTAAAATATTAATAAATTTAATTTGTAGGATATGTGGCAAATTTTTAGCCACAAATTATTTAAAGGTTCCAATACCTGTGAATTTTATAGTTATCGGAGAAATCCCCAAAATACACAATAAACATATTGTATGAAAAGTGATACGATACGATTGTTTAACATTGTTCTTTGGTAGGTTGTTTTACTTTTTCTTTTTTTTATGGTCAACAGAAGTTCTTTTTTTTTTTTTGTCTCCCAAGGGTATCCATCGTCGATAATGGTGACTAATCCATTCGTCAGTTTGTGCGGGCACCTCAAGGGCGGGATAACTGGCCCGAGGAAGGTTTTCCATTCCCAAAGGTAAGGATAGAACCCTTGATATTTGATTAAGGGTGAATAAGCCCATACCGCTCAACTACACCCCAGGTTCAACGGAAGTTCTTTTACTTCTACATGATTGGAAACAATAAATTGGGCCTACTATATGAGTGTAGGGAGAAATTTTAGGCCCAGCTTACAAGTGACCCCAATAGGCCCACTAATATCCGAATCCGAACCCTTATCCAAGTGCGAGAGTGAAAGAGGGTGCGTGTACTGTGCTCTGTTCCACTCACCGTCAGCACGATGCCTGCAACTCCATTTTCATGCTCGTACTTCATCCTTCAACCACGCTTCAGCTTCAACTCCTACTTCAACCCTATCTTCCGGTCACTCAGCTACTATCAGATTTCTACTTCACCGCTTGCTCTCAATGGCAACAAGCACTCTGTCACCAGGCTCCACTCTTCACTCTCGCCGCCCGCGGAAACCGAGTCTCCCAGGGGCGGCGGCGGCAGGTCCGCCGCTTTATCCCCAGGTCCAGTGGTCACCAGCGACGTGCAGAAGATCGACGTGAACCCTCCGAAGGGGACGCGCGATTTCCCGCCCGAGGAGATGCGCTTGCGCAACTGGCTCTTCAACAACTTCAAAGAGGTTTGTATGTGTAGTGATTTGAACTTAGGTCTACTTGTAGAAATTCAGTGCAATGCTATATTTCCATGCCTATGCATGATTCGTGTTTTAGATGTTTAGGTTTCGCGGTTGTATGGTTTTGAGGAGGTTGATTTTCCGGTGCTTGAGTCGGAGGCACTGTTCACTAGGAAAGCAGGGGAGGAGATTAAGGACCAGGTGACTCTCTCGCTTTAGCTATGTATGTATGTGTGTGCGCGTCGCATATGTATATAATTATGATTATGATATGATTGGTGACTGTGTTTTTGTGTTTGTGTGTGTGTGTGAGAGAGAGAGAGCAATGATCTTCCTGTAGTGCTTTGACTTGCACTTTGATGGCAATTGTGGCATACAAACAGTATGCGTGTAGTGTGTACCAATATCATTTAGTTATTTGTGATCAAAGAATAAGCATGTGTCCCACTAATTCAATTTATTAATATTTACAATATCAAAGTTACTGAAGGAAAATCCAATCAATTATATTAAAAGAGAAGAGAAGGAAACTGCACCAAGGAGTTATAATAATATGTACATGTCGATTGTGCAGCTTTATTGTTTTGAAGATCGGGGCAATCGTCGTGTTGCATTGAGGCCAGAGCTTACTCCTTCTTTGGCAAGGCTGGTGATACAGAAAGGGTAAAATTCAGTTTGGTTTGATTGTCTTTTGGTACCCCCTATGTTTGTAGTTTTGATGTCAAGCTTACATGTGAAAAATTATGGTTTAATCTATACAGCTACTGAGGAGTTTTTGTATGTGGATGGCAAATTCTCATCTTTATTTGTTATTTTTCTTTCCAGGAAGTCTGTGTCACTACCATTGAAGTGGTTCACTGTTGGACAATGCTGGCGGTATGAGAGAATGACAAGAGGGCGTCGTCGTGAGCACTATCAGTGGAACATGGACATCATTGGTGTTCCTGGGGTTATGGTATGTGCTGCCTGCTATACACACTTTTTGAAGTGAGGGGCTGTTGTCTTTCTGGTCAAATGTTTCATGAAATTATGGAAGTTTCTGGATGTTGCAAATAATAAAGTCTTGAGATGTGTTCTCTTTTTTGGTTATTATGTTATATCTTTAACATATTTCCTTGGGTGAATTTTCATTGTTGGTTCACATTGTCTACCTTATAATTTTGCATGATGGTAGTAATTAATGACATTATTGAATGAGTTAGTCTGTAATATTTTGTATGAATCTTGTCAACATGCTTCTTTTAATATTGCAGGCTGAAGCGGAGCTTATATCTTCTATTGTCACTTTGTTCAAGCGAATAGGAATTACAGCATCAGATGTTGGATTTAAAGTTTCCAGTCGAAAGGTTCAGATTTTATTTTTTGTATGAATGATGGACCTAGTTGCCTTCCATAGTTCTGTTTCTACGATACTTTCCCTTCTTTCCATCTCTTATGCTGATTTGCTAGGTGGCATTTCCGGCTTCAATTTATGGAGTATGAATATTATTATATTGACTTGTTAAGATGGATGATATATTATTTATCAAAAAACTTGTATCTATATATGTCGGATTTGTGGTTGAGAAGTCTTGGAAATGTAACTCTAATGAATGTGTGTTAAGGGCAGTGTTTGATGGTTGAATGTTCATTTCGAACATGATATGTTGTCAAAGCTTGGTTAAATTGACTTGGCTTGGTTTATTAAGACTCAAGAGTACATGTGTATACCCTGTACTTCTGTACCATATCACGATGCTAGTGCTTGCTTTGGTTGTTATTGAGGATTCTTTTCGGTGGCATGCTTGCCTTTTGTTCTTGTAATGGTGAGATTAAATTAGAATATGTTCTGAAGTATCATCATTGTGTAAACTGCAGTTTCTGCATGTAGTTTGTTTTGACTTTGTAGATGTGGTATGCAATAAAAGATTTTTCAGTTCTGACGTTTTTACTTATTCATGTGGTTCTTGGTATTGCTTTGGTTTTAGAACTCTCTTATACTCTGTTGTTTATCTCCTTGCTTTACAGGTTCTTCAGGAGGTATTGAAGTGTTATTCCATACCTGAAAATTTATTTGGCAAGGTCTGCGTCATTATTGATAAAGTGAGTTATGCATATTATTGCTATTTTCTTTTATTTTAGATTTTGAATTGTTGATGCAAAAGAACATGATCTAAGAATAGATTCTGCATGCAAAAGGAGATTACAAGTGGATAGCTTATATGTGGAACCCAATGGCTCAGGTCAACATCAACCAAATTATTATAGCTAGGCCCTATTTTTATTGATGATTTTTTATTGATGATTGATAAAGCATATTCATCACTGCCAAAAAAACACACATGGAATACACAAATTCGATCGTGATATACAAGAAACTTTTATAATATTAAATTTCTCCTAAATAGTAATTGGAGGAAAATCTCACCAGACTCACCTTGTCTGTGAACAAGTTGTCTTCTTCATTAATCGCCAAGAAAAGAAATACAGTTTTTCTTGTGGTCTATCAACCAGATGACCACCTGGCTCCTGTCAAACTATGTTTCAACAACTGCATTGCGTAAATCATGTATGCAGAATGTTGAGTGAAAAACCATGCCACTTCTCATTGATTTTGTCAAGAGTTGCTCCATGGTTTATACCTAACCTTCAATCTCCAGGGGCACAACAGTTCACTCTATCATGGGCCAGCTATTGTGATAGTCACAAACACACTGATGTAAAGATATTCATCCTGACAGAACGAACCAACAGTTAAATGCCAAGATCATAAAATAAATAAAAAAAGAAATAGAGAAACAGAAAACACCATTGAGTTAGGTTCTTTTAACATATATGCATGTGTGTGTGTTAATTAATATGTTGCTCCCTGCAGTATGATTACAAGTGTCATATGGAAAATATATTTTTCAAGGAATTCCAGGATTTGAAGCCTGATATTGGTAATTAAAGTTTTATGCTTGAATAAAATGTATCAGAAACTAGTTAGTGTTCCCAAAAAAAACATAAGTTTCTCATGAGGAACTAGTTAGTCTGAGGAACTTATTTGAGTTGCACCTATGGAAATTCAGCTTTTTGCCTTGTGAAAGTTGTTCCAAGTCCTACTCATAAAAATACCAAGTTTGCAACCACTCCCACCACCTCCACAATTAGCACATCAGTCATTGTTGCTGTTGCTGCACCTGCTACCGCAATTACCATCATGAAAGCCTCTGCTACACCACCCTTGCCATTCTCACTGCCTCTGATATATTGTGTAGGTGACTTTTCATCATCAACATGATAAACTTTTTTAATTATAACTTTTTTGGTCTAAGCTGTCTCCTGGTGTAGGTATCCTTTGTTGTGTTCTTTTTGGATGCCTATGATTTTACCCACTTTTAATTTGCTTCTGTCCCTGTAGCGACTGAAACTTGATATTCTGGTTTTTTTTTCCTTGTCTACTACAGATGACACACAATCATTATCATAAAGCAATGTGTTTTTAATTTGAAACATATTGTTTTTAATTTTGTCTAGATTGAGAAAATTCCAGTTGATGAGATAAAGAAAGAGTTGAAGGGTGCTGGTGTATCACAAGAAGCTGTCCAGGAGCTATTGCATGTCCTTTCTATAAAGTCATTGACAAAGTTGGAAGGTTCAACTTTTAGAGTTCTTTTATTCTAAAATTTTCGAGTAGTATGGCAAATTTCCTGAAATTTGTATATTTTACAGTCATTGCTAGAAAACATATTCTAGATTTGTGCTTAAGAGCTGGTTTCTGATCTGTAAAATCTTGTTGCGACTTGCGAGCCTTTGATGCACAATATATAATTTCCCAGGTCCTCACTATCACTTAAATCATTGTTGTTCTTAGAAAATGTCTTTCATTTGTTTCTCTTTTTGATGGAATCTTCGTTTCCCCTGAATAACCTGTATGAGATTTTGGAAACTTGGATGGCTTGATAGAGTATCCTAGAGTTTGACCCCATTTTGTATTATTACCGGTGTTCTACTTTACATCACTTATACTTCTACATTGGTTCTTTTTTGGTTGCAAATCATATCCTTCTTGTTAGATTAAGTAAGTTCTACTTGCTTTACCTTTTCTCTTGAAGCACATCCATGGCACCATAAAGTCAACTTATATGAAATCTAAATTTGGTTGTATCTAGAGAGGCTTGGTAGTGGTGGGGAAGCAGTTGCTGATCTTAAGCAGCTATTTTCACTTGCTGAAAAGTTTGGTTACTCTGAATGGCTTCAATTTGATGCATCAGTTGTTCGAGGCCTTGCTTACTACACTGGCATTGTATTTGAGGTTAGAGCTTGTTCATGGTTAATACTAATTTGATGTTACTGTCTACATATTATGGATACTTGGATTGTTAATGACCTTCTTGGGCTAACTTCTTGCTTGTATATTACCTCTCTGGTGCATAGCTCGATACTTTTTCTCTTCAGATAATGACCTAATTCTGTGACAAATGTATTTATGGTTTATTGAAATTTTGAGAAGTTTTCTGTTGTTTTTTTCCCCTGAAAATTGTACTCTTCATGTATGGTGGCTTTCTACACATGCATAATTAGTGAGTTTGGCACATAAGGGCTGAAATGCATGATTGAAACCCTGTTCTTGGTTTGAAGAAAAATTTCGCTGGCAGAAACTGTTAAATTCATATCTATTTTCATCTAAATTCACGGTGCAAGTGGCTGTAGCATGTAAGATCCTTAGTGATACTGTTATTTCATGATATCAAAGTAAAGAAAATGCATATATGGAATCCTATCGTCTCACTTTGTACTTTTTCACTTAATGAATTCTTTATTTTGTGTGAAAAAAGAAAAAGAAAAAAAATAGATAGTATATTCTATATAGATTATAGAGAACAAAACGGTTTTGTTGCTACTGCTTTCAAGTGTACCAAAGTTCAACTGGCTATATTTTGCCACAATGAAGTTGCATTCATCACTATGCTTTCTGTTTGCAGTTACACATCAAGAAAAACTAATGGCTTTGTTGAATACAGCAGTTCTTATTAATGTGTTCAATTGTAGCTGTGGTATAAATTTGCTGTTTTATTGCTTTCCATCTTTCAAATGATTAAATTCTTCAGTAGGGTTTTGACCGAGAAGGAAAGCTGCGAGCAATCTGTGGTGGTGGCCGTTATGATCGTTTGTTCTCAACTTTTGGTGCTGATGACATTGCTGCTTGTGGTTTTGGATTTGGTGATGCAGTCATAATGGAAGTAAGTCTGTAACTTTTAAGTAGCAAGAGAAATGGGAAACCACCATTTATGCATAATAGACCATTTTGTACATTTTTATGGATTCCTAGCTGCCTCACTCTGAAACTTCAAAAAAAGTTATGGACTAGGTATAGGTAGCAAATTGTGAGAAAAATGTCATAATTATCTTCAATTGGTTAGAAAGCCACATCTTTTGATGTGATGTAATGCACTTTCAAAGCTCTGAAAGTAATAATATTCTGTTTCTAATTCTATGTTGCTCCATGTAGTAATGTGGGTTTGTACTGAGAAATTTGAGCTGTTTTTGTTTAGGTGATCCATGCTTTTGCAGCTTCCATGAAACAGAAATTTCTTTGGGTATTTATGGTACAGAGAGAACAACAAAGAAGTTTTGTGAATGCTTCAATGCTTTTACTGGGTACTCTTAATTTGTGATCTAATCTTGAGCAGAGGTTTTGGGAATCTTGAATCAGGATTTTTTCTCTCAAATCCATCGATTTCTTTTCTAATCCCTTATAGAGAAAGTAGTTCCTTTATGGAAAGCCCTTTGGAAAAGCATTTTTGGTGGTGTGCTATGCGTATTGTGTTTTGGTGCTTTTGGCTTTGTTCATGCTCCTTTTTCATGCTGTAATGAGAATATTTTTTCTTGTCTACTCCCCTCCCACTCTTCCTCTTTTCAACAACAATCAAGCCTTGTTCTACAAGATGGGGTTAGCTATATAGATCAGATGACATCAGTATCCTATTGTAAATCATGCCCTTAGACAAATAATTAAAATCTATATCCTTTATAATAGTTTTGCTTATAATTTTTTTTGGGTCTCTCTACCACTAATTATTGGGATACTTTACATCCAATCTACCCATCTTGCTTGGGCTTCTATAGTTTTCTCCACATATGACCAAACCTCTTGAGGTGATATTCTATCATCTTTAAAATAATAGGTGCTATCCCAATTTGGCTTCTTCTTCTTGGGCTCTACATGTCATTTTCACACATGACCAAACCACCTAAGATGATATTCTACCATCAACCATCTTTAAAACAATAGGTGCTGCCTCACCTTTTTCTCTTAGAATTTTAATTTTTGGAAAGTATCATGGTTGCCCAATAACAAGGGTTTCAATTTTTTCACATTTAATCATATCTTGCCTAGTTGTTCACTCATCCACCATACAAGATTCTAATCTTTGCAACATTAGGCTTATTCTTTTGTTGATATTTTACCACCTAACATTTTGTCTCCTACAACCTTGTAGGCTTTATAGTTGTGCAGTAAAATTTTCCCTTACACTTGAGTGGCATTCAACCATTTCTTTCATCTAATTTAAATTCTATGGTTTACATATCTCCTTATTTCCCGGTCATTTTGTGTGATGGACCCAAAATAAAAACTTTGCTTCAGTTGAAGATTTACTTCTTTTACTAAGTGAAGATAAATTAAGAGAAAAAAATTCATTGTGTAAAATCACGTTATATTCCAATCATCTTTCCTGATCTTCTTTTAGTTTCCATTTCTTATAAGAGATTTTTATCACTTGTTAAATTTAGTTTGCATCTATATGTTCCATTATGAAATAAAACCCTTCCAAGTGTGTGGTACAATTGTGGGGGCACCCTAATATCTGGTTTTTTTTGCTTTAAGGTCACTATTTCTGAATTTCTTTGCTAATACTGATGTGAACTCATATGTTTAATTTTAGCCTCAGTACTTTGTTTACTCCCATTACTCTTTTCTTTTCAACTATGCTTGACCTCCTTTTTGTTTTAACAGTTACTGAGAGAGAAAGGTCTACTACCAGAGCTGGGCTTGGAAGTGGATAACATTGTGTGTGCCTTGGATGAAGATCTTCAAGGTGTTGCAGCTATGGTTGCTAATGTTCTCAGAGAAAAAGGAGAGAGTGTTGACTTAGTTCTGGAAAGCAAACCGCTTAAGTGGTATCAAATTCATGCATTACTTTTCTCCATTCCTTTTATTAAAACATAGTTGCATGTTATAAAGTTTTCTGGTATGATATATAACTCTTCCTATTCATTCTCTTCTAGGGTTTTTAAGCGAGCATCCCGAACAAAGGCCCAGCGGCTGGTATTAGTGGGGGATTCTGAGTGGCAAAGGGGTATGGTTGGTGTCAAAATTCTCTCTACTGGTGAACAGTACGAGGTTAAAGTGGATGATCTAAAGTAAACCATAGTTTGAATTTTTTTGGTTATGTATTTTGGCTTCAGGAATGGTAGTCTTGTCTACTTTAAATTTTTTACCCTATTCCTACCATGGTACTTGTTTATATATCTATACACACACGCACCCATTCAGGTGCACTCACACATCTGTCCATCCACATCAGTATTTGTACAAAAGCTTTATGTTTACACTTTATTCAATCAAGTTCTTCACCCATACCAATCCCCCTCCCCCCCTCCTTTCTCTGTGTGTGTGTGTGTGTGCGCGTATGTATATATATATACACACACGGTGTCCTCATTTTTGGTATGAGTATTAATACCCTTGAATATATATCTGTGGGTGTGTGATATGTGGATGCATTTATATTTTGAGGAAAAGCATTGGTGAAAGAGTGGGTGATACGGGTAAGAGTGCTTTTATTTATGTTGAAAACCTTAAATGAGTTAGAGTTCATTTACCTTGAAATTAGAAAGTAGTCTATTCGAGTTATATTTATATTGTTTCCCTTGCTTCATATAGCCTAAAGGGTTTATCCTCATTCTCCCTTGTGAGAAAGTAGATTGTAGGATGTGCCTCTTTTAGGTGGTGCTGGAACTTGAACGTCCAGTAGCTTGATGTATAATTTCAAATTTATATGATTATTAATTTTTATTTTCATTGTTTGATGTGATGACACTAACTTCCATCTTGAGACTAACCTGGTTTTAGAAGACACAAACAAACCTCACAAGATATTTTGCTACTGTTTGGTAATGAAAATATTGCTTGTGATTGAGGAGACAACAGACTAATTTAAGCTTCATATTAGTGACATATTAAATCCACTTTTATTGTGCTTGGTATGCATAGGTATAAAGAGCTCCTGGTACCATGTGGATTGGTCCTACTGGTTAGGTAGTTGTAGCTATTCTCATAAGTCCTATGCTTGTGGTTAACATTACGAATTTAGGAAACACAAAACAGTACTGGCTGATGCCCTAGTTGCTTGATTGTTGCTTTTAAGCTTTAGTTGGGGACAAATGTTCCCACTATCCCAAATCCCATTGTAAAGAAAGCTCCTGCCTGCAACAACAGATAGACAAAGAAATGATCATATCCGAATAGCAGGTCACAGATTGCACAGTGAAGCATATACATCCCCACTATAATCTCCAAGAGGTGGATCCTGTTGATGAAAGTAGAGAGTCATAAGTATGCATCATGAGTTAATGTGGATTAATTGTCAAACATTGTCTTGCATTCTTTGCCTTGCTGTCTAATGTTATCTAATACATTATCCTTAAATGCAAAATGTTATAAAGAAGAGCAATTAAAATATTAGGGTTGTGTTCCTGTTGCTCTTTTTCCCTACAACTTTTAAGTTTATTTTTCAATGCTTGAATCATATTTTTTCCTGTACGTAAGGTAGCGTTTGGTTTGTGTATCAGGAGGGACAGAGACAGAAATACAGAGACAGTGGAGACGGAGACAGAAAAATATTGGCCATTGACCGCCGTTGACCGTTGACTTCCGGCATTGACCGGCGGCCGGCGGTGGTTGACCGGTGGTGGCAAGTGGTCGGACCATTGTCCCCGTTTTCTGTCTCCACTGTCCCCACTTTTTGGAGGGATAGAAATACAGAAAATTTTTGTCTCTGGGACAGAAAATTTTTCCGGCTTTGTACTCCGTCCCCATCACCAAACATGATACAGGGACCGAAAATAAAAAATTGTCCCTGTCCCCCTGTCCTAGGACAGGAAACAAACGCTTATTGTAGACTGGTTCAATGGCAATTTGTCATGGTTCTTGAATACAATGCTTTATTTAGACAAAGTAGCTGCACATAGACGGTTTACCTTTGTATAATTTGTAATAGAAACCGTGAACGTCTTGGTGGCCTAGCAATGGTCCT